>LS557912.1:829205-903476 GCA_900490775.1 Pristionchus maxplancki
TGAAAGCAACTGGAGTGGTTCACATTTTCGATAGCTTGCCGACTAACGACTTTGAGAAGTACGAGTGGACCACTCGAGTGATCAACCTCTGCCTGCTGGCAATGAATTTCAGAATCAATCGAATCGATTTCGGGAAGTGCCACAAGCAGCCCGACAATACCTCGTGTGGCGTCTACGCTCTAAAACACCTCGAGTGCATCATGAACGAAAGAGAATTGCCGATGAACGGGTTCAATCTGAAAGAGTATCGCAAGACAATTTACGAATGGGTGTCTCCCAAGTTCAAGGAAGCTATTGACCGTGAGAGGACTCGTTTGAACGAGGCAAGGGCAGTGATCTCCGGAGCCACATCCAATCGTTCGCCTGATGCAATGACAGAAAAGAAAAAGAGACGAACAGATGTAACTTCGGATATCGTGTCCGAGAACGTCAGAACGGAAAACATTCATCGCCATTTCAACAAGAAACTCGACTTTTCGAAGTTCGTGAACGACATTTTGATTGAAAATAAACAGGATATGAAGAGCACGGTTGTCGAGCCAGTGAAGTTTGACCCGAAACTGGTCAAACCCGAGCCGATGGAGTGTGACGAGGACCTTCCACCAATGTCTAACGATCCTCTTTTCTCGACTTTCCGCAACATGGATGACGATGACTACAACGGCAACGGATGCAATTATTGGGATGATGAGGATGAAGAGTACGAGGAAATGGATGTTCCAGCTTTGATGACGATCAACCTCAGTTCTTGGTTGACCTTACACGGAACCAGATGGTTAAACGACGAGGTCATCGATGCATTCATGTGCGGAACGTTCCGAAACTATAGAAGGTTCATGAGCAGAGCGTTACTGAGAGAGACAAACGGAATGAAACGAAAAGTCCTCCCTATTTCTTCAAACTTCTTCATGAGAACTCGGAACGGGAGAATTTTGAGTCATGAATGCGTGTACGACTATGACTACGTCGTTTTGCCGTACATGACGTCCAGCCACTGGAAGTTGTGTGTTTACGAGACTGCAACAGAGAAAGCTATCATTTTTGACTCGCTTTCATGGAAGCTCACTAACGCTGAGAAAAAACAAATCACGAAGGTGTGGAATGACTTGAGAGACGACGAAGACACAATGGGCAAACCCCAATTGAGCTTCCAAGTCAATCCACCTGGCAAATTCTTGAACCAGAAAGACAGCTACAACTGTGGAATCTATGTGTGCATTCACGCTTTTCATTTTCTCGGTGGTCGTAAGTTTCCAAAAATTCTCAACTTGGAAGAAGAAAGAGCCATGATGATGAATCAAATTATGGATTCGGAATTTGTCGATGTCAAGGACGAGAAGGGGAAAATTCTCGACTGTCGAGAAATGATGGCGATCAGAAAAAAAGACAAACCAGCTGCAGACAAGTGGTTTGCTGAATATCAAGCAGGAAAGATGACAACTGGTAATCCGGTTGCGAGAGCAATGACTTCGGGGTCTGTGATTGATATTGACGACGATATCGAAATGATCGACCTCACGGAGCCACCGAATATCATTGTAGAAACAAAGAAAAAATCGGCTTCAAAGTCAAAGAAATCCGCCGAAAAACCGAAGTTCAAGAAAGCGGCTCTTTCTCAAGCAACACCCAACGAAACAAACCGCAATGTGAAAATGGAGCCGCAACTGATAGATGAATTCTTTGAAAAAACTACAGTGAAAGAGATGGACACTTTTGTTTTCCCGGTCACTGCTTGGACTTTCGATGGAATTATTGACAAAGCTCAGAAAATGGCAATGCCTCTCAGCAAATTGAAAAGACTCGTGCTACCCTTTTTGGCAGGGGACTACTACAACGTGCTGATCGTGGAGAAGGAAGAGATGACTCACAAATGGAAAGGTGCTTTGTTCGATCCACTGAACATGCAAGTGAGCAAAGGAATTAGAGAATATGCAAAAAAAGTACTTGAGAAGTACGGCATCAAAGCTGCCTCTCTCAGTATGCACTCAGAGAAATTGAAGAAGGAACACCGAAGAACTTCTGCCTTTTCAGGAATGTTCATTTGCAGCAGATTAGTCGGCGTTCTCACTGGAAAATTCGCGAACGAGGTTGAAGAACAGAAGAAACTTGTGGAAAATGTGTTGGATGACGGAGTGATTCCCTGGTTGCAAGAACTCGAACTGGACAGTACCCAACAGTCTGCTGACTGTGGAAGTACCCAGACTCTGCATCAGAAAAGGGAGGCAGCCAGGATGAAGAAGCGGCGACAGTCTGAGGCTGTGAATGAGAGTGAGAAAGCGAGAAAAAATGAGAAGTACGCTAAAACAAAGCTCGGAAAGGGCAGAGTGTACGTGCGGAACCAAGCGGCGTACCACAGGAACCCGCTTCCCAACCCTTTCGAGTTCGACGACTTTGTTATTTGTACTTACTGTAAGGCGAAGAGATTCCCAAAGGAACCGCCGAGTTTCTGCTGCAAGTCAGGATCAGTCATGATTCCTGACGAGCTAATGACAACTCCCGAATGCATGAAGAGTGAGAGAGAGTACCTGATGAGTGCTGTTGGTGACAAGGCTATGAAAGCTATTCGGCAGATTAACAGCTTCCTCGGATTTGTTGGACCTAACTCTTCATTCCTTTCGAAGAAGGATCTGCCAGCGCGTGGTCCTGTGCCCGTTATTCTACAAGGAGAATATCTCAACGGAGTTTGCAATCTGAGTGCAAAGGACGAGAGTCATATGAAGTTTGCACAGTTGTCGTACTGTTCGGAGAGCACAGCGCTGTCCAATTTCGTTGCTTATTTCGGAGGAAACCGAACGAAACTTGTCAAGTCTGTGGAGAGAATGTTCCTTGCTCTAAGAAAAATTGTCCACGAAAATAACCCTTTCACGAAAGCCTACCAGGCGATGCATGAGCTTATGACTGACGTGATCGAAAAGTGCGAGAATGAGGGCAGAGACTTGCCTCATGTGATGATGACTTTGAAAGAGAAACGCGAATTGGATCCATCGTTGCATCACTTGGCCAACGGTTCTCACCCCGGAACTATGACCAAACCCGTCGTGGATAATCAAGTGTTTGCCATTTACACCACCGACGACGGACAATTGGACTATGACGCAGTCGCGAGAGGAACTTTCGTCTTCCCAAGGCATAGCATTCACAGGAAGTGCATCAACATCGTGCCGTGGAGCCCAAACTTTTGTTCACTGAAGTTTCCATTTTTGTTCTTCCACGAGCAGCCCTTCAACATGGGCTTGCAACGTATTAACACGAAGGGAAAGCTAAAAAGTGACGACAAGAATTTGAGCACTCGAGAGATTTCTGTTGCTCTTCTGAGACACTTCGGGAAGATCGAAAATCATAGAGTACTCGGATTTGGCAAGCTCACCCAAGAGTTTATTATCAGTTTGGAAGCCCGAGATGAATTCGACAAACTGAACTACATGAGAAAAATTCAGCTTGATCGAGGAAAGTTGAAAGGAACATCGGTGAATGCACATCGGGAGTATGTCGAGAGTGAACTGGCCAAGAGTGGAATTAAGCTAGGAACCTACGTGACCATGACTCACTCGTATCCCGGTGGTCGTGCCCACAAAGATAAGAGCTATCATGACTCGATGGCAATCAACAGGCGACTGGGGCAGTCTCACCTGTTCGTGACTTTCACAAGCGGAATGTCGTGGGACCCGATCATTGCGAACTTGGCACCAAACAACACTCCCCACGATGATCCGATGATGTTGGTACGAACCTTTGACATTGTCCTGAAAGAGCTGAAGAAGGACTTGTTCGAGAGAGGCGTGCTCGGAAAAGTAAAAGCACACGTGCTCTCGAAGGAATTCCAGAAGCGAGGCATTCCTCATGCACACATTTTGATGACTCTGGAGAAAGACATCACTGAGGACATGATTGACGAGCTGATTAGTGCCGAGTTTCCGGACATCAAAGGCCCAGAATTCCAGAAATTGAAAGAAGATCAGAAAGAAAAACTGAAAAAAGTTTTCGAAGTGGTCAAGAAGAACATGGTGCACGGACCATGCGACCACGACAACGGGTCGAGATTCGGATGCAGGATTGGATTGCACAAAGCACCGCAGTGCGCGAAGGGTTTCCCAAAGAACTTTCAAGAGAAAACGACTCTTGAAAACGGAAAGTTTGCCAGCTACAGGCGCTCAAAAGACGGTCCTAAAGTAGTCTTTGGCGAGGAGAAGAAACCCATAGTCGCGACTAATCGACATGTGGTACCCCACAATCGTTGGCTCCTTGCGAAGTATGGGTGCCACATAAACGTCGAGGTAGTTGCGAGTGTGGAATCGCAAAGATACCTGTACAAGTACTTTTTCAAAGGATTTGACCAGTGCCTCGTCGAGATTAAGACTCTCATCACTACCAACGGTGACTTGTCGAAAATCTCTGGAATGAGGAAGGAAAAGGGCGAGTGGGTCTACGATTACGACGAAACCAAAATGTACATGTCGTGTCGTGTCAAAAGTGCACCGGAGGCCTGTTTTCGACTTCTTTCCATGGACCACGCTGAAATGAGCCACGTGGTTTCCACTCTAAGTGTGCATCTTGAAGGAGATCAGAGATTCATTTTCGAAGACGAAGACGACGATGAAACTGTGGAGGAAAAATCAGAACGAGCGAAGTCAAAGTTCATGATGTACATGGAGGCGTGTGAGGAGAACTTGATTGTCGATGTGGATGGCGAGGAAGTTTCTGTACGAGAACTCACTTTTCCTGAGGCGGACGAGAGGTTGAGAGTGGAGAAATTCAAGTATGTTCCGTACAGGAACAAGATCCGAAAGGTCACTCGACTCACACCTGTTTCGCCCAGGAGAACAGAGTTGTACGCCCTCTACGTGATGGTGCTCAGCGCCAAGGGCTACACTTCGCACGACGACTTGCTGAAGGACAACAACGGAAAGATGTACACGACTTTTGCTGAAGCTGCTCGGAAAAAGGGTTTCCTCCGGGACGAAAGTGAATGGGACGAATGCCTCGAACGGGTTTCTCACTTCTTTTTCCCGAACCAAATGCGATCCCTATTCGCAACTATCGTCATTCAAGGTTTCGCGGCAGACATCCCCAAACTCTGGACCAAGTACAAGACTTTCATGCATCCGAGGGACAAGGAGAATAAGATGACAGTTGAAAAGAAAGACAGAGTGGCCCTTTCTCACATCAGAGCCATTCTGAGACATCACGGATTGACTCTAGGGCAAGTTCATCTCCCCGAGCTGGACGACTCGCAAGTGGAAGAAGACGAGGAGGAAAAGGACGCGGAAATGGCTGAGATCGAAGCAGAAATGAAGAACACGGACAGAATTCTCACGGTCGAACAGAGGGTAGTTGCTGAGGCCGTCTTCAACTCACTCAAACACAAACTCGTTGGCCAGTTGCACTTTATGCAAGCGAGTGGAGGGTGTGGAAAGACGGTCGTTACCAACTACATCATTAACAGAGCCATAATGGAGGGAAGGAAAGTAGTAGTGATGGCGTCTTCTGGCGTCACTGCTATTCTGCTCAGAAACGGACGAACTGTTCATTCTACGTTCGGAGTTCCTCTCCATTTGAATACCAGAGTAGAACCGCAGAAGGATATTACGTCACCTGTGGGCAAGTACCTGAATGGCACTGAGCTTATCATTTGGGACGAAGCCCCAATGATGAACAAGTTCGTGATGTACTACGTGAACGACACGATGAGGAACATCGTCCCAGTTGGACGTAGTCAGTTGCCCTTTGGCGGTGTTACTGTGCTTCTCTGTGGCGACTGGAAGCAGACTTTGTGCGTTGTTCCGGGAGTGAGGGACGAAGCCATTATTCCATACACTCTAAAGGGAGCTTCGGACCTGTGGCCACTATTCCGGATTCATCGTCTCTCGAAGAACCTTCGTGTGAACGACCAAGAAATTGAATTCCGAGAATGGCTTGAGAAGGTTGGAAGAGGGACAATCAACATTTGCGACGGAAAGATGATCGAAATACCAGAATATCTTGTTGGAAATACTAAAGAAGAAGTGATCGATCACGTCTTCCCTCAGGAAGTACTTGACAACCCAATGGAGATGACTGGTCGAATGGTTTTGGCTATGACTAACAAGGAAGTGCTGGACTTGAACTCCTGCTTGATGAAGCGTTTCAAGGGTGAAACAATTGAACTGATCGGGACCACGGAACACGAAATCGGTGCTGACAACGAGTTCCCACTTGACACGCTGGAGGATCTTCAAGGACTTACACCAGCAGGAATGCCGCCTCACATTTTGAAGTTGAAAATTGGCTCACCTGTCGTGCTTTTGAGAAACCTCAACATTGTTGCTGGTCTTTGCAACGGGACTCGAATGATTGTGGAAGATTTCGTGAGAAACGCAGCAGGCAAAGTGATCTGCATCATGTGCAGAAACATTTCTGGCACTTCGAAGAACACGCACGTTCATGCGATTCCTCGCATCAACAGTGCGTACGAGTCGCCAACGGAGGGGAGAAAATTCTCTCGAACACAGTTTCCGCTTTGGCCAGCATTCGCAATGACTGTCAACAAAGCACAGGGACAAACTCTTACCAAAGTTGGACTGATCTTCGAGAATGAGCCTTTCGCTCATGGACAAAACTACGTGGCGCTTTCAAGAGTTCGCTCCCCCTCTGATCTCAAGATTTTCTCTCTGAGGCGACTGGAAGAGGAAGGAAACAAGAAAGTCGTCAAGAACGTTGTCTACGACAACATCATCAACTAAATGAGTGTCTATGAACAATTATATCAAAAATACTATTAATATATTAGCGTGAGAGCAACACTTTTTCGTAATTTTTGTGAGAGAGATTTTGTGAGAGTAAGGTGGTGATGGGGGAGGTTTGGAGGGAGGGCCCGTCACCAAAACAATTTTTTTCTCTTTTCAAACTTAAATATTTTAATTACAGAGTCGAGGCGAGAACGAAGGAAATATCAGTGAGAGAAACGAGAGAGATGCAAGAGACGCGCCTTTTCAACTTCTTTCGACCAGCTTTTCGAATCGCATTTGGCTATTTGGCCATTTATTATACAAAGTTCTTTCAAGCATTTCCACCCTCTCCATACTTTCGATAAAAACCTTTTGTTTCAAACTGTGTTTATTGTTACATCGCAGAATTATTGATTATCTTGGGCGGGACAAGCTGGGAAATGTTATAAACCATGTTCATTTTGTTAATTCGCATTGGTTCTTGGTCATGCCGTCCCCCTAGCCCCTGGTAAGGCGCTTTTGATTATAATTGCATTTTGTTTCAGGAAAAAATGAAAGGAGGAAAACTGGATTATTTTTCGATTTGCATTTTAGACTGAACAAGGGGTATCGGTTTGCTCTCATTTCACTGCCATCAGCCCTTCGAGTTCGGCTGCACCGCTTTTCTGCAACTCTAATGGTATTTTATTTAGTGTTTTTAATGTTTTAATTTGTGATTAAAATATTTTAGTCGTCGCACCGCCCTAATGAGAAGCCCCGCGACATTCGCAAGGAAACTCCACGTGATCGGTATTCAATTTCGGCTTCATTTTTTAAATGTTTCTGTACCCATCGATTCTGCAGGCCCCGCACCGACTACAGCACCGAACGCGGCAGAAGAGACGATCAAAGCTTGGCCGCTGCCTGGAGCGAGCTGAGCGAGGCTAAGTGTGAGGTCAAGAAGCGTGAAGCTGAAGTCGGCGAACGCGAGAAGTCGGCGGTACTATTATTATATTTGTCATTTCCCAATCAACCTTTTGCAGGATAGCCTTTCTGCTTCGAACCGTCACCTCCAGGGAGCACTGGCGAAGAAAGCGATTGAGAACGAACTGTTGATTGACGACAATCACAACAAGACGACCGAAGTACTCAAACTGAAAGAGCAGCTGCGACTCTCCAACGAGAAGATTGCCGGTCAGGTTTGGAATTGATAAAGGAATACTCTCTTTGCTTCAGAGAAAGAGCGTGACTACGACGCAGTGCGAAGAGTGATCGCCGAGGGAGGAGACCTTCTCTCTATTCGTTAGTTTCTTTCAGAGCATTAGCCCTTTCATTTTTCCTGTTCAAGTCAAACGGAAGTCAGACGAGGAGCCGAAGAAAGATGAGCCTGTCGTCAAGAAGGCCAAATTGGATGAGACGGAGTCGGTGGAAGTCGCGGCGAAATCAGAAGAGGGAGCGTCTAAGGCGGTGTGATACTTCGATGATCGTGTTTTATGATAGACATTCCAGACGTCGGTGGCGGCGTGGGCGTCGCTTGCAGCTTTGGCCGGAAGTGCTGCAACCGTTGGAGTCGGTTTTGCCGTCCGTTTTGCCCTTACTGGACAGCTTTGAGTTGTTTATAATAAAATATTGATGTTTGGTCTTTCGGTGTTGCACGTGAATACTGTATTTGCAAGAACAAGGACTCATGATGACAAACTAATTAACATTTCCGCTCAATTACGCGAACAATGCGAATTGGGATTTCCATGCGAACAATAATTTGGAGACGTCGAGAGTTTCTGCTCATTCTGGCTGGCCGTTGCCATGCAGCCTATTTTGATACGGAATGCAGTCTATTCAGAATTAATACTTATCTTGGGTGAGACAACTTGGGAAAAGTTGATAAATGTTTTTTACTTGGTTAATTCGCATTGGTTCTTTGTCACGCCGTCCGCAGGACCTAGCGCCCGGTAAGGCGCTAGTAGTGGTAACCTCATTGCAGGGCTTCACCACTCGCAATCTGCGAGAATTCCGATCGATCCTGAGACAAGAGTGCCACCCCGATGTTGTTGTCAAGGAAGGCTTTCCGTGGTGATTCAACTCGAAAAGTGCATCAATAAATGGCTTTATTATTCGATTTTATATCACTGCAGTCACTGCGTACTCATTGTACGTCGTTGGACTGTCGATGACGTTCATCCAAGCTGCCGAGCGAGAAAAGTAAACGTGAAGATCTCGCTCGCTCATTTAGCGGTCTGAATGTATTGCCAGTGTTACGTCGACAACCAGTCTGCCATAAATGTAGCTGAATTGCATCTAAACAAGATTGTATGTAACTCATCCAAAGAATCAGTCGCAGACAAACTTTAAATCTCATACTTTAACATTAATTAACGCCACACAGCGATCAAAATCCGGAACATTTGAATAACGTCTTTATCCTTGTTCCTGTAGTCTGATTCACAATACAACGGTTCTGTCGATTTCTCAACAAGATACAATGACTAAATGGAAACTTCTGAAAATAGCGGAGGGTTAAGCTAAGTATAACGCATCGAGAAATTAAAAAGGAGCCATTTTCGTATAAGAGATGGTACAGGACGAGCACGTTAAATAAATATTGAATTATAATGAATGGTCACGATGTCGAAAACGGATTCTTTACGTCATACAACTATTCGAAGAAATTGGTTGATTCTACACATTCAATACTGTTGACTCGAGACGCTATTTGAGAAATCGAATGGACATCTTCTCTTCGATATCAATCTTTTCCATGGCCTAGAATAAATGCTTAAATTGGCGCACTGTGGACAAAGAGATATGAGCCAGATTGCCTAAGAATCGAACATTGGTTGGGACACCAATTTTTTCCGTATTTCAACGTCCATTTTTGCAAAATTTTCGAATAAAATTATTTTTAATAACCCCTTCTGCGGTGCACATCTTCTCAGCCTAACCCTTGTGTTCGAGAGCATTTTTTTGCGACGGACAAGCAGTTATCAATTTATAATCGATGGCGATCGATTCGCTATCTAAATTACATAATTACATACCAATTTTCAAAACGTTTGCGCATCCGGAAATCGAGATACGGAAAAACGGCATTTAGCAGCCTAGCTGCATGGATTGAAATGGAGTAAAATGAAGTTGACCACGATCATAAGCACCCTCGAGAACAGCGCTGTACGACTTTTCGAAAATTTGTTGCCTCAAGCCTAGAGACCACAAGCTCCGCCCCTTTTGAGGGAGAAAGGAATCGAGCAAACCTGCGCCGAGGGAGCACAAATCGAATTCAAATCCGTTTCGAGTGATCAAGTGCGCGTTCTGTAGCTATCCAGAGCCTCTATAAACGGCCCATGGAGCAAATTGATCGGACAACATTAAGTAGGTCAAAATCGATAATAAGAATAGCAGAGTATGGAATTAGAGGCTTTCTACTTATCGTATCATCGTGCTCCACTCGCAATATGTTGCTTATATTTTTTAAAAGAACATAAGAGAAGAAAAAACAGAAATCAGATGTGTCCCCGAATTGTGCTTCTCTTTGAAAGAAATCAGTCCGCGCGTATTTATTTGATTCCGACTTCCGTTGTTTATCTCCAGCATTTGCAAAAGTTTTGCAACCTACCGGACTCGAACCTCACGCCGCCGGAATGCAAAGTAGACGCGCTACCACTACACCATCGACGCATGCTAGGGAGGGCTTTCTTGATCCCTCATGATCACTGGGTATGGATTTAGGCTCCGCCCCCTATGCATTACTACCAGATTTCGAGGGAAACGAGAATGCACTTTTCCAGCTCCAGCGCGGCTTAGAGAAAAGATATTCACAAACGTCCAAAAGTATGATGTTATTGGGGTGCTGAGGGACAGTTCGGCTACTGTTTTGGCATCAGTTTATCAAAACGACAAAAAAAAAAATAAATAAATAAAAAAAAATTAAAAAATAAACCACCTTGCGGTCTCTACTCAAGCCCAACACTGATTTGTCGGCACTACTATAGAACAGCGGCCATGACTAAACTCACGTTTCCTTCACCTCTATCTCTTTCTCATTCAGTTCTATTCGCAAATACGGGCGCGGTGGATGGATGGGCCGTGGCCGGTCTTCTATAGTAGTGCCGCTTTGTCTGACTATTAGGCAACCAGGGCCATATCGCGGAATAAGGTTGTTTTTTGCTGTTTATGGATCGTGTAGTTGAAAAAGGGGGATAAAACTTATTGCTGCAGAGAGTTAATCGCCTTGGTATACTCAATAAAAGGAGGAACCTTGCAGAATTCGTCGAAAGAGATGCGTCCATCTCGATCTGCGTCGGCCTCTTCGACGGTCCGGGCCGCGATCTTCTCCAACTAAACTACGGTCATGGGTTGTCATGGGTTAGAAGAACAGTCTGCTCTCACTACGAGGAATTATCGAACCTGATCTGCAGTGATATTCGCGCCGACCATGCAGTTCAGAATGACCTGCGATCAACACATTGGCACTACCGTATTCATCATTTCCGGCCCCTATTCCATTCTACACTTCTCATCGGTATACTCATTCTAGATGTGCACCAATAATTCGTTATGTTCTGTACCTTGAAATCCTGAAGCGTGATGTATCCGTTATTGTTCAGATCGTACATGATGAATGCGACTGTAATGAGTTGCATTACCCACCTGTCACCGAAGGATCCAATAGACTTGTGAACAGTAAGAAAATGGGCTCGAACGAGTCGACCCCTATATTTTATTCGATACTTGGGCGGCATGCATGGTTCCTACTGCACTTGCCCATCGCACATTTTAGCTTGTCTGCTCTTCCGTTGAGGAAATTCTTCTTCGATCGATCGATTGGTTGGAAGAAAGCGAGAACTCGAGCGAATTCACGAAAATTGAGCTTTTTCTCACCTCCTAATTCATCGCCACTGAAAAGGGGTACTGATTACTAAACAATTACGATATTGGAGAAATAATTTGCATAACACTCGTGAAATCAGCCAAAACACGTTCTTTGCTGTTCATATTGTTATATGCGAAGAATCACCTACTTTTGTCAACGAGGAAAAGGTCATAGGAAATTAACTTACGCAATATTGAAAAATGCATCGATGATTCGATCGCCCAATGGATTTTCTGCCAATTCGGGAACATTCATAAAGTCATCTCGCTCCAAGAATCCTTGACCCTCAACAAGCAAAATTGGAATCTCGAGATTTCAAAACGTTCTATGACTTATTCCCATTGTCTACTGCACATGGGAGGGTTATCGGTGCAAGAGACCATCGTTGATACCTTCGTATCCAACGAGAGAAACCGCGAGTATAATCGTACGATTTGATTGCGACTGACTGCAGTTTGTATATAATTGTTATTTTTCTTTCCAGTATTGGAACTGCAATAAACGTCATACATTCAGTGTGCTTCGAAATTCGATCGATTTCTTCATCTCTCAGCATGCGCGATCTGTTGTTGCCCATTTCGAGTCTGTTCTGAATACACATATCTTGGCTCCTTCTAGACCTTTTTTCGGCGAGAGATACGAGTAGATCAAATATGTAGTTCATACAGTGCAAGTTGTGGGAATCGGGTAAGGATGGGGTAGAGGAAAAGAGAACAGAGGCAATGCGATGGCAGAGGCAGAGGCATCATATTTTATGTCAATTCCTAATGATATCTGCCCAAACACGGAATAAACAATGAATGAATGAGTGATGAAGACACACAGTGCAGATGAAATACGGAAGAAGTCAGCAATTCACCTGAAGATCGATTGGAGAGGAATACTAAGCGAATGCCATCTTTTCGAAAATATCAGTGTCGTACATTACTGATGGAACGGTATTAGCAACGTTCACCATCAGATGAGATGACATTCGTGCTGCGCGCGAGCCAGGAATCAAAAATCTTGTTTTGAGTATGCGAAAAGTATATCGGATTTATCATATGTACTCATTGCTATCACACGCGTTCATTTTCCAGAGAGCGGACATGGGAATTTTCTCACCGATTTATTCACATCAAATATTAATCCCCGATGTCTTGAAGGGGATAAATATTTAATCGCGTTAGTTGGTCAAAGATGCCACTTGATGAGCAATTCAGAAAAGAAAACGTGAACAGTACTCGAAGACAATGAGCAGCACCGAAAGAGCTCACACTTCGGCGGAAAGCGGCGGAATTTCAGCATCGCGTAACGGGCAAACAGCGCGAGGAGAATGACCAGGAATACGATCTGCAAATTGTCTGATTGTCGGCGAATGTGCGAAGCGAGCTGTTGCATTGCAACTAATTTTAATGACATCTTAGGTTCGTGTTATAGTTCTCTCACTAATGGATTTTGGAGTCTGGAAGTAGTAGACCTCACCGCCGAGCGAGTAGTACCACGACCTATTGTTCACTCGATTAACAAATACGTACAAGTCGCTGTCGACATCAATCTTAGCGGAAATATTCAATGAAACAAAGCCCATGTGTCAGTCCCAATTGATGAAGGCGCTCTTGCAGTTCTCCAGCGCGATGTGCGAGCCCGTTGTGGAAGATAGCGCTGAAATTCGTAAATTTAAAAAAAGGGCATTTAAAACGTATCCAGCTCGTAAATGATCGGTCTCGGACTACATAGAAGGTCAGACGACGATCTTGCTGTAGAGAGCACAGCCCCGGCACTTGAGTAGATAGAGTCGGAGAAGAAGACCCGGTTCTTTGTCCTTCTAGAAGGAAGGAGAAGAAGTGATGTCTCAGAATTCTGAAGCCAAGCTCGCTTCAAGTCCCATCGTAGTTTCTTTTAATTACAGTCAATATGATATTCGTAGGCTACTGATTTATCGGTGAGATGTTTTTAATTGGGAATTCGTACTCCGACGATTATGTAGGTTCAGTAATACTATTGAATCCCAAGGCTCATTGCGAATACGCAGAAGATAAAGCGCTAGTGTATTCTCTACTCAAATACGCTTATAAATCTCTCTGTCCCCATTTGTTGTGATATCGGATCAGCCGACTTCTCGATTTCAGACAGTCCGATAGACCTTTCGGGCATGATACTAGTCGTCTGTAAACACGCATTTATATTTTCCGGATTGGTAGCTAATTTGTCAGCATTGATGCTCATTTCATTGAAAACGCCCTATTCACTAAAGGTTTGCCTTCCACGATTGACGATTGACCAAAAGTACAGGACTATTCAATCATCCTTGTCTATTCAACTTTGAATGATTTAATTGCGATGGTGTTGGATCTATCGCTGAATCCTAGGTACAAAAAAGATTGCATTTTTCTAATCTTAGCATGTTTCAAAAATGTTTTTTTCTCTATTTGTTAGTTGCAATCTTCAAGGTTGTTCGTTTCGGGAGTCGTCGTTGTTCACATGACGAGTGGTCCTTGTCGATTCGTCTCAGACCGATGCTGTCAGATTCTCATTGACTTCTTTCACTATACATTCATGAACGCTATTTCGCTCATTGCCATTTCGTTCTGGTACAGGTCTGTTGATTTTGGAGATTTTCAAGTTTTAAAAAACTCTCAGGAATCGAGTTCTTCAAGGAAAGGGCTCGGCGGGTTGGTGCAAGCTGCAATCGATGATGCTATTGTCTTTCGCGGTTCATTTTCCTCATGTGGTAGGAAACTTGTTCAAATTCTATTGCGAAAACCTAAGATTGCTTATTGTTAGATTGTCTACTTGCATGCGATTGCGCCTCGCGAGCAACTCGTTGCTATCGTAGTGAAAATATATGGAAGCGAACCAGACGACTACGCAGTTTTTGGTAATTAAATTTGTGTGAACACATAATTTCAGTGAAAGTTAAGGTTTTCTCAACTTCTTTTCGCCGCTAACGCTCTACACCATTTCCCATTACATGATTTATCCCTGCCTTGTCTACCCGTATATTTTCATTTCACGAAGAGCGGTACGTGAGGACTAGAACAATCCAGATAAAATAAGCTTTCAGGTAATGGCTTCGCTTGCTGCCCGTGCTCAGACCATGAGTTCGAAAACTCGAGAGACGCATCAGTCATTGATTCTGGTTTGCGAATCTGCTTTCGTTGTTCATCAGAAGCACAAATAAAAAAAAATAAAAAATAAAAATTCAGTTGCTGTCCATACACTCGGTGCTTCCCTTTTGCAATGCACTCGGATTTATCTTGTTATTTTTTCAAATGACTAATTACTATCATTCGACTGTAGTGGAGCGCATGACATACATTGTATGGTAAATTCATTAGGGATGGCTCTTTCAAGAAATGATCTCTTCGTATTGCGCCAATCTGGTGCCTTTACTGAAATCATCAATTATAGCCAAGCCATTCCCTTATGCTTGCTAAGATTTCCATTCAGATACCGGTCTGCCCATCGATAATCAATCCAATTCTCACCCTCTTTTTTATAAAGCCGTACAAAATGTGAGAACAGCCATACATTTTTCTCTACTTCGTGTTATACAGAGCAATGTTGCGGTTCGTCTTCTCAAAGAGATCGACTGTTGCTACAGAACTACCGAAGCAACTGCCCAATTGATTATGACAATCATACACCTCAATATCGAGGAAACTGAAAAATACATTACATTAAAGAAGTCGTCCCATGATTTTTTTTTTCGTTGACAATTTGGAAGCGCAGCCATGTTTATCCCTTGAATCCAAGTGCAAATCCAAAATTTGAAGTCTCTAGCTCAACTTTGAAGCGAGGTTTGCGCGCTCAAAGTTTTCCGATAATGCAGGGAAAATCAAGATGCGCGGTGCAAAGGGAAGGGGGTGAGAGGGAGAAGAGCACTCTGTTTGTCTGACTCTCTCGCTCTCTCACCCTCTTTCCTACAGTATTTTCATTGATTCTGCACGTCATTCGTGGTGGGAGCACATCATTTCGATTAGTGGGACTCCTTCTTTAAAGCCTGATCAATTTTCAGTGATCTCTGACCGATGCGACTGTTTCAATGATTGGGGGTGGCTCGAGTCTCAATCAATATTTATCATGAAATACTAGGGATAGTAGGGATTAGAGTGCGAAATACGGGTAATCGTCTCCTCATTTCGCGCGCTCTCTCGTCCGGTCGACTGGTGTGAGAGTGCACAGAATGAAGAGACGATTACCCGTATTTCGCACTCTAGTAGGGATGCAGTTAGGCTGCTAGTTTGAGCTGCTCAATGTCGGTCATTCAAGGGCACTCGACGGCGGGCACGTTGGCTGTTCCGCAGAAGAACGTCTTAGTGTCACCTGAAATTGACCTTAAAGAAGCAGAAATATAAATATTTTCGTAACTAATCTAACAATCCAGTGTGGTTACTATTGATAACGCGAACAATAGTCGTGAAGCTCTGAAATCTCATCTCTGAACTGAGTCATGGCGAGTTGGCTGCGTGCCAAATCACCCTGATCCCAGGCAACGGGGGAGAGAGCGTGCGAAATGAAGAGAGCGCGGAAATACCCTCTGGCATAGTTGCCGTTTCGCATCCCTCTTAAACTCCGTAAATCGAGGGTTGACTTACTGTTGAGGCTCTTCTTGAAGGGCGCCGTCGGGCAAGTAGCAGAGGGGAAGGTGCAGAGGGCTATGCCGCACGGGCCAACGTCGGAGGAGTCGCCACTGCAAAACTTCAATCCATCCTTATTTCTTCATGGATGACAGATGTAGTAGATAGGGTTCAGGTGTGACGTAATTCCATTCGTTCCATTCCCTTCTCTCCCTTGCGGTGAGTGGAATTCCAATACGCAATTGGAATTCCAATTCGCCTCATTACTTATTCGAGCGAGTCGAATAAGCGGGCGGGATTCCATTACTCTAATGGAATTCCATTCGTAGTGGAATTCCAATAGCGCGCCGGTCCTATGCGACCGATTCTGTGGAATTGAGAGGAATGGAATGGAATTCCACCAGGAATTCCAATAAGAGAACCCTAGTAGTAGATTAACGTTTACCAGTACTCACACGCAGGGGCAGGCTCCGCAACGGTCGGTGCACGTTCTAGTGCGGGTGACGTTCGTCTGCGAGCCGCACGACGTCGGACACGGCCCGGTCGTCCACTCGCCCCAGACACCGTTCGGCGGACAGGCGGCCTGGATTCGTGGTTTTTTTTTGTTCGGCGTTTTTTTTGTTCGGCGTTTTTTTTTGTTCGGGGGAACCTATCTTATCGATAAATCGTCGTGATAGTGGCCTAACCTCGCAGTACGCGGCAACTGCGACGAGAAGGAGAAGAGCAGTCGCGGTGTTCATTCCGGATGATGGAAAGAGCGAGAGACCGATGGTTTAATAGGCGGCTGCGCTGGGGGATGGCTTTCGAAAATAACACTCTTCGTTCAACCTGCTCTCTCGCCTGCTAGTGAGAGAGTGTGTGCAATGAAGAGACCGTCGCATCTCTACATTGCATGGAGCAGGTGGCCCAACCGTGCAGGCGCGCCGTGCAAAATAGGTATTTCAAAATGGAAAATAAACAGTGAAGGCGCAAAGGGTACACGTTTTGTAGTCAAACTTGCTTCAAGTGTAGTTGATTTTGTTCAAGAACTGTTACGCTTTTGAACGGAGCTTCATGTCAATTAATCAATACACATACCTTTAGGTTTCTGTATTATCCTTGATTATCAATCCCATTCCAACCCTCCCTTTCATCAATGGTGCTTTCGAATAGATCGACTGTTGCAACAGAACTACCGAAGCAAATGCCCTTTTTAATATCATTTATTCTAGCTTCAAGATCAAGTAGGCGCAATAATTTTATAGTTAGCAGGCTGCAGAGTAACAAATACGCGTCTCGTACGCGTCGTTGTTTTGACGCTAACGGTTACTACATGAAAAAGGACGCCACGAGCTATGTCCACCTCGCTCGCTCAGCTCTGATTCAAACATGCCTTTTGATTTTCGAACTGTTTCTACAAATGTATTTGGAAAGGTTTGCGGTTTTATGGAACAAGAGTCCATTCTACAACTCCGAAAGGTGCATGAGTTTTTGCATTCAAATTCGATTCACTATTTCAGGTATGCAAGTGTGCTCTAGACAGTGTTTCGACGCTTATTGCCACTCGAAAAACGATTATACGTACATTGGATATTCGCAATTCGGAAAATATGATGTCAATTCGCTTTGCTCGTCAAAACAGCCTTTTCTTATGGAAACTATGCCTCATAAGCGCTTGTCGTGCGCTCTCGATTGATCTATCTGTGCTCAAGGCTTATGAACAGGTAATCTCTTCCGTTCATTTCTTAATTTAAAAAAAATTATATTCAGATTAGGACTTTGGTTCTGATTTTGCCGTATGATGACTTGAAAAGAATTTTGACAAGTTTAAAGCCGTTTATCGGGAATACTGAGTTGCGTATCCTATCTGTCTCAGGTGACGAACCTATTCGACCTGACATGCTTGATTTCCTTTCACACTTTCTTGATGGCAATTTCATAGAGGAAGTTTCTGTTACCCGATGGTTAACTCATGAAGCAGAATTGTGAGTGCTTACGCGCGTTCTATGAAGGAATTTGCATTATGCTGTGAACAGTGTCTCTGCCTAGTCGCATTTTCGAGTCAGAAAAATCGACTAGAGGGGTCGGAATGAGAGGGAGACAAACTCTCAATTTCATTGTCCGTCTCCCCTCATTCCGACCCCTCTAGTCGATTTATCTGACTAGAGAATGAGACTAGGCAGAGACACTGTTCACAGCATTACAGTTTGCCATGGATGACGTTCATAAGCAATGCCAAATTCGCGTCTGCTTCATTCATGTTGAACGCTGTCAACAAGGGTATGCTCAAAGTTCAGACGGTTCTTCAGTATATTTATAAATTGGCACTAGATCGGATGAGAACTATTTCGCAATATCGTCTCTGACATAACAGTTACCTCTCGCCTACTTCCGGTTCTCATCCGACCTAGCACCTATAAATTTAATTGTAGATGCAGTAGAGCTTCTGAGACGGCTCGCAGATAGAGCAAGTGGGTTAACGATTCAAGTGAGAGACAGTTCTCTATCGATTGTTCCGGTTGTCCGGGAGATTCTCAGTCGAAAATGCGTAATATTGAATATGCTGTCTCCCACGCCTTTTCCAATGACTGCATCTGACGTGCAGCGACTGCTCGAGGTGAGTGAAATTGATACAAAAAAATACGAAAAAAGACCTTTCAGTTCGTTAACCGTCTGGAAAAGAAAGTGTCTTTCAATGCACCAACAAATGTTGGCAAAATGGTTATCCAATGCGGTGTGAACAGAGTGGAAAAATACAATGAAAAAGGTACAATATACATTCAACATGTGGAAATACTTAACGACTAGACACCATAATTTGAATCCCTTCTCAAAAAAAAATCCTATTTAAAAACAATTATTATGATACTGATGATAAATTGGTTGTGTTTGTGAAATTTTCATGACAATTCTTTATTATGCCAGAGTGGACAAGTACAAATACAAACAAAGATGCTCAGACCTCCTCCATCCTCGGTCCCTTCACGTCGATGGATCGGTAGCCCTCCTCCTCCTTCAGATCGACGTCGACGTTGTGCGCGATGATGCACGTCGCGAAGCCGTCGCCCATCACGTTGATCGCCGTCCGGATGCGGTCACTGACGAGGAATTATCGTCTATTCAACAATTGTCGAAAGACGCAGTCTTCCGTTCATTTTTTTTACCAGAATGGCTGTTTACTATGCTTATTTTGTAATTTCAGCAGAAAATGCTCACAGCAGCCAGTCCACGGTGACAATAAGAGAGATGTCCTTGATCGGCAGGCCGACCGTGTTGAGGATGAGCACCATTGTCACCAGACCTGAAGTGATCTTTGATCTCTCGAAAAGCTAATTCTACCTTATCTATATTAGTACGGTTGACTCACCAGCAGGCACGGAGCCGCTGCCCATCGAGGCAAGTGTCGCTGTGATGCTGCAATATATTAGGTAAGATATCAGACTACCTAATAGGTCAACGATGGGTAACGATTACCTAATAGTGATGACATTGGCGAAGGACAGCTGGATGTTGTTCAGCTGCGCGATGAAGATGACGGCGACCGCCTCGTAGAGCGCGTTTCCGTCCTAATTATTGCCTAATTATTGTAATTTCCGGAACAATTTGCATATAAAAGAGAGTGGGAGAGCCGCTGCTGCATCAACGATAATGGACAAGAATGAGGGGAGAATGGGAATGACAGGGGCGACAGCTCACCACATTGAGCGTATTTCCCAGTGGCGGCACGAAATTGGCGATTCGCGAGTCGACACCCATCTCCTCGAGCACGGAAATGGACGTGGGCAGTGCGGCGCCACTGCAAATTTTCTCAATTATCCTCATTTATCCTCCACTTTTATCGTATTCTTCGGCAACTCGCCTGCTCGCGGTTCCAAAAGCGATCATGAAGGGCTGGATCATCGTTTTGTAGACGGGGAGGGGCGACTTGCGCGTGAAGAGGAAGAAGAGCGAGGGCGTGACGATGAGAATGTGCGTGAAGAGACCGAGGAGGACGGTGAAAACGTAGAGGGCCAGCGTCTGGAAATGAATTTTTAAAATCTTTATCTATTCTTCATCCAACTCAATCTTAGTGAGTCTCATTTGTGAAGATTTTGTGTCTTAGCTTCCTGCATAAAAGTGCATAAAAGTCATAAAAGTCAATTTTGTCATCACTTCTTGTTTTCGCATGAATCTCATACAGATGTGATGCGCCAATCCGGAGAAAACAAAGCTCGAGATCCAAGATCGTCGATCACTGTTTGCATGGATAGGATAGGGATTAAACATCTCCCGGGAAGACTTCATCCCATTTGAGAGACATAGTATGCTATGGTGTCGACTACCTTCCTCGTCTATAGAACGATACTGTTCTCAAGCACGAACATACTTTGTGCGGTGATGATTCTAGCGGTTTGCTTGCTCAAAATCATCCGAAAGAACGAAAAAAGTTGAGATAATTCGGAGCCACGAGCTCAACCGCTCGCTCGTTTTCTGCTTGATTTCTCTCGTTAATGGAATGGATATTGCAAGACACGTGGCTGTTTATTTCGCGCATGACCTGCCCAGTTCACTGATGGGCTATGAAGTGTTCGGTGAGGAAATATTGATGCTGCATTTCATGATCAAATATTCAGAAGACCAGATAGGTTTCGTTCTCTTCTTTATTCTTTTGCGTGTGTTTTGTCACATGTTCACGATTACTGCTCTTTCAATTTACTACGCTCTGGGAGCTCTCAATTCCAAAATCTATTCGAGATTCGCAAAATATCGCCATACATTCGGTAATCAAACTGATTGATCTGTTGCGACCTCATCCTAATTGCAGTATTTTCCTTCATTGTAATTTCCTCTCTCATCTCTTCTCTGGCATTTCTCAAAGAACAATGGAGACCGACGTTTGTTTTGTTGATTTTCAAAACCAATGTAAAGATTAAGATTCTCAACGGAGCGACTTGCTTGGGTGTATGCCAGTGCCGACGCATATTCTGTGCTGGTCACTATTCTGATAGTGAAGGTACGCTTTGCCAACTAATCTCCGCAATGCGCGAAGGGAAAGACAGATTTGAGCCTGACTGGTATAATTACAGGGCATCGTGCTTCTCAGTGTTATCGTCTCCGCAGTCATCGTACTCGGTCGAACGTTCATTAGCAAGAGGCGTATCGCTGTTAACATAGCAAATTCGTCGCAGAGCGTTTGCGCCGTTCTATTTTTCATTATTAGTTGGGAAACCTTCAGACAAGCAATTACCGAGATGAGAGGGCTCTCGTCGCAGGGTATTTTGTACTTGCTGCAGCCTTTTTTCTGCCGCACATTGCGATGACCAGCAACAGGTAAACGAAAGATGAATTCGAAAGTAATTTTCAACTTGAAGTTGGGCGCCCGACTCCCTCCAGACGTACGAAATCATCGAGACGATCATAACCACTATTGAATTTGCGAAGTGGATCGTGTATGCGTTCGCTTCGAAGCGATTTCGTTCGAACTTTCGCTCATTGTTGACATAGCTGTTCATTTCACCCATGAATTCTCCTTCAATAAACTCTAAAAAATAAACCTGGAAAGTGCCGGCCAGGTCCTCGACTTCGAGCAGATTTCCACCGATGAGAGAGATGATGCCGATGGGCGCGAACCACATGAGCACGCGGATCCATCTGAAAAGCTTTTTTGGTAACACTTTTTGAATGTCTCTTGGAGTTTAGGGATCCATCTGAGAATGAGAACAATTTTTCTACACTTTTGGGGTAATTCTTCGGTTCTTCGTTTAAGGGTACAGCTAGTTAGGGTTAGGGTACAAGAGTTAGGGGTACAAGAGTTACAAGAACTCAACTGCTTTCATCTTTTCGCTGAACTCTCGATCGTTTGCAATTGGTCGAGCAATTGTCATTAAGTGACGAATTTAGCCGAAAAAGACCGCGCAAGAAAGCAGTAACTTTTCATTGCTGACATTTGAAATTACAACCAAAGTTTATTATTATTGCGATCTCACTCCTATTCCATTTTCCTTATTCTTACCCCATAATGATCAGATCCAGTGCGATAAAGAAGTCGATGACGATCCTCACTTTGTCGCCCAATCTTGAAGTAACGAGACCGAAGAAGACGC
Organism: Pristionchus maxplancki; assembly: GCA_900490775.1. Classification (NCBI taxonomy): domain Eukaryota; kingdom Metazoa; phylum Nematoda; class Chromadorea; order Rhabditida; family Neodiplogasteridae; genus Pristionchus; species Pristionchus maxplancki. The sequence goes on from LS557912.1 coordinate 851,383, forward strand.
AGAACACGAGCACTCCTGAGAAATTAATGATTTGATTTTCGAAAATGGCCTGACTCTCTCCTTTTCGCATGCCCTCTCTGGATATGCGTGCGGTGTTTGATCGGTTTAAAAATTATAATTGTATATGTATAAATTCCGATCACAGTTCATTGGGTTCGTACGCGATGTCACCGAAAAGGTTTTCAGCGATGATTATGCTAACACTTCTCATTTCGCATGGTTCGTTCGCGATGTCAACGAGCATAGTTCGATATACGGGAAATCGTCTATAGATTTTGCATACTATCTCGACTCTCTGACCGGTGAGAGAGCTCGTGAAATGAAGAGACGATTATCCGTATTTCAAACTCTATCAACGAGATGTGACAGTTTCTCGCCACGAAGTCACTGATGTCGCATAAATTAGGCCGTAAGATCAATGTTTGCTCCCCCTATTGATCGTTGTTCAAAAACTGTGAAATGACAACGGAGCACGTGACTTTTGCCGACTCGTTGTCTCAAGCAAAACACTCAATGATGTGTCACGCTTGCCCGATAAGAATCGTACGCCTCGTGAGAAAAGTGCGCGCGACTCTATGACTACGCTAGGTAGCAATATTCGAGCAAAATAGAGAATAATCTACTTCAATGAGTTATCTTTGCCCCCCTTTCTCCCCCTGCTCACCCAATATATTCGTGCCCGGTCCGTCCACAACGTCCTTGACGAGCTCCGTCCCGTTGCCGTGATCGTATCTGCATTTTCTTTGATCTTTTCCACCTCGCTGGAATAACAAACCCACGCGCCAGTATGGTTGATGCTAATCCGATTTTGTTATCATAAAAATCATAAAGTGTTCAGAGAATGAGAAACCCACGCATGGCTTATTCCAATCAGCTTAGTTTCATTGTTCTTGCTATTCGGTCCCTAGATCAAAACTCACTTCGTGGCAACCCGCTGAAATGTCGCCTTGAAGATGTTGTCCGGGAACATGTTTCTGAAAAGTATGTTGTTTGGCGGTGGCCAAATCTGATACCGGACACCGTGATTCAGCCCATCTGCCAAAATTGAAAATTGTTGACCGGGAACTTGTGGAGTTCCCCGTAAGGATGGTTGTGTTTCACTCATTCTTGACAGTAGGTGATAGAAATCTTTCGAGAAGCCCATGCGTGCCATTGTTTAACAGTACCTGAACAGGTCGAGAAACGTATCGATCGGCTCGACGTCTCCTGTTGACAGCGTGTTTTTCGTATCAGAATGAGGAAGGGACGTCGATGTTCCGGGCGCGATCGTTGTCACGTAGAAGATGCCGACCTGCAATTTTTTTATACTTTAAAAAAATATTTTTTTCATTTTTTATTTCCGGGTTAAGATCACCCTAGTGCTCGTTCAAAATTACGTCAGAGTGATCAGAGTGATAAGAAGGGCAGCAAAACAAGGTTTAGTGGACCAAAAATCATTGATTTCGAACGGAAAACCGACAGCTGAGGCGATGACGGCCGTCGTTGCGTAGTACGCCACAGTCATCAGTCCCATCTTGCCCGCGTTGCCCGACTCCATCTGACTAAGGGCTGAAATGTCGATTTACTGCCTGAATTACGGGCAGAAACATACAAGAGATGATCGAGGTGAAGATGAGAGGAAGCACCATCATCTTGAGCACCTGAGATGTTTATTTTCGAAAAGATTTTGCCAAACCGATGACTTGCTTGCATGAAAATCTCTCCGGGGAAGTTGATCAGCTGCAGAGCTACGGGGGACAATTGAACGGATCTTAGTATCAATCCAATCGTTATGCCCGCGATAACCGACGAGACTGTGAGCACGAGCAGCAAGTTCTCTCTGAGCGCATTCCTGCAAAAATGTTAATGAAAAATGAAAAATAATTGAAAAAATTGACCAAAAAGTACTTCCGACAGGCCGTCATCACAAGGAGTCGCTAAAATGGAAAAAAATAGCCCCGAAACGCACCTCATCGCGCGGCGCTGTTTGTTCATGATAACCGACTGAAAGGGCGCTAAGAATCTAGCGGTCGACACTGATTGATTGCCTTATGTAGTCGATTCCTATCGCTGATAGGAACGATCACACGGACGGAAACGGAGCGAAGGAAGAATCAAAGACGCAAGTGCCGGTTCCACCAGAGTTTCTCGCCTGCCAGCTTACCAGGATTTGCATGTTGATTGCGTTGGCGTTGTTCCAGTAACGACGCTTTGCTTCGCCGAGTGATCCACCGAGAGCACGGTTATGTGCGGCGGCTGCTTTGACGTCGGCGAGATGCGGTCCGTCATTTGCTGGAAAAGTGCACAATAACAAAATTATTTGACGCTTTTAGGTACTGAAAACGATGAAAAGTGCACTCTATACGTGCACGAGGCGAGGGTGGCGGAGGAGAAAAGAGAATGAAAATGAGAAGGGGTCCACCCTCTCATTTCGTTTTAATTAAAGCCAAAGTAACGAAGCAGGATTTGGAACGCAAATTCGGCTTTACGAGCCTCCATTTTCTTAATTAAGGCCGAAATTAAGAACCGAGAACGCTTGCAGGAACGGATTTCTGAGGTTCTAAAAGGCTCCGCGCACATTTTGGTCGACAGTAAGAGCGAAAGAAATAAAGAGATCTGCACCCAAATGGGCAGTCGGTTGGGCCGAACTCGCAGCGAGTAACGGGGCACTAACCCTCCAAGTTACCGGCGAATCTCTCAAAGTGGCCCGAGATAATGATCTACTTTCACGAGTTCAAACACACGCAGAGAGATCGGCCAAGAGCGATAGTGATGTCACCGAGAGAGGAAGAGGATCGGTTAGGTGATCCCGTACACGCGAGAGAAAAAAGGATATCAGCCCATCGTTGATCATGCATTTTACGCGAAGGTGAGCGTTCAGTGAATTTTAATTTCCCAAATAGTTATATTTCCGAGGCCAAGTCACGAACGAACAAAAAAAAATGCAACATGGTGGCATTGTATGGGATAATATGGGTATCTTGAATCTTTAATTAGGCATCAAAAATTGAAAAAAATCGGTCAAATCGGTCAGCGCCAATGTCTCACTGCGAATGACGTAATTCAAGTGGACATGGCGTATTTGTAATCGTCCTGGAACACTGTTATCGAATCCACCTACATTCTGCACAGTATAAACAACTTGTCATGACTGGTCATTGTCATTCCTCCTATTTTTGTCCGATATGTTCGGTCTTCCGTTGATCGGTGTGAATCAGGGTGTCCATGTGAAATATGCATGGGCATTTTCGAAACACACAATTTCGAAATCCGGCAGGATTTCCACTCTATTCCCTCCTTTCGAGTGCACCCGATTCAATCCTCGCGCAATTATGGTTTCGCATCACTCCTCATACACACATTCGCACTGCATTGTGCGCATACAACATGTGGCGCTCTCGCCTTCCTCCACTCCTGTCAAACAATCTCTCGGGTTACGCTCCCTCACTCTTCCTTTCACCTCTGCGCCCTCTCATCTCCCCATGGTCTCTCGCTCACTGGCTCACGCGCGCGCACTAGTCTTTCGCCCCAATCCATCGCGTATTGTCGATTGATTGCGCGGTTTTCCGCTCAATTCGCTGCATTTTCAACGCGAAATGGACGCAAAGGCCGGGCCGTCGAATAGCGCGGTGAGTTATGCGGTTTTTTCCCGTTATAAATGGCTTTCCAGACGCGAAAATGCCTGATTTGCGGCACGAACACGACTTCGTGTCACATGGGAGTGGACGCGTGCCGTGCGTGCACTGTCTTCTATCGGTTTGTTAACGTTTTTTTTATTGTTTTTTGTTGTGTTTTTTCGCTAAATACAACTAAGATTGTGTTTGAGGCGCGCTCGCAATCGCAAAATGTACGCGTGCCGCTCAAACACGCGCCGGTGTGCCAACGATGCAGGTAAGAGTCCGACAGTCCGACTTTTATGTCAGATGAAAAAAGCCGGAAACAGTCAGGAAAAGTATTCGGAAAAAAATATGCTCACCCCAAATTCCATTTCAGAAGGCGGAATCGTGTGCAAGCGCTGCCGGTTCGATCGATTCGAGCGAATTCTCAAGGAGTCGGGCGCGAAGGAAATGGTATCTTATCGTTCTGAACATCTTTGTGAGATTGGCAGTGTGGGGGTCAAAACAACCGAACAACTTTCAATTGATCGAAATGGATACTTTGAGTTTGCTTGTCTGACTATCCTTCCTGAATGAGAAAGAAAGTAAGTTTTCAGCTGTCCAACTCGCACAGTCAATCCGAGGAGCGCGAACCCTCGCCGATGGCCCCAGTTGCCGCGCCAGAGCCCAGTCCTCTGGCGACCCACTCGCCCTCAATAGATCGACTGCTACAGACGCCGAGGTGTGTAATAGTTCATTATGGACCGATTTAAAAAAAAATCCAGATTGTTTTCAATCTCGAAACGGTTGTTTTCCATGAGAATCGTTTCGTTTTCCAAAGGGGTAACGCTAAGACGATACGACGCCAATTCTTAGGGACCAGGGACAAATTATAGAATATATTTTTAATTCGCAGCGTTTCGTCGGCGTTCTCACCCGTTTCTCCCAGCACGCGCAGAGAGAGGCCGCTGCTAGAGAAGTGCAAGCTGTACTACAAGTTCGATCTTGATTGTTCTCATTTTCCGCGCAAGATTTAACGAAAATTGTGAAATTCTAAACAGAAAAGAAACTGAACAAGACGACTTACAGGTTGATGAGTTCCATGCGGCGCACGTGTGAATTGAGCTCGCGAAAGGACGCAGTACATCCAATGCAGATGAATGAGCACGAGTCGGTGAGTTATTTTGCCGAATTCGAAAACGTTACACATGGGGGAATGTGAGAATGATTCACACCTTGATTTTGAATGAATAATCCGTAGTCTGCGGGTATGTGAGTGCTAAAGTGCAATCAGTAATGCACAAGATTTGCTTGTTGAATGACCTGAAGATCTGTGTTTGAATCCCATTCATCTCCAGCCCATCTTCCCCGCCACATTCACTGCACTCAACGCTGCTACGAAGATCGCCCTATCCTCCGTCCTCGAATTTGCCGGCTTCATGTTTCCGGAGTTTGCGACGTTCACAAGAGAGGAGAAGGTGAGCCGTTTACTCTCTATCTGACCCTTAAGTTAATTTTCTCGTATAAAAGTGGACATGAAAGAACGGAAACGTATTCAAGAAACTTGTATATACCAGTGGTACTACAAGACTAGTAAAATCGACTTTGCAGTGGAGCCTCGCGGTCTCGTTCTTCTACCGCTACCAAGGCTTCGACTCGTGCTACCGAGCGCATCACATGTTCCCGAACGATATTGACAAGTGCGATTTGTTGTTTTCTGTTGTTTTGTTGTTTGTTGAGGTAGACTTTTGCAGAACCTTCGGCTCATACACGTGCTATTTCGATCACGCCACAGTTGAGGGCTTCTTCGATGATCCGAGCGGGTATGACGCCAAAAATGTCGAAGAGGGCAAGAAGTGAGTTGCCTTTCGAACATTCATTGGACACAATGACCGATAATCATGAAGCATCGCAGATTCATGCGCGAAACCCTCGACCAGATCGCGCGCCCAGGTCGCATGGCGGTCGCCCGCGCGAACCCCGACAATGACGAATTCCACACCGTGCTGGTGATCTTGTTCTGGTTCACGGGTGAGTCTTGTGAACTTAGTGATGTATGCATTATGATGTGCCCCTTGATATGTTGTTCTAACGCTGCACCGTGCTTTCTCGATTCTTTCGCGATCGGTAAAAAATGAAAAAAATTACAGACGGATCCCTGCTTCGCGATGAGATCGTGCACATCGGCGAGCGGTACAGGGCGGGCGTGCTGCAGGAGCTGCACGCCTACTACAGGTGAGTTGCATCAGGCCAGCAGCTGGACAGCATCGGCGAAATTCTCGAAAAAAAAATATTTTGCGCAATTGCAGAGAGGAGCTCGGCATGAACGACTACGCTACGAGAGTCGGCGAGCTGTTCATGCTCATTCTGCACTTTGAGGTGAGTAATTTTCTCTATTTTCAAAGAATACACAAGGAAGTAAATAAAACCAGGATTTTTGCAGAGAAACAAGGACATCAAGGAACACTTCGAGATGCTTCGCATGATCGACATCTTCAAGGACGATACATTCGTGTATCAACTGCAGAAAGCATAGTTGATTTGAATTTTCATATTGTTAGTCAGAAATTTGCTCACGGTTTTAACGCATTTCACCTACCATTGTTAGCATTTATAAACGCAATTCCAATATAAGGAAAATATCTCTGAGAGTCGTCGTTGTTGGGCGCATCTCTCGGTACGCCTCGTCATCTTCAAAGATCATAACCAGTTAGAGTGCATCGCATGTTCTTCGAAAAATACCTTATCGGGCATATTACCTTTCACGACGCATATGCCAGAGATACATAACAATCAGCCGTGTAAAGACATTGCGCATCGACTACGTAATTACTGATGCTTGCTAGCGAAATCTTCGAACTCGTTAACAATGGTGCGTTCGTTCAAGTTCCTTTATATTTCGATGGATCGTTTAGTCGTCGGCGCCGTCTCGAACTTACTTTTGATGTATCTCATCAGAAGATATTCAAGAAATGAGCTGGGAACATACAAGAATCTTCTCTTTGCATTTGCGTCGATTGACGTATTTTTGTGCGCATTGCATGCCTTTGTCCAGCCGGTTTGTAAAGGACAACACCGAAATAATAGATTATGAGCTTCAGAAAATAATTACAGTCGGTCCAGTTTTCAGTGCGGCCGGGCATCCTCCTATCGAGAGTAGGGTCAGATTATACCTTATCTTTGTTTGATTTCATGCAGAAATTGCAAGTACATCACCGCATTGTTCACTTCGTCATTCACGGTGCCATTCTCGCTCATGAACATTCACTTTCTCTACAGATTCATCTCCATTCGATTGTGATCGTTTCATCCATGACTCTCCCAATTATTCGTTTCAGTCCTACTAAAATTCTTTTATTCTCGGATAAGCGAATCGTCGCACTCCTTGTGCTCTATCCTTCTCTGCAAGTCTTCATTTGGTGGGAATCCGCCCTTTCGGAAAATGCAATTTTCATTCAGGTCTTCTCTGAGCATTGCCCTCACACCCGTTGAGGATTACGAAGCTCTCGAAATCGTGCGAAATGAGATGAAGAGGGAGTACAATTTGACCGTGATGGATGGATATCTGATTATGAATCACAACTGGGTAAGCTCTCTATTCAAATTAATCCAAAAATTCTTGAAATATTGCTGCGCCAGCCTATTACTTATCTTATATCTTATAGTATGAATACAACTGGACTCACGCTTGTCTTTAGGATAACGGCCATCCACGTTTCGAACCCACGCTCATTCTTGCCATTGCATTCGTGATTATTGTCTTCAATTTCACCACGGCGACCTTACTCGGATCGCTCACATATTACTACATAAGCAAGGCGAAGGAAATTTCGTTCAGTTTCAAATCGTTCCAGAGGAGTATTCTCATCGCTGTTTTTGCACAGGTGAGCCCTACAACACGTGAACGCAACAATCGAGAATTGCAGACGTCCGTCCCAGTCGTTTTCGTGTACATTCCCTACGTGTGTGTACTCTATTTCCCCTTCTTCGGTCTCCCTTCTCTCTACATGCCGCAACTCTTCCCCATCCTTCTCTCCGTCTTTCCCGGTTGGGACGCACTCGTGATCATCCTGCTCATACGTGACTACCGTCTCGGTCTGGCGCAGCTTCTCGGATTGAAGAAGACGTAGGTCGCAGAGTCCACAGCATGGATGACATCGTCAGCGAACATGCCCAGCAGTGTGACCTCGACTGCAGTGCAATCGCTAACATCTAATTGATAAATCCCCGTAATTGCCGCTTTGCTCTCGGAATTGCTCGAACTTTGTGAATGATAAACCGATCGACATTCATCACATCGTCAATCCTCTCTGGCATTTCATATATGAATATATTCAGCGAATTACGATCAGAAAAGCATTCATTCGGATAATCATGCTTTCCAGCCAATTATATAACAAATTATAACGAGCTTTCTGGTGACTGAAGAATTCTCGATCGCGGTAATGGAGTCGGGCGACTATTCAACAGATGTTCCGTTGTCGGATCCAACGGAACAGGAGATAGTTCTAGCTCCTCTGGCTCCGGTGATGCTGTTCGTGAAGATTCTTCATAAATCGTTTGATCAAGCTTCACTGTTGCACTTTCTTGTCTGAGTCGTGCAATTACTGCCCGAAGATCATTGACAGTATCGGACTAAAAGAGTTCGAGTTCAAATCACGGTTCGTGATGGCGCATACCACATCCAATCCTTCCTCGTCTTCAGTAAGCTCTGCAAGTTCCTTACGAAGGTCGACGATGTCGTCTTTGAGCTGGAACAGTCGGTAACTTTTCAGTTGAATTGTTCTCAAAACCTGCAAATTTTCCTCCTCGAGCTCGCTAATTCGCATATTTTCTTGTAAGTGATTTTTCTCCCGAAGTTCGGCGATTTCTCCGTTGAGCTTCAAATGAAAAATTTGAGGATCCATGAATAATTATGCACGTAAACCTTTGCCATGGCCAATCGCAAGTAGCGAATTTCCTTGTCTTTTTCGTCAATTTGATAAGTCAACGCATCGGCTCTACGCTTTTCCTGTAATTATCTGTCATTTTGCCGTATTGATTTAGGTAACATGCCTCTTCATAGCGCCCGGTCAGCGATGCAAGGTTGGCTTGGTCGCTAGTGATCGTAATCGTCTTTTCATCCTGAAAAGTTGTTGCGGATTATAGTCGCCGCTTCTTCAAATCGCTTAACTTCTCGTTCGAGCTGCTGTTAAGGAGGTTGGCGGTACCGCTTATTTGGCCCTCATTAACATAGCCCTTCGGCAACTTCGCAGACATCAAACAGTATTCGCCGTCCTTCAGGCCCATACAAGTCAGAGCACCGTGGAAAACACCGACGAAGTACGAGACATACGAGTCTCTCAAAGATTGCCATTATAGCGAAATGAGAGAGAATCAGTTACCGAAACTCCAAAGTAGGCAGAAACTCCATCGATAGTGTATTGAGCGTGAAGAGGTATTTGCCATCCGTAAGGTAGAGAAACGATGAAGAATCACAAACATACACAGTGTATTGCTCATGAGTCTGTGGTGAATGCGATTCGATGAGAATAAATTGATTCAACATACTTCAATCAGAATCGCATTGTCCCTGAGTTTTCTCGCTGACGGCCAAGCAGCCTCGGCACCTCTTGAACTGAGAATCACTTTTCCTCTGCAAGTAAAGTACAGTTTCTTCGCCTTTGAATTAGTTTACCGATGAATTCTCCTCACTTCCATTCCATTTATTTCGTCGCTGGTCACGTTCAGAAGCAAATGATCGGTGTTTAGGGCATCACATAATCGGTAGACGAACTTCTCGCTACCTCGAGTTATACTGTGGAAGCCCCATCGAGCGATTTCGTCCTGTGATTGTTTCGTGAAGGAACACTGACTAGGGTGTTTGTACCTTTTGTTGATCCCTGAGGAATGAGACGGTGATGCCTTCGGCAGGTGAGAAGACTGCTTTGTAGATCTGACATTTTCGATTGACCCATTTAAATTTATGTCAACAAATGCCAAACCTTTTCATTAGCAGTGAAATAGACGGCATTCCCATATGATCCGGAGCATTTGATTTCCTTTGCGGGAAGCTCAGCGTCTATTTCTCGCCCTCTGAAGTGTAAATCAATAGAAGCAGGACAAGTTGAACTCACTGCATCTTGACGAACAGCCTGTGTGGCAACGAAAAACGCCAGTAAAATATGGTTCCTAAACTTTTTGAATGAATGGAAAATTAATCGGGTAAAATTAATGGAGACTAACCATCATCGACCTGAATCGATCTCTCATCTTGGCGAACTTCCTCGATTTTCGTGAAATCCAGAAAGCGTTGCATGACAGAACGAGAAAATTCAGTGGAATACAAATAAAAGAGGAAAGACGACGAGAGAGGGAGACGAATCGATAGTATCTCTCATAGTGGAAGCACACATGATCCTTATCAGTTGGCGTGAATAACCGCCAGAGGGGCGCGTCTCTCTTTGATAAACGTCAACTCTTTGAACGCCGTATGAATTTACAGAGTGTATTTCGGAAGCACTTTGCAAGATCAAAAATCTGCAACAATGCTTATTTTCCCTAGAAAACATACGTTCCCCGAAAGTACTGAAATATTTCAAATTTTGACTCTCCGATATTCAGAACGGTATCTTTTATTCGTGTAGGCGGGAAAAATAATTACGAATGAGTCATGCAGATAATGAAGGTATTAATGAGTTATGATCGGCCACTGATCTCTTGGACTTGTTCATGTTTTGTTGGTTTCTCATCTCTTTCGTGGTCATTACGGAGGCAACAAGTTTGAAAAAGCGCCTTCTCATTCCTCTATCTGCACGATGATCCGGTGTGGCGGAGTGTTGACATTAGCTGCTTCATGAATCCGAGTTTTACGAATTCGCAATATTCCCCTATATGGCGGAAGGTAAAGCAGATTGATGATAGGAGAAGCGAGACATATAAATGTTATCATCTGAACGAATACAATAATGATATTATTAAAGAAATAATATAATTACCGTGACTACAATTCGTTGAGGGAACTCGGATGAGAGACCGACAATCTTGTCCAGAGACCAATAAGTTGCGCCGATTACAGACCCGAGTGGAAGAAGCGAATGATATGTTAGCGCCTGAATACGCACTGTCGATCTGTTTACTGAAAAAGTAATACCTTAGCAATTCTGCTATGAAATGCGAGATCAGCATTTACCTGAAAAAAATATACAGTGAAAGGGCCACATTTTCGTACGAACGCTTCTGTTGATTTTCTGGATAAGTTGACGACGAATGAAATAGATACAAATCATCAAAGACGGTGAAACGATGGCACTGGGCAGAATTGCGACAGCAGCCCGTAACGTATCTGTTCTTGGCAGCACTGACAAAAGATTGTATTGTTTTATTGATTGTTTTGACGTACCCATTGTAGTGTAATCAATTACTTGGAGTCTTACCGACATATCGATGCTTATTTCTTCAGCAATGTCGAAATAAAGGTACTGTAATAAAGGTACATTACAGCATTTTAAGACAAATTTCTCAAACAAACCATGCTCAGAGCAGTTATCATCAACGTTGCAAAGCATCCCGCCCAGATACAACGCTTCGATTTTCTTTCTCCAGCGATATATTTCATTCCTTCCAACGCGTACAGCCGATAACAAAATGAGAGTAGAAGGAGCCAGGTAGACTGATTGTGAAAACCCGCTTGAACCGCTGTGTACGGCGCTTTGTCTTTTCGAAACAAAATGGAAACACTACTTTGAAAGAATAGGCAAGATTTGTGACTTATCAGTGAGCAAGGACCAAGAAAGACAAGCACAGTCGTATCATCGGGAGCATTAATTACTCTTCAGAATCATTATCAGATTAGATGAACCCTTCTTCATACCTTGTGCACGCAAGGCATCCAGATATGGCTGAGAGGGTATCGATGATTGCTGTGTTTGCGAGGAGAATCGAATAGTTTCGCATTGCAGGAGGCGTTCTTGGAAAATTGTATTCCAATACTTGTCATGAGAAACCTTTTCCTGATCGCCACTAGTAGAAGGATGTTGGCAGCGACAGCGAGAAAATCAATGATGAATTGAACTGTGAGATGGATTCGGTCGTTGAGAGAAAGCATTTCGAACATGACAAGAATGAGGCTGAAAGAACTCAGAATCAGATGCTCTTTCATGCATGAAGCATGGGTAATAACAACAGTAATTTCATCATGAGTAACCATTAAACATCGCATAGAAATGGAGAACCAATTGAACATGTTCCTGCCGCACTAGAGCGTGCACCTGATGTATTAAGGAAGTATTAGTTATTTGATAAGGTCGCACTACGAGTTCAGACGGACTGATAATCTTTAGTTGGCTCTGATATTGTAATAATTGCGCTCGTGCACCGATGCCAAAGAAACTAGGTGCCAAATTGTGTGCATTGTGCTCATAAAACGCTCAACACTATCCTTTGGCCTGAACACTTAAAATTAAAGTTCGCTAATACAGTCCAAAATGTAACGAAAATATGTCGACTAGAACCCGGATTGCATTACTGCCTAGATTCGCTCCTATCGAGGGCACTTGGGACAGATATTCACAAATAATTATCTAGGGCATCCTAATTCCACGGAGCAGAAAAGCTTGTCGAGTTTGAGTGCGTGTTGGTATTCCCGCTTTGTGGGAGATGCGATGGATGTGATGATAGATCCTGAACACGGAGTGCACTGACATCAGAGTTCAGCGTTGCGTCACAATATTGCCAGCCAACATCAGTATCGCTCGAGTTCACGGCAAGTGCTTCACCCGGACGAGCCGCTGAGCCATTGTATCTCAACGTGATCTCTCTCTCGCGTGCGCGCAACATCAGTATCGCACGAGGTCACTCCAAGTGCACCCTCTCGAGCAGCAGTCTCTCAATTACACGGCCTGACTTTCTCGGACGTTCGCGTGGCCAGACATCGCAATAGATGTGAGACCGTGATCTGTGCTCTCCCAGTATAGTGCTGTGGTTGATGGGGATTAACAGCTCGGTGCAGGCCATACTTCCGTCTGAATCGAAGCGATATTAGAGCAAGAATGTTCACTGAAAGAAGATCTATCGCGAAAATTCCGATGCCTGTCATATTGCATATAGATAGGGGCCACAAGCTCCGCACACTTTCCCTAGACACGATTCCCCCAAAAAGCGAGACGGTGGGAGCACAAAGCTCATTCTTAACTAAATCACTCGTGTAAATGATGGTTGGATAGCTTATCCCGCCCTCTATTCATTGAAGAGGTGACGAAATGTGCCAAACATATTTGATTAGGTCAAAATTGAGGAAATAAGTCGAGGGATAGGCAAAATTCGAGTTTCCAAAGTAAGCACAATGTTCGTCACCTGATATTCCGGTTGCCACTTTTTATAGGAACAACTCAAGCAAGAAAAAGAAAAGAAAAATCATCGCTCTGAATTGTGCTTCATTTTTAAAAGTTTTAGTACGCTCGTAATTATTTGATTCCGACTTCCGTTGTTTATCTCGGGCCTTGGCAAAACCTTTAGCTATGGGGTGGAGTCGAGCAAACGAGGCACGGACACCAAGGGAGACGCGCTACCACTAAGCCATCGAGGCATGCTAGAACGAGCACTCTCGATCGTATTTGGATGCGATGCTTCTCTCTAGGCTCCGCCCCCTGTACTTTGCATCTCGACTTCGAGGCGATTACAGGGGAGAATGCCAGCACACCTTCTTAGCTCTAGCGCGTCTCAGAGGAAAGATATCAACAAACGGCCAAAAGCATGGTGTTATTGGGTACCCGGCGGACAGTTTGGCTACAGTTTCGACAAAATCCGATAATATCTGCGATCCACCTTGCGGCCCCTACATATAGATCAAGAACGGCGACGCGCAGAATTGTGGCTTATAAAATGATGAATGCCTCGCCAAATCACTGCCTTCTAAATAATCACAAATATCTCGCAGTCAAGCCGACATGTTCGGCCCAATTGTCAGCGAGCAGTTGTATCACGTCAGTCCTTTACGAGATCTCCTTTATTCTCAAACAAAATTCCTGACCTTTCCACAGTAGGTTTGGCATCTGAAGAGAGAAATGTATCTGTCAACTCTTATTGAAGAGTTACACGGAGGGGTGAATGAAAGAATTTCGTACTTCATATGCCAACCCTATTCCACCGATATACTCGTACACGACGACGGCTGTCTTCGCACTCAGCAACCTGCTGGCGACGATAGCCGGGTTGATTGCCCGAAGAGAGATCGATGCCGTATATTTCCTGCATTAACTAGGCGTGATTAAAAAAGCAAGCTTATAAATTTCTGGAGTGTAACAGTTTCGAACAAATAATGCGTGTTTTTCTCCGTTTTCAATCATTCTGAATGCAGATAACATTGTTCTCACGCTCAAAATCGGCGTGAACGCAGCTCGCGACCGATCGCTCGGAACAAATCCAATGAAGCACGCTCCGATTATGACTCCTGACCACAGGCATTTATTATGGTTTAACCATCTTGCATTTTCCCCTGCCTTTATAAAGAAAATGCTAATCACTGCGAACCAATAAAGACGACGTCAGCGACAAGAGTGACGATGAGCCAGTTCCACCAAGGACTCTGCCGAATACAAGCCAGCCAGGGCGTCCTGCTACATTTATTTGCACTCTTTCACTGCACTCTTTCCCATGCTTAGAGACCGCAAGGTCATCTGCCGAATCGAGTGAAAAGGGTATTCATGTGTTCAGTGTGTTGGTATGGGTTCGAATAACATTATGCTTTTTACCGTTTGTCGATATCTCATCTCTATCAAAAGTAATGCTCTGAAAACCACGCGCGCAAGGCACGCCTTGGGAGAGGGAGAGATCGGGTGAGAGGGAAAGGGGGGCGGAGCCTCTCTCGCGTGTGTCTCTCTCCCTCCCCCCGCCCTCTCGCTCCCCTCTCCCCGCGCTTCTTTGCGCATCTTGCACAAATCAGGGAAAATAGCTATCATTCTAATTTCTTTTGTAAAATTACTCATAAATTCCAATTTGTCATTATCCCGAGGCCCATTGTGATCCGATCACTGGAAGGCTTCTAAACGCCTATTCTGCTCATTTCATTATCGATTTTGACCTACTCAAAGTTGTCAGATCAAAATGGGCCACGAGCCCTTTGTGAAGGCTCTTGATATCTACCGAAAGCGATTTAGCTTGTTCGATTTGATCAAGTATTCGAATTGTGCATCCTGGTCGCAGGTTTTGGGGGAAATCGTACTCGGTGAAAGTGGGCGGAGCTTGCGGTCTCTACCCATGCTCGACATTGTCATCTTTCTCATCTCCGAGTTCGCTTGGCTTTTCCGCTCTGCACGAAGGAATTTGAAACAAGCCAACTGAGGCACTTTAGATATCGCAAAGCACTTGTCTGCATGGTTGCCAACCTCTTCAAGGCCAGGACGCCAAACGTATCGAGTATAAGGGAAACTGGCACTCCCTGATGCTGATGTTGGATATTGATGATGTTCTTCACCTCATCCAATATTTTTTTTATTCTTTTGAAGTGATAAATATTTGCAACATTTTTTCCGCGAATGAGTGTAAACTGATGTTTGTGTAAACTGCTCCCGATATATCCTACATCTTTCTCGCTACTTGCATCACATCGTTACCTCATCATCATCTCCATCATTAATTCCATGTGCACCCGCGTTTTTGTGAATGCGCCTACGTAATGTTATGATCATCAGTTAGCTCAGGTGACCGAGATCATCGTACTTCTTCGTGAATGACAGATCATGAAATCGCATGACTGAATATCGAGTGCGATAGAGCGTAATGCGGGCGCGGTGGGCATTTCATCATAAAAAATTAGTGCTGTTTTGAGATTCAAGAACGGTAACACAGCTTCGAACCATATCGACAGCCTGGCTGGTGGTGGAGAATCAGAAATAAAGTCCCAAAATAAACAGTTGACAAATGCGAAATCGTCAAAACAACTAGTTGGTGATATATTCGCTAGCCCAAATGGTACCACTAATACATGTGCACTGGAGGGCCTTTATTTCCTGATTAAATTATAGGTAAATGCTTTCACATTTACCGTAAACAGTTTAACCTTAATTTTAAGATGTCCATCGATGCATTCCATTGGTGACTCATTGGTGAAAACCTTATTAGTGATTATGGTAATGGCAGCCGGCGTTGTCTAGGCAATAAGCTTCCACATGCCCGACTACAAAAACGACGGCATCGAAAACCACATCTCAGTCATTCCGCAGGCAGCGATGGTTACGGTATCCGAAGGCGTGGAGCACTTCAATTTCGGTGAGCTGGGTAGATCATCGCATTGCATTCCTTTCATTTGTGTATGGAATAGAGGAGGAGGGTACTAGGTGAGATCACCCGGAGGCGCACGTAAACCTAGTGCACAGTCTCGGGCGTGTCACTCAATCTGCTGCTGCTCTACGCGATTCGTCGCTACACGCGCCAGGCCATCGGCACGTACAAGCACTTATTGACCGTTTTTGCCTCGTACGACGTCTTTCTCTCCGTGTCTCATGCCGCCGTCAAACCGGTAAACTCTTGTGCAATAGTCTATGCTTCTTGCGTGCGGTTGGTTCTCGGGGACTAAAGATGGACTACGGGGGTAGTATTCCATTTCAGGGAAAGTGTCGTGGTGCTGGGTTGGCAATGCACCAGTTGTCTCTGCATTACGCTTTCTCGTACCTTGTTGAGAGAGAAATGTAGAGACGGGCATTTGTCAGCCCTCTGTGCGCCGAACGCCGTCAACATGATTCCGCGCAAACACACATCGCTGAATTGCCAGGTCCAGCTTAAAATGGGAAAAAAGAGACAGATATGACTCTTTCCGAAATTTGCCAAGAAAATTTCGGAAATTGATAGGAATCGTATTCTTGTTTATTGGTAGGTTCGAACACGGCATGCAGTTATGCAGATAATACATAACTTTAGTCAGTTCATCTATTTTTTGCAGAGAGCCATCATTATCAACACTACTTTCGGCATGTCCAGCCTCACAGAAAGCAGGGTGTGCCTATAATACACTATTCCAATTAACTCCTTTGCATCAGGAAATAACAGCCTGCTACTGCTCATGTGTTACTGTGCCATTTGCGCTGATGATCATCCACTTTCTCTATCGTTTCTGGTCCATCCGTTACCCTCACTTGATCTACCTCTTCTCGAACAAGAGATTCGTCACATTTATCACCTCCTCGATTGTGCTTCTCTTTCTCTTATGGTACGTTCCTTTCCATTTTTTGTACATTTTGACATTATTTCACGCTCCTGGTTGGCCCAGTGAGAGAGAATGAACGGAATGAAGATACTTCATTGGTTACGAAAATGCTATCGGCAGGTGTCGCTTTGCTTACTACGGCACCGCTGAAGGTCCGGAGAAGAGCAAGCGCCTGCTGAGCGCCGAGTACGAAAGAAGATTCGGAAAAGAGCTAAAGGAGGGATGGCTCATCTTCAACTATTGGGTATGTCTAGGACGGCCCGTCTTGGAAACGCTAACGTCATTATCCGAAAGAACTTTTAGAAGGACGGCGTCTTTCAACTCGAACCCTTTCTCACTGTACTCGGCACCGACTTGCTCATGGTCTGTTCGTTCACGATTGCGATCACGCTGGCCAGTCTCACTTTCTATCACATCAAACGGGCGGAGAAAATATCCATACAATCGAACAGGCTGCAGCGGAAGCTGTTCGTTGCGCTGTGCGCGCAGGTACGGAATAGGCGGTGCATCATTTTAGACCTGGTCATTTTAGAACTCCTTTTTCTTTGATCTCAGATGTGTGTTTTATTTCTGACCCCTGTAGAGTTCTACAACGACCAGTTCAAAAATGATACACACCCTACGAAATATGCTTGAAATGACGACGTTTTCCGATGATTTTAGACGTTCGTCCCGTTCGTATTCGTCTACTTGCCGTCGCTGTGCGTCGTCAACCTCGGCTGCTTCGGCCTTCCCATCTTCTCGATGGACGACACCTTCACCATCCTCGTCTCCTGTTTCCCCGCCTGGGACGCCGTCGTCATCATCCTGCTCATGTCCGATTACAGGTATGACTCAGGGTTGGTAGTTCCGGGACGAGCATAGGTGTTCCGATACAGTTTTGAAGGACTTCGGAGAAGACAATTTCAAAAAAACATAAGAGCATTTAAAGTAGGTAAGTATTGTTTTTCAGGAACGGCGTACGCGGAATGTTTCGGAAGAATACAGCCCATGCTCAAAAGGAGACAACATGGATGACGGCTACCTCTATTCCAAACATGTTGAAGTTCTCTGCAGTAGCAGTTCCCCAAGTGTCATAATACATTTCCTTGTTCATATAATCTTCTGCAATGTATATAGTACCGTTTACAATGCAGCGGAAAATAAACAATGCATTTCGGATCACTTTTCATATTTCATATTTATCCTGAACAAAACGGTCCTGCTGTATGAAGCATCATCTGGGAGTGCATTGAGAGCTTAGCTCTCATAGTGTCAGAGGGTGAATGGGTGGGATGTCAGTTGCTCTTGGTCGACTGAGTGCTGTCCAGCCGCCGAAGCCTGCATTGTCCCCCTTCTTCCTTCCGTCATTTGCAACGCTAAATGGCCTTTCTTTTTCTTACTTTGGTCACCAGAAAGCCGTCTGAAGACGTCCGCGAAACAGTATATTACTTGGGTGCTGTAGTACGCCAAGTCCTCGCACCACGGTCGAGCACGCATGAATAATTGTATGTTGGACACATCGAGGGCAACCAAAGCGGCAGATCTTTACTCGTTAGAGACTCTCAGACTCCAGACAGCAATCAAGTCTGCTCCATCGTCCCCATTCTCAGCTTTTTAGGATTGAAAAAAGAACCGATTTCGTAGGATTTTTCTCGATTATTTCTCGATTCTAATAATGTGATTATTCATACTCTGTCTTATTTTGTTTTTTTACTTTATATATAAAGTAAAAACAAAATAAGTGATCAGCGTGATCAGCGTTAAATTCTGCCCGTGGAAACATTCTCACTTAATTTTAGCGACCTCGTGGACTGAGAAAATCGACAAAACCCGTTTTCGACGTGACGTCGTCTGGAGCCAACGGAGTTTCAATATGAAAAATGAATATGCCCATCGTCATCAGCACCCTCAAGAACCCCATAACCCAGATTTTCAGAGAATCGACCTTTTTGGACTGTGCCAGACCTGGATCTGCTCGACTCTCGCGTGAACGGCCTCATATTGAGGTTTTTAAAAAAGACACAATTCTCTTATTGGAAACGATTCCTTATTTCCAATAGTCCAAACAAATGATGATCTCTCTTCATTCCATTTCCAATAGACCGCGCTGTTCGGTGTGAATAAGTCAGCCAACTAACAAACTAACAATCAAGATCAGTGAAATTTGACAACAAGATGGTGCTATTGAGGTTCTCGCGGGGTGCAAATGTATGCTCCAATCACTCTTTTTGTGCATTCTTGTGCGTTGAGCCACTAGTGTGCTCCTTGCCGGCCTTAAATACACGATTCAACTGCGCAACCTAGCGCGTGCAGATTCGACGCTTTCTCGTGGACAACAACCAATTCTGCCTATTTTCAAAATGTTTTTATCCTTTCAGATGCGCGCAATTCCCCTTTTTCTTACTATTTTCGTCTGCTCGAATGCTCACCAAGTTCTCGTCTACAACGTGAAATTCGCTCACTCACACAGCAATTTTCTCGGTAATATCGCGGACATTCTCGTGGATGCCGGGCATGACGTCGTAAGTTGTGAATGGTTGGCCATCATGCATTTTTGGAGAATTTCAGACTTCTCTCATTCCCGAGATTGCGACGGATCTCAAAGATGGAACGACCAAATCCAAGGTACTTTTCATCTTTGTTGTCGACGAATCTGAAATTCGCAGGTTGTACGAGTGCCCGCTGACCCAGAGGCAGTCGCGACTAAGAAAAATTTCGAGAGAGGTGACATGGATTTCTTCGCAACACGAGAGCTCGATCCCTTCATGCCGTTTATTGTGAGCATTATTTATTTATTTATGAAACTATGAAATTTAGATGAGCAGCAACATCGGGTACATGTTCGCGAAGCAATGCGAGGCTACGCTGGATTCGGGAGTGGTTGAGCAATTGCAGGTACTCAATTTGCTCAACCTGATCACGTTGCCTATGTTCAGAAAGAGACCTTCGATGTGTACATTGTCGAGTCCTTTAATACGTGCGGAATGAGTGAGTTATTTTCTGAAGTTCCAAGGAAAAAATTCCGCCTATCCAGTGCTTTCGCACCTTCTCAAGCCCAAGGCCGTGATCAAGATTTCCACTACCTTTCTCATGGGCCCGACGAATTGGGCGTCCCGCAACCGCTCAGTTACAATCCGAGTGAGCCAATTTTTCGATATTTCACAGCTCTCCAAACGCTCAATATCCCCAAGTTCATCGTTATAATCTAGGTACGGTCACTCGCCATCTTGACGTGCACTCGATCGTCTCTCGGGCGTGGAACATTGTCGCTGAGGTGCTAACTCGAGTGATGTTTAGTGGTTCGAGAAGCCAAGTCGGCGCGCTTTTCAAGCAGCGATTCGGTGACGAGTATCCAACACTGAAGGTTTGGATTCAAATGAAGGTATAAAGGAAATCACGGCTACTTCTTGAAGGAAATATCATCCAACGTCGCCTACATCTTCACGAACACCGAACCGTTGATCGATTTTGCTACGCCGACGCTCTCCAGAGTCATTGAGATCGGAGGAATTGGAGCGAAAGAACCGAAGGAGTTGGATGAGGTCTTTCATAGAATCGTGATTGAAATTTTTCCTTAGATGGTAGATAAAAACTTTGCAGTACTGGACCTCGGTGATGGTCCGCCATCCAAAAGTTCTTCTCATCTCATTCGGATCGCTGGCGATGAATTGCCTCCTGGCTGCCTCCACAAAGGACGCGCTTTTGAAAGTTAGTTCTTTTTCGGGCTTTTTAGGTGGTAGGACAACATATAGGATTTTTTTGGGAAAGGTACGTTTCGGAAGTTTTGCCTGGGAACCGCTATCTCGGAAGAATCGTCGAGGAATGAGTGGTTGGGGAAGGGAGAAATGTAGAATGATCATCTCGGAAGAATCGAGTTAGAATGCGTTCCTTTCTTCATTATTCCCTCTTATTCCTTTCACAAAGGAAAATCATTCCTCGACGATTCTCCCAAGAGAGCGGTTCCCAGCCAAAACTTCCGAGATGATCATTCCGAGAGTGCAATTACAAAATAACTTTTTTCACAATTGAATTTCCCAGGGAAAATTTTAAAATTGAAACTTCCCGGAAAAAAATTATAAGTTGTTTTATAACCGCCGAGTGGGAACTAACTTTTTAAAACCTAATTTTTAGAAACGACGATTTATAACCGTCGATTGAGAACTGACTTTATGAAACCGAAATTTTGGAAACGACGTTTTATAACCGTCGATTGGGAACTGACTATTTAGAACCGAATTTTTGGAAACGACGATTTATAACCGTCCGATGAGAGCAACACACGAACTATGAACCATATTATCAGGAACCGAACCAGTTACCAAGTTCTCAACCAGGTACCCGGAACCAAGATCTTGGTGCCAGGAACCAGGAACCCATATTTCGGTTCCAGGCACCCGGAACCAAGTTCTCGGTGCCAGAAACCAGAAACCAATATTTCGGTGCCAAGTACCCGGAACCAAGTTCTCGGTACCAGGAACCAGGAAATCAAGATGATACAAATAACCAAGCACCAAGAACCCAGAACCAAGTTTAGCCGAGAATTTGGTTCCTGGTACCTGGCACCGAAATATGGGTTCCTGGTTCCTGGCACCAAGATCTTGGTTCCGGGTACCTGGTTAAGAACTTGGTTACTGGTTCGGGTACTGATAATATGGTTCATGGTTCGTATATTGCTCTCATTGGACGGTTATAAATCGACGTTTCCAAAAATTCGGTTCTAATTAGTCAGTTCCCAATCGACGGTTATAAAACGTCGTTTCCAAAATTTCTGTTTTATAAAGTCAGTTCTCAATCGACGGTTATAAACCGTCGTTTCTAAAAATTCGGTTTTAAAAAGTTAGTTCTCACTCGGCGGTTGTAAAACGTCGATTCTCAAACTTCGTTTATAAATTCTCGTTTCTTATTCTAAAATTACCGAATAAAAATGCCGTAAGCGATGGGGCTCATTTAGACGGTGTATAAAGAATCGTTTTCAAACCGTAATTTCTTCGCTGACGGTTGTATTTTTATGGGTCTCAAATTATCGGTTTTGAAATTATGATTCCCAAGTTATCGATCGCCTTTCATATGGAAGTATGAGGATACAGACGAATTTGCACTTGACGCAGCAGCGAAAATCGATAATCTCGTGCTCACCGATTGGATGCCTCAGAATGACTTGATCAGTGCGTTTCTTAGAAATGATTATCTACAGGAGAACACGAAAATAGAATACGACAAAACCTAGACTCTTGAGATCACCCGAACCTCTCGGTCTTCATCACTCATGGCGGCATGGGTTCAGTCCAGGAATTAGCCCTGAGAGGCAAGCGCGGTGAGTTCGGAATGTCTTCCTTTGATCAATAGTTGATCTCTCCTTGAAAGTTGACGATGCATGCACAAATCATTGATTTGGTCGCTGATGTGAAAAGAAATGTTGCAAAATTGCAGCCATACTCATTCCAATCTTCGGCGATCAACCTCAAAACGCGGCGATGATCGAACACAACAAACTGGGAAAGGCGAGTGCAGATTAGAGATCGAAACTCGGTAATCTTCTCTTCATTTCGGCTGAGAGACTGCGCGAAATGACGAGACGGAGACTCTCATTTCGAAATCTATTACAGATTTGCGATGTGTGAATCCAAATTGTTCAATTACGCTTTTCAGTCCGAGGGTGTGATTGAGGGAGAACATGAGGATAAATGAGCTTTCCAGGTTTTGAGCAAGCATGATGTCGGAAATCACGAAAAGACCATTGCTCTGCTAAAGGAACTGATGGAAAATACGGAGTGGGATATATTATGAAAGGTAAAGGTAAAATTACCATTTTCAGGTATGCCCAAAATTCGAATAAGGTTGCGCGAATGCTGGCGAAGAAACCATTCTCTTCAAAGGAGAAGCTGCTGGAATACGTCGATCTTGCTGCTCAGTTCGGTATTTTCCGTTTATTGGTCGTTAAAAAAGCAAAAATTACAGGTCCATTATCCGCCCTTCGTCCACAATCGCAAGACATGTCCTTCATCGAATACTATTATCTCGATGTCATCGTTGTCGGCTTTCTAGTTACGCTTATCGTTATCTACATTTTGCTAAAAATTACTGTGTGAAGAATATCACATACATCAAACTAACGGGCAAATAAACACGTCATCGGGAACAGAATAAAGTCGTATGTAATTGCAATGAGCTTGCCGCTACCGTTTTTTTGTTTAAAACATTCTTTAAAGCATGGGCACGAAGCGAAATTATAGGGTCCCACCACGATTGACCTGCAGGATCATTGGAAATACTGTAGGGTAGAGGGTGAGAGAGCGACAGAGTCAGACAAACAGAGTGATCCCTCCTCCTACTCCTTTCTCCATACCCTCTTCCCCTCCCACTTCCCTTTGCGCGGCGCATCTTGATTAGAGAAGCTGAAGGAAGGGATATTTCTGGTTTTTTCCAAATCTTTGATCTATCGTACCGAGCGAATCAGACCGGAAACCATAGGAAGAGTTTATTCGTTTCGATGACAAAACCATTCAGGAGCTTATTTTTTCTTTGAACGGGACAAAATATTTACATCCTTCGTTCTTATTCAAAAACCCTTCCTTCCAACTGGATGTTTTTCGCATTTTTGTGGTTTTGACTGAATTCTATGCAAATGAGGTGTGCTACCCACCCAATTTGTTGTTCATATCGAGTACACACACATCACCTAAAAGCATTCTAAACTCTAAATTTTACATTTGCATACACAATTTTTATAAATATCACCTCAATTGGTTCTACAAACCCTTCCTTCAGCTTCTCTATTCTTAATTTCCCCTATAGTATCTGAAATCTTTTGTGCGCGAATTGCTCTCTTTAAAATTGAGCTAGAGACCTCAAATTTTGGCTTTGCACTCGATTCAAGGGATACCCTAAACTATGTCACCAGATTGCCTATGAAAATGTGTCCACACTCCTTTAACCTCGCAATCAAAGTGAGGTATTTTGCTCCATACGTTACAACGTATTTCTCTCGACGTTCCTATAATGTAGTAACGATTATCTGGCACCCTGAAGCGCATGTGTGCGCGATCATCATATAGCTTCCTCGAATACGCGTGACCTACGGGGTATCTACATGTTTATCTCGCTTTCTTTTTTTTCTATCTTCTCTTCTCACGTCCAACTGTACATGTTTCGTAGTCGAGTTGATTTTATGAATGTTAGATGTCAGATCTACCAAGTCATCCTACGATTTTGGGTTATAATGATACAAAATACAAAAAAAAGATATATCTGGAAGAGTTTTCTAATCCTTATCAAATCACATCACTTCAATTGGCCTTTTTCAAGTTCTAAATCAATGAGTAGAGTGGATGGGACATTGCAAATATTCTCAATGACTAGTTTTTATAGGATAATCAGGGTGATTGGACTGTGCTCGGACCAGAGGATTGTCCCTTGTAGATTGAATGACGTACTGCGGCAAGCACTCGAGCGCCCATTCGCTTCGACTTGGCACAAATCGAATTAAGTCCGGGCTTCTTCTTCTGAAATTAGTGGCTGACACTCGTGTACCTATGTCTGTTAATATTCCATTAGCCCACACAACCCGACTCATTTGCAAGTATACAAAGATCTTGGACAAATTCAAAGTTCAAAAATCCTGCCTCGTTCAGAAGGTAGACGATAGCGTTGGACGCAGAGTTGAGCAGGCCAAGCACCACGGGAATCCTGAAATACGTTATGTTAGAGACCATTGCGTGTCTCCGGAAGGCTGTGTTTCACTCATTAGTCGGCCCTCTGGAGAAGGCAACTGGTCACCCGTTGGTCCACTTGCTGTTGCTGTTGATGGCGGGATAAATAGTGTTGAGAAACGTGAATGAGAAGGACGAGAACGTGTAGACCAGGGCGATCGAAGCAAATTGGGCGGCAAATCTGAGCCAAGAGAACCGTGGTTTTCGGTTTCGACACCCGTTTAAATGAAGTATCTAAGAGCACAGCTCACCTTAATTCCTGATGTCGTCTCCTTCTGCGCTCTGGTGAGTGCAACTTGAACCGGCGAGTCATCGCGTGAGCAAAGATGAGAATCTGAGGCAGAAAAAACATATCAAAGGAAGAGAACTGGCAGGGAGTCAAATGTAATTGTACTATTCCACTCAGAAGCTCACACTGCAGTATAGGACGATCGGAATTGTCGCGGAGCCAATCTTGACGGGCATGGTGACGTACGCAAACACGTAGTTGGGAACGCCGGGCAGCGTCACCTCACGATATCCGAAGTTTGAGAAGGAGAACTCGATGCTGATGCGTATAAACTTTATCCCACCCTTCACTCAACGACAACTCGCCTGCAGCAGGGCAGCGCGAAATGGACGGCCACCGCAATCGATAGCGCCAGAATTTGCTGGAAGACGGAGACGAGAATGGTTCGAGACGTCGTGAAAAAGTCGATACGATGCAGTACGATGACGACGAATCTGACGGGCAGTAATGGGGGTACTTCTTCGGTTTCTGGCCCCCTGTTCCCTACCACTCTCCCTCTCCCCCGCCCATTCATTCATTCCATGTATTCCCTTTCGGTGGAGGGTTGAGGGGTGCTAGAAACTGAGGAAATTCCGGAATGCGTAAGAAGACACTCCTGTACCTTCCCGGTAACTTATTCCCCAAACCCACACTCCATTCCCAACTACTATCCCTGCGAAGATGACATCTATTTAGTAGGGGTCCATTGAAACTTATCTCATTTTCACGCACTTTCCCCGGGAAAGTGCAGGAGCGCCGAAAAATCTTCGATGAAGTCATTTTACCTGTTCGCCGCGAGGGACACGTGTGATAGCGAATTGCACGACCAACAGTACGATTGAGCTGCGTCGACAAATGTCGAAACTTGCAGTCCCAAGGGACCCGCGATGAGGTGGTCCTAGATGAATTGTGAATTGTTTACGAAATGTGTGTTCACCTGAATCAGGATGGAAGGCGCGTGGTAGCACATGTAAATCAGCTCGAATATGATGTCAGTGATGAGAGGTTGCATGAAGAGTATGTACATCGAAGCCTTTACAAATATTTTTACAACTTTTGATGGCGTCGACTCACGAAGTTCTGCTGATGCTTCTTTTGCGAGATGATAGAATGCACTGTGAGACAGTTCAAGACGATCTGAATCATACAATTGTTTCTAATTATGAAAATATCACTTACTCCGAGTGCACACGCAGAAATGTAGATGGAGCCCACCGCTGTAGATGTATCCATATTGAATGAGAGAGAATACACTAATAGATCATCTTTCCATTCGCAAAATAGGCGTGGTTACTGGGAAACATCTCGCATTCTATGACTGGCTTATTTGTTCAAATTGACAGACATCAGACATTAAAGCATCATAGGACTTGTATGGACGTCATAGAGAATTGAACAAAAGAAAGGGAAACATATTCCAACGCGTATTGTTGCTGCGACTTTCACACTAGTCCAGAGCAGGTGTACTCAAGTTATTATTTTTTTGCATGTTGAGCGAGATGAAAAATATTCTACGCTGTCTCTCATAATATCACAATTTTTATCATAATTATTCGTTCATGACTTTCAGTCTTACGAACCATCTATCTCAATTAGCCGAAAAGGGGCGGGGCTTCGAATTTTAAAAATTCGAAAATCATGAGAAAGAACCTTCAGTTCTGCAATTCTCTTGCTGTGATTGTGTAAATGGATAGTATGCCTGTAGGAAGTATGCTCTTCTTGCGATTAAATTTATTCAATTTTGAAATAGTTGCCATTCGATTCAAGCTTGTAGCGACTTGGCGAATCCCATGCGCTTATTGCCGACATCGTAGATGTTGCAGAACTGGCGAATGAAGGGATCGCCGAGGATCCATTGGGGTCCTGGAAGACAAATTACTGGTAATTTTACCAACAAAGGCATACCAAATCCGTTGCTTTGGAAAGGATCCAGCGCCAACGCACACTGTGTATCCGTGAACTGAATTATTCATCAAATTGTTTTTCCAGTACTTTATTTGCTCACCTGAACGATCATATTCCTGTAGTCAATACTGTACGTCTGCGACCCGATCACTAGGCTGACGTCAGCAATTTTCGCCTTGCAGTCGATCGAGAACAACCCGGTCGTACGGTCGAACTGGAAAGGATTTTTGAAGGAAAGACATACTGATTTGATCCGTATTTCAAAATTAAAGAAGGAAGGATGGCAAACGGCAACTATGCCAGAGGGTATATCCGCGCTCTCTCCATTTCGCACGCTCTCTCGCCCGTTGCCTGGGATCAGGGTGACTTGGCTCGCAGCCAACTCGCTCTAACTTGATTCAGAAAGCAGATACAAACACGGGGTTTTCAGAATTCTGATATGGTTGGAGATAGCTACAAGACTGCGTTTCCAGTGTAGGCACTCAAACTTTGATATTTCTCCTTCTTTAAACTCTTTAAAGAAGGAGAAATATCAAAGTTTGAATGCCTAAACTGGAAACGCAGTATTGTAGGTATCTCCAACCATATCAGAATTCTGAAAACCCCATGTTCATATCTGGTTTCTGAATCAAGTTAGAGCGAGTTGGCTGCGAGCCTAGTCACCCTGATCCCAGGCAACGGGCAAGAGAGCGTGCAAAATGGAGAGAGCGCGGATATACCCTCTGGCATAGATGCCGTTTCGCATCACTCCTTCTTTAAATGTACCGTTGCTCCAGCATTCGTAGCGATCTTTTCCACGACATCAATTGGTGCGGCGATGAGCGACGTGCCGGTGTCGGAGACTACCTGCGAACTTCCGTTGTCAGAACTCGAAAATAATTTAGACCTAGTTACCTGCCATCCCTTCTTGCTCGTGTAACTGCCGAACGAGACGGAGTTCAACTTGAAAAGGAAATAGGTGGCGGACGACAGCGGTTCGTAGGCGATCACCGGCCCGCAGTTGACCTTGTCCACCTAAGTAATTGCATAAATTCCGTTCGACTGTTATCCGAATACTCGTATTGGAGCACACAAAGTACAGATGAATCAAAGTACAGATAACCCACGGCCCCATAGGTAAAGATGCCCCCGGCAACGTCCTCTTTGAATCCCTCAAGCTCGAGCCACACAGTAAAGAGGGGCAGGTCGACCAGCTCTGAAAGGACAAATACTCAGAAACAGAACAGCTTGAATCCACGATGGTTGCACTCACTTTGATCAATGGCTTCGATGAACGGAGGCTTCACGTTGTCAACGGCGAGAGCCTTCAATTGAAAAATGATTTACGGTTCTGGGTAAGACCAATCAAATACCGGCTCTCACCTGAAAGGCGAGTCCTAGAATGCCGTCTATGACGTTGCTCTTGAAGTAGCTGTCAATGGACGCTGCTTGACCAAATGTGCACTTGGGAACCGATAGAGCAGTGGGGTCAGTGCCGAACTAACAAAATTAACATTTTGTCAAAAACATCGATTATCCTTGATACTGGGTCTTACCCTAACAGTATCCTGTCCGAGAAATCCTCGCGCGGCTCCAGTACCATAGCTGATCGACCAGGACTTGCCTGAACATACAATTGTTAATGATTCGATCATTTGAATCTCACCATTCGGGTAGTAAGTTGAGGACTGTGTCCATTCGAAGAGATGCTTGTTGGTGCACGGATCGTTGCTGCAAGTTTTCATGGCTTTTTATGTCCAGAAAGTAGATAGAATACAAAAAAAATACTCACACTCCCGCTCCACAAACCGCGTCGGGCACCCACAGGTTGGCCGAGCCAGTGTCCGGAATTACCTGCCAAATTAGAGTCAATTCTCGATAGCTCCTGGGATGTCAACTACTGTAACTATCAACTACAACACCAAGTCCGTACCAAAAAGGTCTGTCCGGGCGTGCCAATCGTGACGTTCGCGACGTACTCGGCGTCGTCGTAGTCGTTGACCTACAAGAAATAAGTACAAGAGAGACCCCATCAATCTGCCGTACCAGCTGAGATCCGGAGGCGAGCCGGGAAGATCTGTACCGGTTCTTGGAAGCCGCGTGCTCTTCCCATTCGCCGGCGCGCGCCAGCAGCTTGCGCGTCGAGTCCTAAAGAACGCAATTTGAGATGCATTTTGCCTAAATTTTGCTCGTTTACCCGCTTTCGCAGACGCATCTGATGTACGTGGGAGAGGGAGAAGCCGAGTAGGATGAGTAGAAGAATGGCGATCCTCATCTCAACATTTTGGTTGGATTCTTTAAACGTAAGATCAGCCACAACCAACGATCAACAACGAGACTGCTACAAAAATGTGAATCTGGAGCGTCAACGGTGCTGTCGCATTTATAGAGCACTTGATCCTGATGAAGATGCTATAAAAGTGACATTTGGGACATTTTTCGAACTAATAATTGGCAGGCTACGCCCAGTTTTTGGCTAGAGTACGTGCAGATTGGAGAGAATCAAAGCAACACCACCCAAAGGCGTGGCTGGTGCACCGGTGTTGTGAGTCTTGGTTAATGGCCGAAGCATGTTACGATTGTTAGTCTCTGTCCTTGAATATGTTCCGGGGGTAGAACGCTAAGCTGTTCACCTCTCATCGCATTTATCGTTTGCTACCTGAGGATTCGGTGATGATTATGGGTGCAAGAACACGTGATAAGCTGGAAATTTCAGAATGTAAAATTAATCTATGACGCATTGCGCCCAAAGAAACAGTTGGTTGTCCAGTGCGTGATGTGTGGAGCGGCTACGCGATCGGCACTCCGATCAAAGGATCGATAGACTTCACTCGAGCGATGTTAACACCTTCATTTATCATTTTGCTTCTGTGATGTTTGATCTTGGACGAGTGTGTCTTGCTTTGCACAAGTACGAGTTGCCTTGCGACTTGCCTCACTTGCCTTACGCGTTGTTTCCATTGCGGCATACGCTGTACGATGCAATGTTGACCAAAGCACAAACCTTCATTAAATGTCTGTTATCTATGCGGTCACACTTGAAAGTTGGCTTATCAGTGCCTCCCATAATTGGAACAAGGGGGATGGATCGAGTTGAGCTTGGCTAGTATAAATAGCACAGCACGTAGCCCTTCGAAGCATTTCCAATGGCTCGCCTGTTCGCTACTCTAATCTGTCTCACCGTGATGGTGGCCGTGGCTATGGCAGAAGCAGGAACGTGGACTCCGGTAAAAACGGGGTTCAATCCTCCAGTCAGTTTTTTCTACATCATGTCAATTCGTTGTTTCAGCGTGCTGTTCAGTATTATTGTGTTTATGCACAAAAAACAAACTAATTTAGGCCTATCCTTACGAGAACAAATGATTGCTGCTCCGGACGTCTTGCGATCCAACAATGCATATTTGCATTACTGCAATGTCCATCGTGTTTGTGAATACATATTTATTCCGGAATAAAGAATCTGTCATTTGGCATCAAGCATGAAGCGACTTGGCGAAGCCCATGCGCTTGTTGCCCACATCGTAGATGTTGCAGAACTGACGGATGAAGGGATCGCCGAGGATCCATTGGGGACCTGCATCAATGAAAGATATTTCTTCTAATATCTCAAATAAGAATACCAAATCCATTGCCGGAGTACGGATACAGCGCCAGCGCGCACTGTGTGTCCGTGATCTGTATTATTTTTGTCTAAATACCCAACAATATTTGTAAAATGCCTCCTCTTCCGCAGGACTTCGCAGTTATCAAAATTTTTCCAATCGTCGCATGCTCACCTGCGTAATCATATTAGTGTAGTCGACGCCGTACTCCTGCGATCCGATGACGAGTCTAAAATCACCGATTTTCGCGTCGCAGTCGATCGTGAAGTAGTCTGTCGTGGTGTCGTACTGAAATTTTTTATTTATTTATTTAATACCTTTTTTACTCATAAATTCAGTGCAGATAAATGCAGCTCAGTAGATGTTTTTTTTGCAAGGATGGATATCTTCCTGTTATGAACGTAAATGTCAGGTTCACCTTTGCTCCCGCATTTGCCGCCACCTTTTCCACGACTCCCAAAGGCGCGTAGATGAGAGACGTGCCAGTGTCGGAGACGACCTGTGATTTGGTGTTACTACTAAGTGTATTGCGATATTGTCAGAGTTGTGGTACCTGCCACCCCTTGCTGCTCGTGAAGCTGCCGAAGGAGACGGACCTCAGCGTGAATTGGAAGTAGGTGGCGGACGAAAGCGGTTCGTACGCGAGAATAGGCCCGCAATTGCTCTTGTCCACCTGAGCAAACATCCTGTTCCGTGATGATCCCTTTGAAAGCACAGCCAAATATGGGAAAGGCAACGTACGGCTCCGTAAGTGAAGACTCCGCCTGCGACGTCTTCCTTGTATCCCTCCCGCTCCAGCCAAACAGTAAAGAGGGGCAGAGCGACTAGCTCTGAATTTCAATCATTGTATACTTTTTTGAGACTCGATCAACGCACTCTGATCGATGGCTTCGACGAAGGGCGGTTTCACGTTATCGGTGGCGAGCGCCTGTGAATATACGCTATTTACCGGCTCCGGCTTCGACAATTGAAACCTGGAAGGCGAGTCCGAGGATGCCGTCGATGACGTCCCTCTTGAAGTGGCTGTCGATGTAGTCTACTTGGCCGAAGGTGCACTTGGGCACCGTGAGAGCAGCGGGGTCGGTGCCGAACTGGAAGCTCAAGGTATTTCGAAAATGCACGAGCACTTCACGAACCCTGAAAGTGTCCTGCCCAAGAAAGCCGCGAGCTGCTCCAGTGCCATAGTTTACCGACAGTGACTTGCCTGACAATCGAATCGTAAGCGATCAAACATGGTTTTCTTTGATAAAAAAGTTGTTCACTCACCGTTAGACACGTATGTCGATGACTTGGTAGAATCGAACAAGTGCTTGTTCGTGCAAGGATCGTTTCTAGAATTTTGCATCTTAAAAACACAAAAAATACGAAGAAAAACAAAGAAAAACTCACACGCTGCTTCCGCACGTTGAATCGGCAACCCACAAATTTGCCGAACCAGTGTCCGGTATTACCTGCCAAATTGGAATCAGTTCTCGATCACTTGACTACCGTAATCCCACCAAGAACGTCTGGCCGGGCGTGCCGATGGTGATGTTGGCGACGTACTCGGCGTCCTCATAGTCGTTGACCTGCAAGCTCACTTAATGTTGAATGACAGACAAACGTTTTCGAAACGCCCTTTTCCCCGGAAGATTTCGAAAAAAATTATAGTTTCGAATATCGTACCAGTTGCGGATATCCGGTAGCAAGAGACGAGGTCCTTGATGCTCGGAGATTATTCCGGGAAGCAACGTACGCTGCCCACTGACCGGCACGCACCAATTGCTTGTGCGTGGAGACCTAGAAATGAAGTAGTGATGTTGTCATTCTTAGCTAATTGTCGCTCACCCTCTTTCGCAGGCGAAGTTGATGCACTTGCGATAGGGAGAGACCGAGAAGGAGCAGCAGAACGATCGGCAGCCTCATACCTCTAAAAATTAGGAAACAATGATTAGTTAAAACGGAGTCAAAACACAAAAACTTTACTAGTTCTGCTTCATCGAAATATACCAGCTGCTCGAATTATGTTAAAGAGATTCGAATGAGAGAAAAACGTTTTCCACAAGCTTGTCAGTATCATTTGTACCCGCTGGTCCGGTAATGCACGAATATCGTCATTATAGAGTCGTTCTTTTGGTGGCCACGCTCAGATAAGAGTGCCTGGGGTTTCCGGTTATCGGAGAGAATCAAAGGCGCCGTTGGCGTGGTCGTACATGATCTTGAATGACCAGTCAGACAACGACTCGAATTGTTAGTCTCTTTTTGATAACAGTCCGATATGTTGCTGTCTCTGAGTGTGCGCTAACATTGATAATCAGAAAATTACTCATGGCTGTAAAAGAATCGAATCAAACGATCAAGTGCTTGATGACAAACTACAAAAAGCTTAACAGCTACGATCAGAGCCTATGGATCAAAGGAGCGAAAGATATCACTATCGTGCTGATAAGTGTGTCACTTATCACTTTGTGATATTTGATCTCGGACGGGCGTGCTATTCACTGTGTATTTCACGGCTGGTATCTGAGTAAGAAATGCGAGTACTTGCACAATGCGAGTCAATGAATTTTATTTTCAAGCTTCATCTGTTTTATGCCTGAATCGATTGTGCGAAGCCCATGCGCTTGTTGCCCAGATCGTAGATATTGCAGTACTGACGGATGAAGGGATCGCCGAGGATCCACGATTGACCTGCAAATAATCGATTTATCGACAAAAAAAATTGGATGCGCTACCGAATCCTGCTCCGAGGTACGCTTCCATTGCCAGCGCACACTTGCCATCTGCGATCTGAATGAGTACTTGGCAATTCAGAGGACACAATAAAGGCAAAAAGCATCGAGTGGATCCGAACCAACGGCCATTGTTATGAACGACTGCGAGCATCCCACTACACTAACTGTCTATCAATCAGAGTTGTTTACCTTATGATAGGACTGTACAGTAACATCTAATTCTGAGGCAAAGGAAACTCACCGGAATGACCATGTTCCTGTGGTCGACACCGAACGTCATCGCGCCGACAACGAAGATGAGGTCGGCGATCTTCGCATTGCAATCGAGCGTGTACAGACCGGATGACTTGTCGTACTGATCGGTGAATAGTTAGTTGTCGATTACTTTAATCTGGTCTACCGTAGCTCCGGCAGTCGCAGCGATCTTCTCGACGACATCTTGAGGAGCGCCGATGAGCGATGAGCTTGTGTCGGAGATTACCTGAGTTGAATTTTCGAATAATAAACTCGATAAAATATTTACCAACCTGCCACCCCTTGCTGTTCGTGTAGCTGCTGAACGAGACGGAGGTCATCTTGAAGAGGAAATAGGTGGCGGAAGTCAGAGGTTGATAACCGATCACGGGTCCGCAGTTGACTGAGTCGACCTGGGTATATTTCATGGTTGATTCCATGGTTAACTCAGATGGGCGTTAGGGAAACGTACGGCTCCGTAGGTGTAGATACCGCCTGCGACGTTCTCCTTGAATCCTTCGTGCTCGAGCCACACGGTGAAGAGGGGCAGATCGACCAGCTCTGCAAGGGAATTAAAATCACGTCATCATTATTTACTCACTCTGATCGATGGCCTCGACGAAGGGCGGCTTCACGTTGTCGACCGCGATTGCCTGCAATTAGACACTATTGACCGGCTCCGGCTCCGGCAAATCCCGGCTCTCACCTGGAAGGCGAGTCCGAGAATGCCGTCGATGACGTCTCTCTTGAAGTAGGGTGCGATGGACGTCGCCTGTCCGAAGGTGCACCGGGGCACGGTGAGGGGCGAGGGGTCGGTGCCGAACTGAAACACAGAACTGATTGACTAGAAAACTCAAGTTGGCCAATATCAAGTTCGGGTAACCGTATCTTCATTTCGCACACTCCGATGTCTCTCTGATCGGTGAACGAGCGCGCGAAATGAAGAGGTGATTTGCAGTATTTCGAGCAATATCGAGTATCTCACGAACCCTAACGGTGTCCCGTCCGAAGAATCCCTTGGCGGGACCGGTACCGTAGCTGATGGTCCAGGACTTGCCTTGAAAAATACAGGATTCACTTATCCATTATTGCATTTTTTGTGAAATATTAGCACAGAAATTCGTTCAAAACTCACCAATCTTCACGTAGGTCGAGGACTTGGTCGAGTTGAACATGTGCTTGTTGGCGCACGAATTTGTCCTGCAATACTCGGATTATTCCCCGTATTAGCAGAGTAAATCAGTGACTCACGCTCCACTCGCACAGCCGAGATCCGGCACCCATAGGTTGGCCGAGCCCGTGTCGAGGAGCACCTGTGCGAATTTAATCAGTCCTCGATAGATCGATCACGCTGCCGTATACCTCGAATATCTGTCCGGGCGTGCCGATCGTGATGTTGCCCACGTACTCGGC
Source organism: Pristionchus maxplancki (assembly GCA_900490775.1). Classification (NCBI taxonomy): domain Eukaryota; kingdom Metazoa; phylum Nematoda; class Chromadorea; order Rhabditida; family Neodiplogasteridae; genus Pristionchus; species Pristionchus maxplancki. Next base: position 885,944 of record LS557912.1, read on the forward strand.
GTCGTCGTAGTCGTTGACCTACAGTATTGATTTTGTCATACCGTACTCGATCGATACCGTAGAACTACTGTACTTTCTGCGGGAATCCGGCAGCGAGCGAGGAGCGGGCAGCTCTGAGCTGGTTCTTCGATGCCACGTGCTCTTCCCACTGACCGGCGCGTACGAGAAGCTTACGCATCGAGTCCTGAATGAATACACACCTTAGTAGTGCTTACGATGGTATTTTTATTGCCGTTGTCCTTTCGTATTTCTGATACAGTAACTCACCCGCTTTCTCAGGCGCATCTGATGCACTTGCGAGAGGCAGAGGCCGAGAAGGACCAGCAGAACGATTGCGATCCTCATTCTGGAAAAAAAGGACATTAATAAAAGAAGAAGAACAATTTCGAAACAATCAAATGACGCTTCTGATAAGCGGTCTATCAAATGGAAGTCACTTATAAAAACGTACATAAGATGGCGCTTGGCTACACTCCTCCTGAGGCATTTATACAACTCATGGATCCATGAGAAGCTAACAGTCACGTCATTATCAGCTGTGATAGTCGATTGCTCACGATCAGATATCATGGGTGGGGATCGGAGAGAGAAACAGAGAAACACAGGAAGCACTCCCTGGATGCGGATCTTACGTGGCGATGTGAGACTTGTCGAGATAAACTACGTGAGAAATTACGAGTATCCATTCAAACTACGCTGTTAGCTTCCAATCTTATTTTTTTCTTTTTTCACGTGCATCACTCACCGAAATTGTTTGTCGATTACACTCAAGTTTTAAAAAAGTTGGTTGATAATCGGGCTTATCCGGCTTCGGCTAGGCTAAAAATCGTGTCATCGTGGCTCCTGTGTGTTAAAGAATCAAAAAGTTAAAGAATCCGCTGATGAATGAAACATAGGTTTGCGTTGTGTGGAGTGCTAGCCACAAAGAAAGTGGCACACTCTTCGAGGCATCACTAGAACGAAGCTAACATGTCATTTTATTAGTTTGATACTGAAGGGAGATTAGCGGAGAGTCTGATGTACAGCAGTCAGATTGTCGCATTCACTCGTTTTTGAAATCAGTAGGGTTGTGTTGTATGGGATGGACGGAACTTCTCGAACTCGAACTTCACAAGTGCCACTTGTTCTTGCACAGAAAAGTTCGATCGTCTACAAAGTGCATCAGGCAAGCGAGTTGTGGTCGAATGACGTATCGAAAATTGGCAGCTACCAGTCTCCAATTACTCTCACTTCCAATTCTAAGCTCAATTTTCTCCCTCGTAACGATTTCAGCACACTTTCGCATACGCTACTCGCCAACCTCATTAGAACGGATATTGAGTCGGCTTTCGTTCCTCTAGAGGAAATCACATGCCCAGGATAGCCGCCACTATCCTTCTATAGAAGCAATCATAAGAAGTATTTATCGATGGATGTAGCGGCATTCCCTATTCTGTGAGTCGTCGCGAGCGGTCCCCTCTCCATTCGCTCTGATGGAGAGCGGTTTTCCCCTAATTCCCCTCGTCTCGATCAACGACTCAACAAGAAAGGAATCCCCATCCAAGACGGACTGGTCGCCGTGTGATGGGTATGACCGTCTAAGATGTTTGGTCCCTCAGAATCTAGGCTGGATTCTCTCGCTCAAAGATAGATCATTCGAGTTTGGAGGACTCGCGTTCACTGATGAATCCAGAACACGCAAGGCTTCGTTTTCGACCAACAGTGGGATCTATCAGTGTGCACTGCCATCAAACGTCCTATCGGGAACCAGAAGAAGGGAACTCTCTCTCCAGTCGTTGCGACTGTGATAAGGAAAGAAGACCAATCCCCTGACCCGACATCCCTCAAAATGACTATTTTGAAATGAGAAGAACAGCCCTCTGACACCCCATCTTGATCAGCGCCCAGAAAGCGACACTGATAAATATTGTATTGTAGCGGCATTCAATGTAACTGTGTCAACTCTTTTATCATTCGCCTACATCAATTACACCATTCAATTAGTCATTGGAGCATTATTGCTGATAGTTTGTCTTCTCTTAGTCTACGTAGTAGTAGGAAGACTTCATGCGCAATCTGATTGATTGCCGCATTTGTTGACGCCGTCAAATTCCTTCGAATAGATCTTCGAATTCGAATTCTTTTAGACACTTCGTCACAGTTACACAACAACAAGGCAAAGATCAGATGCGAAACAAATGTGTTCGATCGTTCGTTTAGATTTAATCTAAACATAACCGTCGGCCCGTGTCTTATCTGAAGCGCCAATCTTTGTAGTCGTATTGTCGTCACTTTCAAATGGGGAATTCCCCACCCTTGGCAATAACAGTCTGTGCTCGTCTACACGGCGTTTAGACAGTAACACATGATCAGGGTTGTCGAACCCCCGGAGAGGCCGGATAACAATGAAAGGACGGATTTTTCATTCTGGCATCACTAGTAGGGATGGCAAGTGAAGAGCAATTGCTCGTTTTTAATCGTCAGTTGAGCAGTCGTAACATGCTAATGCGGTGGCAAACATGACGAAGAGTTGAATCCAATAGTTTCGAAAACTATCTGAGCTCCCATTCCGCTTTTGAACGAGCAAAAATCTTCACCTTCTTCAGGTTTTTCAAAAACTCTTCATTTAGAGTGCGTTGTTTCGTTGATTTTTCGTTTTTCTGACCCAGTATGCAAATGAGGGATGTTACCCCATCTAATTTATGTTAGGATGGAGCGACCCTGGGGTCTACACATTATTCTTTTGAATTTGCTCACATTCGAGTGCTCCTGGATTTTACATAATTAAATTCGCTTTTTAAAAAATCTTCACATGCATGCCATCCCTAATCACTAGTCACTGACTAGTAGTGGTAAGGAAATGCGCCTTCGACATTAATTTTGAACGACTAACAGACGAGAGCAGGAGTGCTTTCGAATTGGAATGACCAGAAATTGGTTTTTCCAATTTGAAAGAATTCCATTCTTCCGTTTCTTTCTCTCTTCATAACTGATGCTTGAAAATCTCATTAAACAAAGCATTAGGGTTGCACTTACATTTTTCCTATCACCGAATTCAGAACATTAAAATTTTAAATTGCGGTTGAATTCTTAAATTAAATATTCAATGATTGTTCGCGCGAAAATAAAAAATATTATGGTGTTAGGCGGCGATCTTATCTGCATCCTCTGATACGAACATTCTCTTTGTTGTGTATCTTGAGTAGACCGGTGTGGGGAGAAGACGGGTTGTATAGACATACAACTTTATCTACATAAAATTAAATCCAAAGAACGACGTGCTGGGGCGAGGGGAGCAAGTCAACAGATTTTAGGCCAGCCAAACATATAACAGTACCGTAAAAGCACAGTACATATAACAGTAAAAGCAAGTAGCGAACGGGTGCGTCGCGATTCACGCGAGCGTACAATGGTCAGACTATTAAGTAGGCGAATATATTACACATATTCTTATTATGTATTTACTATACAACCCTCTTCATTTTGCGTACGCACTCGGACCAGCGCAAAAGGACGATATTTTCTATATGGCCACTGTACAATCGTTGACTCACCTTATTTTGTTAATCATTAATATTCAGGGCGCGAAAAAAACGAATTCAGTGAAATTTCAAGAAGTTTGCAGTTTAATAACTGACTGAAATTCAATACTGGATTTTCCTGACGTACTTATCAACAATGGTGTAAGCATTATTATTTATTCTTGTAATCCACCCACAGTTCACAGATTACTACAAGAAGATGCGTCACATAAGCATTAGCGGGAAGCGGGGTCAATGACCGTATTCCGGCTGTTCATGCTGCCTTCTTCGCATTCTGCTCCTTTTCTGTTAAATACGTCTTTTTGAAGAAGTCAGAGAAGAGAATTGCGAAGGAAACGTAAATGGCGAAGCAGAGGAAGAGATCCTCGAACGATTGCTGCATGAGCTGAACGAAAATTTGATAACAAGAGTACAAAAATGGCCATATGTCTTCATCACTCTCTGATGTGCCAACCTGGTTAATGAGTGTGCGAAATGGAGAGACGACGTCGCGAACTTTGAACTCTGTCTCACTCACCCTGCCCTGCAGTTTGTGGTAGAAGACGATGAAGGAGATGGCGACGCCGGTGAACATCTGAGCTGTCTGCAGCGTCGTCAGCACCATCGCGACTGCACGCGGGAAGCGGATGCCGGCTGCAATGCGTGACGATTTGATCAAAAGTGTACTTCTTCATTGTCGTTGAATGGGCACTCCTCGCTCTGTGTGATTGCAGATATGCTAGCTGGGTTGGTGATATGACTGGCGAATGCAGACTAGGAATCGGTCGGTCTATCAGAAGGTGACTATTTTTTTGGAGCAATGCTAAACAACCATATCTCTGACCTGCCGCCAGCGCGTAGTACGTGTACATGAGCGTGTGCACCGCGTAGTTCATGTAGACGAACCAGCGACCGCCCGCCACGCCCTCACGCACTGCAAATGAGGTCACTTACTACGTCCCGTGTCCATGGATACTCGACTAGTGCTGCGGAGTGGCAAAGTGTGTGTGATATGAGCAAATTCATTGTTCAAACAATTCGAGAAAGTCTGTTCAAATATAGACAATGTACGCACGCGCGTGCCACACGTACACCAGCACCACGGCGTGGTGGTACCAGTGGAGGAAGATGAGCGGCTTCTTGCGCAGCACCACGAACACCGTGTCGCCCAGCTCGACGAACTGCAACGGGTTCGGATTAGGGATGGCTTCGCAAGAAATCGTCTCTTCATTTCGCATACTCTCTCACCGGTCCGAGAGGCGAGAGAGTGTGCAGAATGAGGAGAGTCATTTCTTGCCAAGCCATCCCTAGTTCGGATGGGTTCCGCGTACCATGATCCCACGATGATCACGCGCGCGCTCTCTCACTTGCAGTCAGCGCTCACCTTCGACAGTCCGAAGCACAGCCCCCAGAAGCTGAAGGGCTGCTGCAGATCGCCACCGTACGAGATCGAATCGAGCAGTGGGTACGTCCGCAGCACATGCCTGAAACATACGGAGGACCTGGTTCCGGTTTCATCGATTTCTGGTTCCGGTTTCATCGATTTCTGGTAACGGTTTCATCGATTTCTGGTAACGGTTTCATCGATTTCTGGTAACGGTTTCATCGATTTCTGGTTCCGATTTCATCGATTTGTCAACCGTTTAGTGATGCTGAAGAACCAAACATAAGCACGCACACAAATTCCTCGGTCATTCTGATGAGTCCTGCAAGCGAAAAGAGTGCGAGGACGCCGTTCCAGACGATGAGAGGCCTTTTGAGCTCGAACGCCTTCCTCTTCTCCATCCATCTTAATGGATTCGGTCAATCTGCGCCAAGGTTACTGCCAAAGGCCTGTTATCTATTTTTCCACTTGGAATTGAATACTCGGCGTGAGCAGTAGGGCGTCCAACACGCCCCTTTCCGACTTTGGTCACTCACGTCTGCAGCACGTGGATGCCCAGTACGTAGATGATCGCGATGGATATCGTGTGCGGCCAATGCTTTTTGACGGAGAAGAACTTCGTCACCTGCAATTTGTCGATATTTAAACAGACTAAACCCGCCGAGCACGTCGGCGTGTCCGATGAGCGCCACCTTAGACCGTACACCTCTTGAACATTTATCGCATTTTACCTCCCCCTGGTTGTGAAGGTTGATGGACATATTGGGCACTTGGAGACCTGGAGACTAGTGATGACAATTCGGCAATTCGATGATCTCTCGCCGGTCAGAGAGACGAGAGAGCACGCGAAATGAGGAGAGACGTGTGCCCCGTTTTGTCAACACTACTGGAGAAGACACGCTCACCGGATCCAGGCTGCACCACCACCGCTCCGGCCCGATCATCGTCGCGTACTTGTACGGCACGTAGTACAGCCGGTCGCCCTCGTACTCGACGACCGCCGGATACGTCGACTCGTTGAAGGTCGCGAAGGCCATCGCCAACTATTTCGAAACTATTAGGGTTTGGGTAATCGAAACTGTGACTCGGTTGCGAGAGACACGTATCATTTTGTACAGCCTCCGTTGCTCCGCCCCCCTTTCTCGTTCTTCGGCAATACGCAATACTGTGTTCATGCATCCCTGATGTTCAACCTGATCGAAGATCGCGATTGTTATCAAGATGATGCCAGTGTGTCCAATGTGTGTTCACGCTCGATGTGTTAGCCGTTTGTGACACGATCGAACGTTCTTCCTGACTCTTTCTTTCAAAGACCAGAGGGAAAACAAAAGCCATGAAACGATGACGGAAATGATGAAAGAAAAGGACGATCTCGTTCTTCTTTGCAGAGTATTAGGCGAAATGCGGACGAGGAAGTAAGCAAAATGTAACAGAATCCCTACACGAACGGAATCTTTGGATTCTCAATTGCCTCTAGTTCTTGCACAGATTAGTCCGGCTAAGTGCATCAGCTAGACGAGCTTCGGTCGAGTGACGTCTTGAAAAGTGGCAGCTAGCATGCCTCCAATTACTCTCACTTCCGATTGTGAGCTCAATTTTCTCCCTCGTCCCGATTTCAGCACACTTTCGCATACGACTCTCGCCAACCTCATTAGAACGGATATTGAGTCGGCTTTCTCTCCTCTATAGGAAATCACCTGTCCAGGATAACCGCCACTATCTTTCTATGGAAGCAATCATAAGATGTCTTTATCGATGGATGTAGCGGCATTCAATGTTACTGTCTCAACTATTTTGCCCATCGCAGACTTCAATTACGCCATTCAACTGGTCGTTGGAGGAATATCGTTGATAGTTTGCCTTCTCTTAGTCTACGTTGTACAGAAGTGGGTCTGTTTGGTTTCCTTTTTGTATGAAGAAGGGCTCAGGTATACACCAGAAGACTTCTCGAGTAAGAAGGTGTTGTTGCTACACCAGTTGGCAGGATGTTTCATTTATTCACTTCTCCTTGGCTTTCTTCAACCGATACCGCTCTTTCCTCATAAGGTTTGAATATTTTCAGCCTTTTTTCATTCTACAGTGTTTCTTGATTGAGGTTTTAATCTTCACTGGCCCATTCCGCTATTTTGGATCGGATGTTGCTGGCATTATTTTCGTTGCTTGGTGAGTCGGATGTGAAAAAACAGATAAAGATAAATTGCTCAGGAGCTCTGAGTTAGTATTCCTGTCTTGTGCGGCAATTACCATTACATTCAATCACTACATTGAGACGATGGAGCAATTCAAGTCTGTATTCTCTTCACATTTTTTTAAAAAATACATCAATTTAGGCAGAAAAACGTAATCTTCGAGTTCTTTCGAAATCTCTCGGTCGCTCGTCGATTTATTATTTATTTTGTCTTTGATGGTATTATTCTCGTCATTTCAACGGTTGCACTCTACTTTTCAATCAATGAGGTGAATTTTGCTTACATCGTAACATTATGAGCACCTGTTTTTAGGAATTATCTCTAACCGGTGGCATCTTTGACTACCTGAGGAGCACTTACGGGATGACAGATTTGAAAAGCAAATACGGCACTCTAGAGGTTAGATTTCTGCACACGCACCGCCTATGGTTCTAGTATGACTAAACTACAAACCTCAAACAACTTGCAGATTCTTGGTGGTTCGGTGCTTTTCTTAATGATTTTCTACTTACTAATGATGTTTTTCTTGGTGAAAAATGTTTGGACTGAAATGGAAGAGGTGACATTGTCATGTTATTGAAAAAAATTAAAATATTGTTTTCTCAGCTTCGACCATCTCTCTCGCCTCGGACATTCGAAATCCTCCTTCAACTCACTCGAGTGCTCATTTTGGTTAATCTAACACCTATCGTGTTCTTCTTTCTTCCCACAGGTGAGTACTCTGGAATTATCGTCGAGTTTCAAACTTTGTAACGTCAGCAATCTTCATCGTTATCCCGTTCCTCCTTCCTTGGCTGGTTTCAACAACCGGGTTTCTCCTTTTCTTCACGCTGTTTACAATGGGTAATTTTTATCTGGAAAATGATTTTAAAACTAATTTTTATCAGTGCTCTACACTGTTTATCCGTTTGCCTACTACTTCCTGCTGCTCATCGGCTTTAAATATTACCGAAATGCTCTCTACTCTATGGTGACATGCCGTGGATGCCGACCAAGTACCATACGAGATGTTACCTCTACGAAGCCATCTCAGTGAATGAAAGCTCGTTTTTTTTATTCTGGACATGAGAACAATGTCGCTGCGAATAAATTCAGTCAGATTCGACGTCCTTGTGAGCTTCTGAACGAAAATACAAACTATCAAACTGAATAGGTACAAGTCGATCATGACAATTCGAAGCCCTGTAGAGCGTTTTCGGATCGGCATTTCTCGATTTCACAGGGACGAGTGAGACTTCGAGCAGGGCTGATCGATGGCGAAGGGCACTCGTTCTCCAAATTCCGCTCTCATTCACAAAGTTGTGCACGAGGAACTGCAAAAGCGACATTTTCAATTCATTTTTGACGACTTTTGCCTTAATAGGGGATATCTTCTGCCTGCTTACCTGCTTCATCCCCTCCGGTTGCTCGTACCCTTCGTTGTCGGGGTACTGATAGCCGATAGTCTCCATAAAGTTGTTGAATTGCCAGCCATCCGCGGTGAACAGCACAGTCTGTCGGCGAGGGCTGCGCGCGAGATTCTGTAGAGAATATATCAAAATAATCAGCCCTCAAGTTGAATGATCCTTGTCCTTTTCTGGATGCAGTAATAGACTCATTTCACTCACCACAAGTAACGCGCGGAGACCGCGAGCGGTGATGCGCGATCGGCAGACTGACAGGTCGAGAAACGCGTGACGCTGCTTGACCATCGCCATCAGTCGCGCGTCGTCGATGAGGCCGCGCGGTCGGGTCTTGTGCGATTCCTGGAAAAGCCAATTCACGGTCACGATAGATAGGTGAGAGAAAGGCCGACCATTACTGACACACGACGTGCGCTCGAAACATCAGCCATGATAGCTCAGTTGGGAGAGCGCTCGACTGAAGATCGAAAGGTCGCCGGTTCGATCCCGGCTCGTGGCATTCGTTTTGCCGTATTTTTTCTATATGTACTCACTCTTGTGAACACCAGGCGCTGCACCGGATGCAGCTGCAGCAGCTGGCCACTGTGCTGCAGCAATTCAGAAACGCGCAGCTCTGCTCGGTCAGAAAACTCGTTGATGAAGGGAATCACGCTGCAATTATGAATTGAGAATAATTCGATTCGAGTGTCTTACCATGGATGGAATTCTTGAACCTTCTCCATCTCAAACTTTATCAATCGAATGTGCGTTTGCTGTAGTAACGCGCGGACAAACAACAGCGTTGTGTCGTCAAGCTTTACCTGAAAGTTGTAATTTGAATCGGCCGTTTTTATAGGTCTTGCTCACATTCCTCAGGACGACTTTGTTGACGTATATTTGATTGCAGAGTCTCCCTCTCGTCCGCATCGCATCTAATCGTCCCGATGCTCGCGCCACTCGTAGGTCGACTCCAGTGGCGAGGTGCACTCGCAAATCCGAGCCGTCCGGCAAGTAGACTCCCTGCAATCTGACGGGAAAGCTATGGATGGCTTCGCAAGAAACCGTCTCTTCATTTCCTGTGCTCTCTCACCGGTAAGATAGGCGAGCGAGCGGGTAGAATGAAGAGAGTCATTTCTTACCAAGCCATCCCTAGTCAACGCAAGGGATACGAAATAATGATCCAAAGTAGCTCACCCCTTTCTCGAAAACGATATCATCCAACTCATCAGAATTAGGCTTGAAACAGTGAAGATCAGTCCGAGCAACAGCGATACTCAAGTAGGGCGAGCAAAGTCCGAGATTTAATCGATCGGGAGGATCGATGAAGTGTATTATTTGCTCGAGCAACTCTTGCGGGAGTGTCTCAATGGACATCTACAATGCAAGTTCATACAAAATGTCAATTGAGAACCTCGGCTTCATGTAAAAAAATCAACGCGTCAGATAAGGGAAAGCGGAAATGGAAAGTGGGTTACAAAGGAGAGAAAGCGAGAAGGCAGAGAAAGGAAACCATGACCACCTGTCCTTGCTCAACATTGCACAATGTGGCCACATAGTACCGCTCGCTAAAATGCAAAGGAAATGAACAGATATCTTAAATAACTCTTTATCGCTTGCTAGCGCATTCTTTTTGATTAGCGTATTCAAGCAGTTGATACGGTTGATGCATCAAGAACTGTTGACACTGTAAAAGTCGAAAGCGGTTCAATTTTATTCGGTTCAGCTGCAATCATCTTGAGATATTGCAATATCTTTCTGGAAATGATAATCTTGTTTGCTTGCACATCGCGGACAAACCTTCGATATGGAGATATGATAATGATATTTGCAATTGGCGTGCAAGCGTGTTGCAAATTACACAGCTTCAAGTTTCGCGAAGAAATTGATAAATTTCATTCGAATATTAGACTCACAGGAATCGTGAGTATAGAAATGCTCCGAAGCGAAGGCACGTCCATGAAATCAATCAGGAAAAAAGAGCACCCAACAAAGAAGCAGGAAACTATTATTAATTGAGTGTTGAGGACCTTCAAGCATCATTTGTTTCGAACGACGAAAACCATTGCCTTGCCTTCACTAGCATAGCATGCATGTGCTCGGTGGCCGGGCTCATTGTTTCCTGGCAAATTCAGAGGTGCACAAGTATTGAACGAAGCTCACCTTTAGAAGCCGCACCTTTCTTATTGTGAGATGCCGAAGGAAAATAGTTAACGCAAACGGCGTAAATGAAGATATTATCGCCACTGATATCATCATCATTCCTTCACGATCTCTCATGAATATCAGTCCTGAAAATAATCAAAGTATATACAATTAGAAACTTAAGGTAACCTAAAATCTGAGGAGCCGATGGATGATTTCTTCTGTAGATCTCAACAAATGTTGATTGATTCAATCCGTTCAGAGTGCCCATTCGAAAGAACTGTGAGGTAGGGATGTTAACGACAATAATCAGCGTAAGAATAATTAGACGCATCTGATATCTCTCTTGTTTTCACGTTTCTCATTGCTCAGTAACTCTTTTCAAGTCGGTTTCCGATTTTTGCTTGATCAAGCAGAAACGGTAAAAGAAAGAAAAGCAAAGTATCATCACGGATGTAGAGTACATTTCGCATTCGATTCCTGCAGCAATAAGAATTTGTGTGTATTTTCTCCGCTTGATACCCAAGCCAGTTGCGCAAGCTTCGGCGCCAAAAAACTTGCACATTCCCGCGTACTCGATCACGCAAGACCAATCGTACATCACTTTTCTGCAATTAAATCCTGATTTTCACCTCCGAATATTTTTTACTTTGCTGAAGTGGCCATGTATGCTAGTAGACCGATGGAGTCACAGATTGCAGATGCGAACATTATTTGCGAGTATCCTTGCAAGTATTTTGGAGTGCTGAAATGAGGACTTACCATTGGCAATGGGTAAAATTTCACCTGTTGATGATCAAGGCAATAAGTACGACATTCGATGGAATTCCGGCCACTCCGAGAGAGTACGTAGATGCAGCCACGAAGGTGTCGTCCATCTGAAGCTAATTGTGACGTAACGGCGAAGTCACCACGTTAGGCACAGCCGTACGAGCTTTGACGCGTGAATATATAATAAACGTAAAGGTAAAGCTCACCTTTTCGCTTACCTTTAGCTTACCTTTAGCAATAAGATGAATGCGGTATAATAATAATAAGATGAATAGAGATCTCCACACAACGCGTTTCTCTGCAATTTAGTTAACTTTTTTCAGAAAAAAACGTTTCGATAGGTCGGACGGGTGTCGACAAAGGCCGACCATGACTCGAGCTCTGTGTGCACGACCTCCATCAGCCATGATAGCTCAGTTGGGAGAGCGCTCGACTGAAGATCGAAAGGTCGCCGGTTCGATCCCGGCTCGTGGCATTCTTTTCCTGTTCGGCCATTTCTGTTTCGCAGATTTTATTTATTTTCAGACGAACGACGAATGATTGGTGCAATCTTTTTTTAAAGACTCTCGCTCTCGGATTATTTTAAAGTTATTTGTTTTAAAAATTCTGTCATTTACCAGTTGTTCTTTGGTCTCCTTGCTTTTCGATTGTCCGAAGGTGCGAGTGATTATCGGGCAGTTGTCTTACTGATCGCTTTCATTGCCACTGCAGCCCTTGTGAGCGCAAACACATCCATGTTGCCGTTAGCGACGTGCCTAAAGGGTGCGGCTTCCGTGCTAGGACAAGCGTTGCGCTCCAAACTCCAAAGCACAAGTCAGAGCAGCGATAGAGAAAGAAGAAGGTAGAGGCCGAGCGCTAAGATGTCACAGACTACGAACTCGACTGCGTCTCTTTATTCTGTCCGCTCTCTAGTCTTCTCTTTCGAGAAATTGGGAGAGGCAAAACAGGGTAGAGGAGCAAAACATGGCCCAAGAGTCTGTCAACAGTGCAAGCCCCTATGGCTATGGAGGGAATAAAAGTGGTGGGAGGGCTGGAACAGCATCGACTTGCGCTACATCAATCCTTCCTTTATCTTTTCCTCTAGTTAATGTGCTGATACTCTTGCACTCTCAATATCATATTCTTGCTTCCTGGTTCTCCCTAACCCGCACCGTTTTCAGAACCCATCTATCGATGGCTCCTACTCCCGATCAGCTCGAGAAGTTCAAGAAGGCTCGTGCCGCCATGGTGGTGAGTTCGAACTCGGCGCGAATAAGACCCAGCGCCTGAATATCAAACTACCCTAATCCCTCAATCAAAGGCCGACCCTTCCTTCCTCAACAAATCGATCGCCATGCTGTCGCCCGAGGCGCAAGTGCACGCTAAGGCGGTCAGTTTATTAATTATAACTGTTATTGGCTCTGCTTTGCTCTGGAACGCTCTAAAAAATTCTATTCAGTTTAAAATTCAATTGTAATCAAACGCAGATCCGCGAAATCGTCTTCAACGAGACAGACCCGGTCGCGAACCACGCCAAGGTTATTATTGATCCGATCATAGGCGTACTCCGGCGAATTAGCCATATTCCATAGTAGCTCTGAATTTGTAATTTCATCTGACGCGGAACAACAGTGGAGGAGGGAGATTGTGTCATCTGTGGCTCCATTCCTCCTCTCTGATTTGTATTGCTAGATGCTTGTCTGAGCTTCTACCGATAAAGTTAATACCAATAATAAGGCGCTTGTGCTGTTGACCGCCCCCCTCTACTCTACACAGGGGACCACGAATAATAGAGATAGGGTGCACCATAGTGAGAATAGGGTAGGGAGATTATATAAATAAAACTTCGAAATAATGTGATACCCCTATGATACCCCTATCACTAAATATCACTTTATAAATGTGATTGGTGTGGGAAATGTAGAGGGGGCGGTCAGCACAAGCGCCGATGGGCGCCTATTGTTTCAAAAAATTCATTCGAAGTATGATTTAACATCCACTCATGCTTTTGTCTTCTCTTTTATTGAACGAGAACAACCTAAAAGAGCAAGGTTTGCGCACAGCCTCTCAGTCATTCGATCTGTGATCGTTCGTTGTGCTCACGTGGCACTAACTGATAAAGCTTCTCGAGATAAATCAGCGAAAGTGTGTCCGTGGCGAGACGAAGGTGCACACAAATACACAAAGGTTGCCACAAAACCGGCAAGATTTGCGAGCGGGTGTTGTCGCAATTCGCAGCAGGTGCGCTGGACTACAGAGTATAAAGGACGCGAGAGGGAATATCACAGTTACATTTCCTTTTTCCACGCACTATCTGTGATTCACATTTTTTAACGTTTAGAATTTTTAAGGATGCTCGGAGTCTTGTTCGTCATCGGCCTGCTCACTTACATCATTCACAAAGCTCTGTGGGTTCTTTTCATCTTTAATAATCTAAAAAAATGTTCAGAGAGCGTCGAAAGTACCTGAAATTGCGTGAGGAACTCGGCCTCGATGGTCCCCCGACCAACTTTTTCTTCGGCAATCTCCTGTACATGTTCAATGTGATCAGAGAGGTCCGCACATTATTCATTCTTGCCTTGAAAAATACAACAATAATGTACAAATTACAGAAAGGCGTCGAGGCCTCGCCGAGCATTTATCCCGAGCTGGTCAAGAAATACGGCAGCACCTTCGGGTGAGTCTGCCTAATCTAGCATTTGCCTGTACCCTATCTTCCGTCCTCCACCAGGCATCAACTGTACCAGTCGACAGCCTTGATTGTGGAAACAACTTTGCCCTTTTTATCTTCCCAGGTTCTACTTCGGCTCTAACTTCGACATCGTCACTACCGACCCGCAGATCATCAAGGAGATTTTCATCTCGCAATTCAGCAATTTCGTCGATCGAAGGGTTTGAATTTCTTGTTATTCAAATTGTCATTAGATTTTTAGGACAGCAACGTAAACACTGTGTATCCCTTTCTGGACGGTCTCATTCAAGTCGATCACATCGGGTCGTATGGTAAGACTTTAAATTGTCATCAATTTTCTTTGACACGTCTGAAGGAAACGTAAAACGGGAGAGCTTGAAACCAGGCTTGTCGAAATGAAAAATCCGCCTCGCCATTTCAAGTGCTCTCTCGTCGCTCGAACCGGTGAGCGAGCACGCGGAATCATTAGGCGAATACTTCATTTTTGACAATCCTACTTGAAACCCATCAAAGGTGCTGGCTGGAAGGAAATTCGATCGGTCATCTCGGTTATCTTCACTTCGGCTAGCATGAAGAAGGTGCGTTTTAACGTCTTTTAGTTTAGTTGTTGTTTTCGAAATACAGTCTCGATTCAGATGCACCTCATGTTCCACGATCAGCTCGACAACCTGCTCGATGTGCTGACGGAGAAATCACGGATGAACAATGGAATCATGGACATTTACGGGTTCGAATAAAAGAAAATCGTTCAAAACCCAGACAACGAGAAGAAAAAACATTCGAATTTCAGTGAATACCAAGCGATGACGATGGACATGATCGCCCGATGCGCACTCGGTCAGAATCTGTCGTGTCTGAAGGTGGCTTAACTCACAATCGGCGTCGTTCATGAAAGATTTTTTTAAATTTAAACTATTGAATGTACACAATTTTTAGCTATGGTTTATGTGGGGATTTCGATTGAATTTGTTTGCAAGCACTGCAGTAGGGCTGAAAAAAAATTAATTCTGCGCTCTCTCTCGGCTAGCGAACCGGTGATAGAGAATTAAAAATGAGAAGAGTATTCATATATGAGTATATATATATACACTGTAGGACCGCGACAACGACTACTACACGCGCGCGCGAACCTTCTTCGCCAATATCCAGTTCCAGAAGTCCATCGTATTCCAGCTCACCGGTTCGCCCTTTCAATTCTCTATTTAGTTAAATTATGGTTCGAAATCTATTGCAGTCTTCATCCCGATCTTCCGCTACCTTCGGCGATTCACGACGTTCGGCCGGGCCGAGCGCTACCTCATCGGGCTACTGTCGGAGAGCGTGCACGAGCGAGAGCGCGAGAGAGCTGCGGGAAAGGTCAGTCACCGTAAAAAGTAGCCCATCAAGGATCATCTTGGCAAAAACAATGCCACGAGCCGGGATCGAACCGGCGACCTTTCGATCTTCAGTCGAGCGCTCTCCCAACTGAGCTATCATGGCTGATGGTGGGAGAACGCGTGGTGTGTTAGTAATGGTCGAGTACCGTACCCCCTTCCTTATTCAGATTCGCCCGTTGCCCGACGCAATCGACCTGATCCTGGCTGAGAACGAGAAGAGAATGCTGAGCGGGGTCAAGATTACTTTTTCAATTTTCAATACTGCTAGTTGTCCTGTGACGAAAGTGCCTGGAAAGTGGCACATTTTGTTTTGTTTTTTTTAAATTATATTTTTAAAGATTATTAAAAGATTTCAGGTGCAACCCCTGCACCACGAGGTGATCGTGTGCAATGCGTGGGCGCTGTTCATCGCAGGCTACGAGACGACGTCCACCGCCCTCGCCTACGCGACTTTCCTACTGGCTAAGCACCCGGAGGTGCGTGATGATGCAATAGGCCTTTGAAGATACAGCTAGGAAGAGCTCACACCTTGACCCCCCTAACACTTGTGGAGTTACCCGAAAGAGTGATTGAGTTTCACTTGAAATTACATGGCTAACGCCTTTGAAATCAAATTGGTAGGTGCAAGCCGCTCTCTACGAGGAAGTGCACTCCACTTTCGGCGATGAGGAGACGATCGACTACGAACGAGTGATGAAACTGCCGTACTTGGCTAGTTTCGGATATTCTTTTTAGTTGTAATCGCCGATAAAACAACATTTTTGTTCAGCATGCAGTATTCGCCGAGACCGTCCGTCTCTACCCTCCAGTGACCACGCTCACCGGGCGCAGCTGCATCAAGTGAGCGCAAATAGACCTACGAATCCGTATTATCCGGGAACTCAGCGCAGCTTTTCATTGATTTTTTTCATAGATTTATCGTAGTCGTTGTGGAATACGGAATAGAGAAGGATGCATTTCCTGACTGTGTCGCCTTTCGTTATACCCTGGCGCCTGGTATGCGATACCCTAATACAATACAGATTACCAATCAATCAATTATTTATCACGGGGTATTCGCATTTACAATAATAGGAACACGAAGGAACGATTAAGACGCGTGATAATACGATTTCACATCGGGGCTTCAAATTGCAGGGAAACCACCATCGGCGGGCGCATTCGCGTGCCCGTCGGCTGCAACGTGATGACGCCCGTGCACGCGGTGCACTGGAGCGAGGACAACTACGATCGGCCGCGCGAGTTCCGCCCCGAACGGTGCGACTCTCTCTCCATTTATCGTGCTCTCTCGTCTGCTCTTATGAGGAGTGTCGTGAAATGTTGACCTGTCCTGGTTTGCTGCAATACGGTCGGAGCCCCTCGTCCATTCGACTGATGACAGTGGCGAAATGACGTTTCCTAGTTCCTACCTCGTTAATCTAGGCGTGCCGGGGCAGCAGATGCAGGGCAAATCAGTCCAACAACATCATCAAACAGCAACAGCTTTACCGGATAACCTCGGCTTGGTGCACATAATCTAATACTAATGCAGGTTCCTCGACGAGGGCAAGCCCACCTGGTCCGCCACCTACATGCCCTTCGGCATCGGACCGCGCAATTGCGTGAGTGTGCATTTCGAAATGATTTGAGATCGAAAAAACTAAAAAAAACAAAAAAAAACAAAAATAAATGCAGGTGGGCGCGCGCTTTGCCGAGATGGAGTTCAAGACGGTGCTGGCTGCTGTGATTCGACGGTTCGCCATCGAGCTGGACCCGGCCCATGTAAGCTGCTGAAGTATCTGATTTGGCAAAAAAACGTCATTTCAGAAGCACTTGGACACGATCACAGCGAACATTCTGCAGACGCCGAAAGACAATGTGCTCTTCGTAAAACTGAGGGAGAGAGGGGGACAGAATTGAACATTACTACGTGGTCCCCTTTGACCATGACAAAATAAATAGAGAAGCAACTCAACATATCTTGTGTAGTGATAAATATTAAAATTGTGTTGAATTTTGTCTGATCAACTGAAAGAATCTATATTCTCCTTGCAACTCAACGAGAAAGGCCGAATATTACTCACAAATCGCGCGCTCTCACACCATCAGCCATGATAGCTCAGTTGGGAGAGCGCTCGA
>LS557912.1:915385-953889 GCA_900490775.1 Pristionchus maxplancki
TCTACTGCCAAAATTACACCGGATAAGCTTCTTTATAAATGAATCTGAAATATCGATTTTTTCGACCCTCAAATTCGACCCCCCACGTAACTCACCCAAAATCGACCTCAGACCTTAGCTATGTATGCCATCACTTGTCCCTAGGGGCCCCCACTCTAGAAAAAATATATGAGCCGAATCCAATTTTTGGCCATCCGTGGACCCTTTCCACTCTCTCGTGGAGGGTCTCTTAATATCATCCCTGACGCTGAAAACGGGTGTTCGTATGCTTATCGCGGGAATATTGAGCGAGTCCGTCTATCACGTAAGTTCCTGGATGTTTTTGTACGTTGTTCGTACAAAAGTGTGTCATTCCAAGGGCTGCTCATACGCAACAACAGTCGTATCGTGCGTTGCTAACTCCTATCTCATTTACGTCATCATCGTTACGCAAGTGAAGCACGTACGTCGATATTTGGAACCCCTTGATGCGTGCGTACCCAAAGAGTTGTAATAGAGTAGTGAAAAATGGCTGAGTGACTGATTCCATATTGCTGTTGTGATCATTTTTCGTGCAAAAAATCACCAAGAAATAGTAGCAATTCATGGACTTCGAAGTATTTTTTAACTCCCAGATCGGACCGTACCGCTGGTTGCTCCTCAGCTTCGCTGTGGTTGATGTATGCATTTCTGTCGTGCACTCTGTCGTCATTCCAGTAAGGATTTGTAAGAAAAAAATGACTAGAATAAGTGAAAACAACAGCATTCGCCTTTAGAAATTCTTTTTAGCGGCTCGGCTGCGTATTTCTTAAAGGGGTATAGGCACGAATATCTGGCAAACTGAGCTCTCGACGTGAGATGATGAGTCGTCGTCACCCGATTATACTCTCGAACCTCCCAGACCATAATTTTGAGTTCAAACCGAGATATGATCAATTGGCTGTGTGCCAAGTGACCCTGCGGTGCAGGCAACGAGCGAGAGAGCGTGCGAAATGGAGAGAGCGCGCCCAATATACCCTCTGGCTAAGATGACTCTCTCTCGTTTCGTGCCTGTCCCCCTTTAAGGCCGTGACCTGATCTACATGAGTGCATCTACTATTTACCCAAAAAATTCTCAATAAAATGCCATCTTCACATCCAATAGAGCATTCAAGATAATGTTGGTTGATCTTTAAGCTCTGCCACCTAACCGAGTTTGGTTACATCTTCTGGGGACATCGCTTCATTGACCAACCGAATGCAGCTGGAACTTGGGCTTGTGAATTCTCAGCCTAATTCGGACAAATTTCAACGGATTCTAGGCGTATGCTGGTCATTCTTCTTCTCTCAAACGTACATTCTACTGGCTTTCCACTATTTCTATCGCTTCGTTCTGCTCTGCGAGTAAGGTCGGGGAGTATCGCTTCGATATACTATTGCATTTAGTCCTCCGTGGCTCGCTTCGATGAAGGGAAATCCATGGCGAAATTTTATCGCTTTAGCTGTTATTACTAACGGCCTCTTTTCCGGTGCAATCACATACAAAAAATGCTCATTCTCCCTAATTTGCTCAGGGTCGTACAGTGCATCCGCAGCGATATTGTTTGCGCCATCAGACGAGAATAGAGCAGCATCGCTCCAGTGCTGAAGGTAGGAATACGATTATTGAAGACACTTTGCTTCCCGCGTTATCTATCGAGAGAGGCATGTTTTGTGTATTTCAACTGTTGTCAAAATGAAGATATCACCTCATTTTCCGCGTGTTCTCTCACCAATCCGAGAGAATGCGGAATGAAGAGATGGAATATTCATTTTGACGACAGTACTCGTATCAAATGTGCACAGGACGCATACGGGATCGATCTGTTCGCGCCCAACCGCCCGGGCTACCTTGCAGCACACAATTGGGTAAGCGCCGCGATTATTATCGTGACCAAACTAGAGATGACTCCATATGAAATCGTCTATTCATTTCGCGTGCTCTCTCACCGGTCAGGGAAGCGGGAGAGCGTGCAGAATGAAGAGTGTCATTTCTTGCCAAGCATTGTCCCTAGTCCAAACGTACGCCTGTTGAGACGCTCAACGATGACGGCGTCACAGTTTGGCATGCGGGATCCGTCGTCTGTATAATTATTCTCCTCTGCCTGTTCTCGGGCGTCAGCGTTGTGATCGCCTTCTGCTACGTGGGAATCGACCGAGCGATGAGGCCGGCAAAGTCAGTATGATGACCAAATGATCACTTGTGTGTTGCGTTGATTGCAGATTAATTGGAAGCCCTAAATCGAAGGAAATGCATCGTCAGCTATTCCGGGCGCTCATGTGGCAGACATGTATTCCCATTTTCGTCTCGTTTGCTCCGCTCGGCATGGTGTTTACGGCTCCTCTACTAATTCGTACGATTTGGTATTTTTGGGACAAAATAAAAAAAAGTTTCCTTTTCAGCGGTTTCGTTAGGAGGCTTGGGCACTATTCTTGCGTTGTGCGTGCAATTGTTTCCCATGGTCGACCCTGCGCTGGTTTTGTTCTTCGTGCGCGAGTGCGTTCTAGATTGTATTCGGCAATCGTCTAACAGATGATCTTGTGCGATTATCCAAATAAAAATGCACAGATATCGCGCCGCACTGCCTCGGTTCTTGCAGCAAACGTCAGTCGTCGTAAAACCCGAAGCTGCCACGTCCCAATTGACGGCCATGTAACATTCACATATCCCCAATCTCAATAATGACTGTCACATTATTTGTTGAGTAAGATGATGTTTCAAATTCTCAATCGTGTCTCCTGCTGATATTCGCTTGTGCAATTGTAAAAGTCACGCCTGTCGAATCGTACAAACTGTAAATTTGTTCGCCTGCTTCACATGTTTTTTTTTTCTATCACACATAATGTATGCTGGTTCCCACACAATGGAATCATTTTCGAAATACGTTCATGAGCCAGGGGAAAGAGCCAGGGGGGAGAGAGGGACATTTTTGATAGGGATCCGTTCGATCGTTTAACGCAGGAAGGCAAGTAACATCACGACGGGCATCGCAATGTTATATCCGTCCTTCTGTGGGATGGAAGCATCATTCTAACAGTGCACACCCTCATCTGTGAGAAAAAGAAAAGAGCCGCGCACGATTGTTTTTGAGGCTTCCCGGCTTCCTTTCATTATGTCCCAAATTACATTCCTCCACTGTTCCTTGCAAGCGCTTGCTCGGCTCGGATGCGAAAGCAACAGCTCTATCGCGTTTTTATTCAATTGCTGGCGAATTTGCAGCAGATTAATACTTCAACGGCAGTCGCGCCATTCTCGTAATTACGCCATGAAAAACTGAACGAAATGAGTTCCGAACAGTGCTGCCACCAGTTTTGTTTATTTTTTTAAAGATTTCTTTCTCAATTTCGCCAAGTTGTCTACATTTTCTAGAACATGGGGCAGCTAGTAGGAGATTGCTGTTAGGAAACCGACGTAGCGTGGTTCAGATATAAGCGCTAATTCTCCCGTCCGCCTGAAACGATGGTGACATGAGCAGACAGGTTTTCTTTTCAGTCTCAGGTCTAACGGCAGCAAAAACCGCGGGCTTACAAATACTCTTGTTGATGCGAAGGGGGGTATTCTTGCTTTGCCTTTTTTCAATCCTTTTCTCTTCTCACCCGCTCGGCTATTTTGTTTTTCACAAGATTCGAGCTAAGGCATTCGAGTCTTGATTGTTTATTTCCTCCATTGTGCACGTGCAAACGCGATTGAATTTGCTACAGCTCTATAATTACCCATTTCTTTTCTCTTCCGCTGTATATTCGCTCATATCAATTTTGTATGTGAAGCAATCGAATCACAGATTTAAATGTACAATAGTCTCCGGTTTGTTCATGACACTTGCTGTGTTTCTACAGTCATCACTAACGTTTTGATCGTTTATATAATAATCAGGAAAACTCCTCAAAAATTGTGGTATGTGAAATTTTATATACCGCATTTTACGCAACATTCAAAAAGGATGATTTTGTTCAGCCCATATTCGATCGTACTTTTCAACCTCGCTATTCTTGAAATTTCAACGGCAATTTGTGCATTGCTTCTTTTCATCCGGTGAGAATTGACGACAATTTTACTTTTGATACTGTACTTTAGAATACTGGTCTCTAATGAGTATTTTGCCACTGCAATTACCGGTCTTTCACGACTCGCAAGTTTGTTTTCCTCTAAGTTAGGCTTTTCAAAACATCTCGCGTCCATGGTGAGCGCGAGTAATTTTTTTTTGAAACTAAAGATGGTTCATTCTCAGGGTCGACAAAGTTCTGTTTCTCACTAATCTCCTTTCAAATGCATGGGCATGCGCACTACCAAGTCTTGCTTGCATTCAGTTTCTGCTATCGGTGAGTCTCTCGAACAATAGTATGGCATTTCTCTCAAAATCTAGTCACATCGTTCCTATAACTATTGAGTGTGTGAAATTCGCGCAAAAACAAAGATAAGTTCAGATACTACGTCATCAACCATTCTCCTCCGAATACGTGCCGCGTCGTTACCGCTCTTGGGACGGCCTATCTACCGACTCTATGCGTCTTTGTGAGATTATCATCGATTTAGTTGATTCAATCGTGCTTATTTTCATTCTGCGTTTGCTGCAACGCCTATTCTTGGCCCTGCGGAGGTAGAGAAAGTAATAAGCGAACATTTTCCCGAATACTACAATGAATCTCATGCAAAAGATAATCTATTGATTGGTATGTTTGGCTAGGACAATCAAGTACCCGGATAATTCGGCTCTATACGGATTTGCCGGACCCAAGCGATTTTGCCGGACCCAGGCGATTTTGCCGGACCCAAGCGATTTTGCCGGACCCAAGCGATTTTGCCGGACCCAGGTACAGCCTTGATGGAAAATCATGGATTGCATCATTTTTTCACTCTATTGCTCAAGGATGAAGAAAAAAGTAATACTAGGCAATATCATGTTCTAAGCATGTAATGCGCCTCAGACTCGATGGAAAAGGTCACTGGAGGTGGCAATCGATGATCCATGGGAGTAATTATTCGAAGATCTGTGGCCTATTGACGGTGACGCAATATACCCTGTTCTATGATTGGGAATCGCTCCACGGAGAAGCATGTTGAAGATCTCATTCGAGATCACACGAGAACCCATTGCAGAGTTTATATTCAATCACTGAATTGTGTAATGATGATTCAATGCTACGCAATAATCAGTTCGAGGCTGTAAGCCACGAGAGACTCTCCCAGGCCTACGAGTAGTCACTCGGGAATCAAATCTGAAATGGGGCCTCGTGTGATCTCGAATGAGATCTCCCGCATGCTTCTCCGTCGAACCTGGTTCATTACACGCTGAGAGCCTTATTTTGCCTAATATTATCTACGTCATCCTTTGGCAATAGAGATACAATGATGCAATCTGTGATTTTCCATCAAGGCTGTACTTGGGTCCGGCAAAATCCCCTGGGTCCGGCAAAATCGCTTGGGTCCGGCAAACTCGCTTGGATCCGGCAAAATCTCTTTGGTCAGGCAAAATCGCTTGGGTCCGGAAAAATCGCCTGGGTCCGGCAAATCCGTACAGAGCCGATAATTCCATTTCAGTAACCCCTCAACGCGGCGCCATCTCACTGGGCATCGCATGGATTCAATACGTCGTCTTTCCCGTCTATGTCATCATTGTCATTATGTCAATCTTAGTCCATCAGTCGCTCTCTTCAACGCTGAAAATGAGCGAGACTAGCAAGAAGATGCATCGAGAGATCATGAGGGTTCGTTTTGTTCTATTTTTCAGCAAATAATTAATTTTTCCGACCAGAATTCAACGATAAAACGGAAAAAGTGGAAAAAATTGAATGTTTCTGCATTGCAGGGACTCATCTACCAATCGCTGCTGCCCCTTCTCTTCATTATCGCCGCTGTGTATCATACGGCACGGCATCATCGGCTCCTGCCGGAGGGCGAGGGACATCTATTACTCACTGTACGTGCTTATTTTTCTCGAGAAGATACGGGGTTCTCTCTCATCGGTCACACAGGCGAGAGATCACGACAAATGAGGAAAGGCATTGTTTGCAAAGCCATCCTAGTGAGCAGAGTAACTGGCACCAATAATAGCAAAGCAGAAATTCGTTGTTGCCGGCGAAATGAACTCTTCCCTATTCATCAGTGCCATTTCAGCTGGTTGCTCTGATGCTCGCGCTCAGCCCACTCAGCACCCTCTGCTTCATTCGGCCTTATCGACAGTAAGCATCACTTCTCGTTCTAGTTCCAGAAAAGCGTCAACCCTCCTATCTCAGAGCTGTCAAACTACTGTTCTCTTCTCGGACAGGCGCTACAACAAGTGGCGATCAACAGAAAGCCACTCTGCGACAAGGAGATGATCATGTTGTGCGATTGATAAAGCAATGAACATCTATGGCTACGAATGATTTATGATTAAAAGTATCCACTGATAATGATCATTCGTAACAAAAAGGAGAACGAGTAGCACAATGACATGATTAATAAACCACATGCGTGTCTCGATCAAGGTTGCTGCTGAAGACCACCCTCCTGATCGTATGTCCATCGCCTCTCATGGACTTGAACAGCACCGCTCTGTGCCAGAGCGAGCTGTACCCCGTCCACTGACCATCCGCTCCAATCTCGTTCACAACAAGTAGCTGCAAAAGAACTCTTTACTTGCTTCACCAACAGTAATCATTAAGACATGATTGGTCTTTCCTGTTTGGTCATTTTCGAAAATAGGTGTTGAAAGAACGGACCCCATTCCGGCCAGCCATCTGCGAATAGCCGCTCAGCGAATGCGGATGCTGGTAGCCGAGTCGCAGAAAGACGAGGCTGACTTCAGATGGTCTCGCGTAGAGACTGATTGTACGACGACGAGGGCTGTCTGCCAGCATCTGTGGGGTATAATTGACTGATAGACTGAGGTATAGTCATGAAAACATCCCATACACGTTCGGCTGACTAATGCGGGCAAAAAAGAGAGACGCCACTCACCACGAGCAGATCCAATAATGTGTCGCTCGTTACGGCTACCGGAAGACTCACGGTTCGATGGCCCTGTCGGATGATGGCTAGAACGTCCAAATCGGCGAAATGCCCCTCAGAAACAAACTGAAATTAGAGGTTTGTTGCTTACTGTGACTGTATTCAATCGCACCTGTCCAACAAGAACATGCAGCGGCTGCAGTCTTTGATACTGCTGCTGCAGCAGCACCATTGGCATGTGCAGCTCCAGACGGTCGGCGTGCGCGTTGATGAAGGGAATCATGCTGGAAAACACCGCATTTCGAAAATGATCATGTTTGTGCAACCCACTTGTCATGAAACTCCTCCACTCTCCTCATCTCAATAACAATCTTGCGAAAATGACAATCTTGCAGCATCTGTTCAATGAACGCGAATACGCTGTGATCGAACCAAAACAGCTGAATTTCATGAATCATTTGAATTCATTGCGATGTGAGTCACGTACGTGCTTCAAAACAACAGTGTCCACATGCAGCTCAGTGCATAGTCTCTGTCTTATTCTCACGGCATCAAAACGCGCGCCGGGACCATCCAATCGCAGGTTGATTCCGGATGCGAGGTGTACTGATGTGAAGAAACCCTGCAAAATATCGAAATTTTCCTTGTGATCAACTCGCCCCCTCTCATCCTTATCTGTGCAACCCCCTCTTCTCATCACAACCGCGCGGGAAAACTCGTTCAAATAGTGCGCGAAAAATTGAACTACAATTACAATTTTGTTAATAGAAAATTCTCACAATCTGCGCAATGACAAGGTTGTCTTTGTTGGTCGAATTGGGCTTGAAGCTGTCCAGATTCGTCTGAGAAATGGCGTCGAACAAATCCGAAGAGCACTGACTGAGACGCAGTCGATCGGGTGGATCGACGTAGGATAATACACGCTTCTTCAGTTCGAAAGGGAGTTCTTCGAGCGACATCTGGAGAATCAATTGTGATGAAAAAAGGAATTTCGAAAATGGTCACATGAAATACTGAACAAAACTGCATAGGTTCAAGCAAATTGTGAATGAATTTAGAGTGTGGGAATCAAATACACTCCACAGGCAGTGTGAACGACATGAGCTTTGGAAGAGAGGCGAACTGTTTACAACTGACAGGTCATTCTGTAAGAAAGCGAATGAGTCAGTAAGAGTGATAAGGTGATGTGTAGAAAAAGAGAAGAGAGTAAGCGAGAGTATTGAAGTGATGGGACTATTTTGATAGGCGACAATGAGACAATTTTAAAAGATGCCAACTTCCGATTTTGATTGCAGAAAATAGCATAAAAATTTACAGAGTAGCTCCGAAATTCACAATCTCCGCAAACACACGCAAACGCATCCGATGAGGCACGCGTTCGCGTTCTCAGTGTGTCAAACAGTATTCACCTTCATTTTTGCACAATTGATTGATTACATAGCAATATACAATGCGATCGGTGCGATAATCAATAACAGGATCCGGAAGTAACCATAAAGGTGTTGCCGCTGCCGCCGTGTCCATTATCACCCACCAGCCAGAATCCGGCCTGAACGATATTTTGATAGTTTGAATCGAGGGATCGAAAGCCAACTCACAGCACAGAACAGCATCGCCAGATCGCCGTTGAACGGTGGCAAGTTATTATACTGGTACGCTTGAACGCTGCGAAAGGTTTCATCTGAAGCCATCTGTGCAATTGTGAATGAAACTACATACTAAAGCGTCTGGCCAGGACACGCGCCGACGGCATTGTTCATTGGCGCGGCGCGGTTGTACGTCGGATGAGGCGGCAGCGGAGCGCAGCTGTCGTCTTCTGTTAGTTATAATTTGGATTTTCGAAAATCGAAGGGAAGATTTTCGAATATCCAGGCTCTTAGAGTTGTGAAAGATCGAATTACCAGGATCGGCCTCAGCGCACGCTGCCGAGTCGAGAAAGAAAAGCAAGCCGCTGGGATTCTTATCGGTTTTGTGAGTGGCAACGAACTGAACAAATCTCGTAAGTTGCAATACAAATTGCTCAATTTTACTGTATTCAACGTGGAATCGTTGACCAACACGAAATTGCCGTTCACTCCCATCGATACGTAATTTCCGAGGGCGTCCATGGTGCTGACATTGCAGTAGATTTAAAATATAATCTGAGGCTACTAGCTCACCGAAAGAACAGCTGACTGCCCGCGGATCCATCGAGATTTCGAATTGGGCAAACGGGAGCTGTCCCGGAGAGGTTGACCAGGTCAAAATGGAGATGAGAGGCGGGGACGTAAGGATCGAGGCCATGATCGCGCGAGAGACTCGTTCGCACTGTATCAGTCACCTCATTAAAACACGTTATCTGTAAGAACGCAGGTGCGAGTGTACAAAATTTTCAAAAACATCGCCCCGAGCTCATGCTTAGGGGACATGACCCCTAGGGGTAGGGCATTCTTCGATTGTAGTTTGGACCCAAAATATTGATCTTTGATCTTAGAAATCACGATTTTCAAACTTCAGATTTGGATATCGAGTATTGCTCAATCGAAAGAGCATGAAAAGTTATGTTTCCAGCTAAAAGAATTTTTCATTTGGAGCATTTTGTCAAAAGTTATGCGCCAAAGCATGCAACTTTTCGTCAAAATTGGTAAATATTGATATGGCTACCCCCCCCCATGTTGTCATTTGTAGGATCCTATTTTGACATATAAAATGTAATAACCGATGAAGAAAAACATGGAAACTTCTCCGGGGCATATTTCCACGGCCAATGTATCGAGATGACCTTCAAATGGTCACCTACCCAGTATAGGTGTTCCGTATTGGATTGACAAAAAATTTTTTCTAAGTATTGTCAATGACTACTGAAGTGAACAGAAATCACAGGAACATTATTTGGAACAACTTTTGTGTTCATAGCAAAAAGGTACAATGAATATTAGTCATGGTAAATCAGATAAATTGAAAACTTCACTTTTCAGAATCTGAAAACTTCAGAAGCTAATAAGTCGATTATTTATGCGTTAATATGGCCATTTTCAAAGCAAAATAACTTATTTTGACTAGAACATCAATTTTTGTAAGTTTAAAGCGAATTGCAAACAAATTTTTTTTGAGCCATTTTCGAGCTATGAAATTTCCGACCGTTTTTATTCGAAAAATAAAAATCTCCCGGATTCGTCTCAAAAGTTGTAAAATGACGTCATATGATTGGTTAGTTGGTTTTAAGTTGTTAGAGTGATAATATGTTCAGAAAAAATCGATTTATGATGTGTTGAACTAGGTTCGTTGCGAGAAAAACACCAGGCTCACCACAGTTGAACGACGATCTGAGTACATTGGCCGTGAAAATATGCCCCGGAAAGTTTTCCATCTTTTTCCCCATTAAAAAAGACAAAGTATATAAAAAAATAGGGACCTACAAATAACAACATAGTGGGTAGCCAAATAAAAAAATCCTCATTACGACAAAAAATGTCATGTTTTGAGGCATAACTTTTGACAAAATGCTCCAAATTGAAAATCCTTTTAGCTGTAAACATAACTTTTCATGCTCTTTCGAATGAGCTATTACTCGATACCCAAATCTGAAGTTTGAAAATCGCGATTTCAAAGATCAAAGATCAATATTTTGGGTCCAAACTACAATCGAAGAATGCCCTACCCCTAGGGGTCATGTCCCTCAAGTATGAGCTCTGGGCGATGTTTTTTTGAAATTTTTGTACACTCTCTTGCCCATTCCACTGCAGTCTTACAGATAACGCGTTTTAAGATCATTAAGATGAACCGTGCGACGGCAATACCGTAAGTAACACGCGGCCAGCGTGTCTCCTGGCCAACGCCGGCCACTTGAGACTTGACGAATCGACGGAAGGGAGGGACAGAGCAGAGTAGGAGATCAGTGGGGACTTGCAAGTGACACACTCGCGTTGCTTCACTGTAGGAAGCAGAGACGCACTGCAAACATAATTTTCCAATATTTTATTTATTTTTATTTTCCAATAAACTCGTGAAACTCTGGAGCATCAAGTAGAAAAAATCGATGCAAACAAGCCTGTGAGTCGGCGTTGCAGCGTATTACGCACGCTCGGTGAGATACAACGCCCGTAATGATACTGTAAAATGTATTTTTTTAGAGAATTGGAGACCGGCAAACCTGTATGCTCTCATGGGAGTAGTCGATAGTTCCTCAATGAAACTCACTGCAGTGCAATTCTGGAAAAGAGTTTAAAAATGAGAAAAAATAGCCTGAACTGACAGCAAAATGCAGTATCAGCAAGAGAATTATTCTGGTTGGGAGCATGGTCCAAGAAACAATTGAGTTAGAAAGAGAAAGCTACTACGTTGTGCCAAATTATGTACCCAGATGAGTGAAAGGCTCGTCCTGACTTTACGTGCTTTTTTACGCTTGATTAGTTATTCCGGATGTGCTACTGGGCAACAGGCAGTGTACCTCGAAGTTGTGGTTCTTAAGAGAGCATTTCCGATGATCTCTTCCAACGTCAATTTCATCGGTAAGGTAAAATAAAAAAAGACAAGCATGGTGAAAATGATGGATCAACGTCCATTAATGGACTCAGAAATGGCGCTCTGCACGGAGTGTCATCCACGATTTGCGAAATGGATGGTACTCCAATGTTAGCGACATCGATCGATAGAAGAACGCGCTCTTTCTCGTCCATCTCTCGTAATCGTCATAGTAGTTCTCCACGTGGTACTGAAACAAACAAACTTAATTTTACTCGTTATTTTCTTAATTTTTCAACAAAAATTCATAAAAACGCACTTGTTGCTGCTTCGATGGTTGCAGGAATCCGATTTTCTTTTTGGGAAGTCAAATCCAATAGCAGCGAGATAATTCTAAACCACTGTGCACTAGAGTTTGTAATGTAACGCTACCCGGGGCATCGGGTACCCGCGAACGAAGAATGAGAGGGAGGGAGAGAATGAATTACCCGGGACAATTCGCTCCATTACCCGGGACATTGTAATGTAAATCGCGCTCTCTCGTGACAAAAACTCATTTCTGCCTCGCGAGACGATCGGGAGTGGTTGGTCTGTTAATTTCGCTTCATTTTGATACATTTTTATCTATGTCTGATCTGTTTTAGCTCAAGTGCTGTGTTTAGATCAAAGCTCCACGATTTGATGATCCGTTGATGCGCTCAAGAACTAAGAAAGATCAGTAAATTTTGAGTTCCGCACAGGTTTAAACCCCAAAAACGGGCTCTAGACGTAGTTTTGAAGTTTATTAGTTTAAATCTTTCAATTATTGCATGATCTCAAACTCATAAAACAATATCACAGCTAGGGTCAGAAGATCTGTCAAAAGATCTCAGAATTTGATTCCAACTGGCGAAGCTATGTTCAGGTACTTCAATAATAGACGCGAAGCACTAGTCAGCCTGAATTGGACAAATTAGAGCACGTTTGAAGACCATTTTCGACGAGGTTGAAAACGAATGTCCCGGGTAATGAGCCATTTCACATCGACTATCCCGGGTAATTCTCATTCCGCGCTCACCTCCTCTCCTACCCGGCCGGGTCCGAATTACCCGCCCCGTATTACAAACTCTACTGTGTACAACACGTCAAACTCCACCACTTGTGCGACAGAACTGTCCGCAATGAGCTAAAAAGTATGATTTTGCGAGGAACGTTTGCTCACCTCTAAAGCTATTGGAATGGTTTTACTCTTCGCTAGCGTTTTATTCATCTTCAGATAGGCATGGCGATGCTTGATGAAATTGAGCAACGTGTAACCTGTAATTGACAGTTCCTGGAAATTCATAATATTACCATTGCTATGGATAGATACGTACCCTTGGGCCCAGGATATTCTATAGGTTGTCAACTGGCTGAAATGGATCAAAATTAGACGGAAAAAGACAACTGATATCGAACCTCGGTTACTATAAGCTACGGAAGCGGAGGAATTTGGTCCATGAACATTTCCCTGTGCGTGTCGCGCTTGTACAACAAGTAAGTTGCCGCTTGCATCTCCATGCGATACGCGTACCCCTCGATTAAGGGGATGATGCTGCAATGGCTTATTAGATTGGTCAATGAGATTGATAATTCGAACCACGGGTGGACCTTCTCGTAGTCCAGCATCTAACGCTGAATTTGCATCTCTGAAGACAAGATCTCTGCACACGAACGAGAGTACGGCGGGGTTGTAGACGAGCTGGATACGACCATTTGAAAAATGAAATAAAAAAATAATTAAAAATAATTAAAGATGCCGAAGTACGGTCTAAGCAGCTCGGAGTACTCACATTGATCAGGCAGACTCTGTACTTTTTTTTTTGAATTTTCGTGAAATTTTTTTTAATTTTTGAAATTTTTATTTTTTGAATTTTCGTGCAGAGATTACGCACCTCCGCCGCCGATGAAATGCAGATTTCAATGCTGTCCCCGACGTTCACCCATAGCTCATTGTCATCCTGCAAATCCGCCTGTTTTCCACTTTAAAAAATTGCTCTTTCATCATGCAACTATGTTATAAAATTACCAGAATATTCGAATTGGTTGGCTCAATTGCGCCTACCATCTGCTTAATGACCAATCCATCTGTCTCACTGAGGCAGTAGGCGCGAAAGGTGAGATTCAGAAGGTCGAGAGCGTCGACGTAGTTGAAGACTTCCTGTTGCAGTTCGAGCGGCCACTTGTCGATCGGCATCTGAAGGACTATTAGCTCTCTACGACTGTTAAGAAAACATGTAAGCGAGTTCGCATTAGGAAAACATCGACGCATGCTTCAGTGCAAATGTTTATTGTTGTGTCTGTCGTTGTCCCGTTGTCGAGTGGTGTGGAGTAAACTCAGTAGTTTATCCACAATAACTAAAGACAACTAAACTAAAAGAAGAGTAAAAAGGATTAGCACCCAGCAGGTCCAACGGGGGAGAACCGAGTGACCTTTCGACAGGGAAAGTCACTCACAAATTAGCTATGCGTAAAATGTGTGGCGAAATGTATGGGGAGAGACTTCCCTAGACTCACTGCACTCAGCACGCAGAGTACGGTAGTCGCACACACACAAGGTGAATCGAGGATTGACTATTTACGATTACTCTTGTATACAACATTTATAGAAGTGAGATCGTTGAAATACATGATAAAACGGAGCTACGGGTGAAATGAGATGCTGTTGAGATGTGCTGAGAAATATCGGAAATGTGGTGGGCTTGGTGGCATCGACATTATGGTACAGACTTTGCTGTGAATGGTCACTTCAATGATGGTTGAGATCGTGATTTGGCTTCTTTATGCATACGAATCCTAATCCTTTATGCTCGATAATTTCTGCCTCTTTCCGGTCGGTGAGGTGATTCTGCTCGATAATATGATTCGTTGCTCTGGCCGTCGAATGCTCGGCGCCGTCACTGTCGTAAGTGACTTGGAGCGAGGCTTTCCTGTAGAATACAGTGCACTCGTTCGTCCATCTGCGCTGCTTGTCGAGATGGTTCTTGACGAGGAACTGCAAGGAGTTTGTCGATTTCTTGATTTCGAAAATGTTCGCAAACCTCCGTCTGCCCAGGCGGTTGCTTGAATCCGCGCCTATTGTTCGGTTTGGCGAATCCGAGCAGCTTGAACAGACCACGAATGCCCCGAGCATTCGCCTCGAACTCGACCACTTGATCGCGAGGAGAGTTGGCCAGTCTCTGAAATTATTTATTTGTAAAATTGTATAATTTCGAAAACATCCTTGAAAATTTTACCTCGAGCACGTCCCTCATCGTCTCTCCGTACCAGACTTCCTTCGGCGTCTTCAGATACGAGTGTCGTTGTCCGACGATCTCGCGAAAATCGTCTTCGGGAAGGCTCCAGAAGATGCGGCCGCACAAGCCTTCGCGACTCTTAAAAAATCGATTTACAAAACAAATCAATGACAAATCTTGCCTCATGAATGAAGACTTTGGCCAGCGGCTTGAGATTTGCTAACTCGAGATTCAGAAGAGTCGGAATGTGCAATTCAATGCGATCGGCGAATTGGTTGATGAAGGCACCGAGACTGAATCGACACCAGCATTGTTCAAAAATTTGTGGCAAAATGGGAAAAAAAGTAAAAAGTGGGTGTTGTGCAGAAAATCGGCTCACCCGCGACTCCACTCACCCTTGTTGACCATCTCGATGCGCAGCGTGCGAAATTGCACATTCACGAGCATTTGGTTGATGAAGGAGATGACGGCGGGGTTGAAGAAGAGCTGAATAACACATAATTTGCTGAAGATAGTGTGTTCCCCATCCTACAGGTCATCTCACTAACCTTTCTGAGCACGACACAGTTGACGGTCAGTCGCTTGCAGATGAGGTGCCTAATCCTCAGCACGACTTCGGACAGGGGCACCGTAGAAGCGTCCATGGTGAATTCAGCGCCGACGAACACGAGAAGATTCGCGTTGTCCTGCAATCAATCTCAGATGATTATCCATCCTCAATAGTAATGTTTGAAGCTCTATTGTGCCATCCTCCAACTTCGATCTATAATGAATTCGCACCTGCCCCTCGAACACCAGGTCGTCCAGGTCCGGTTCCACGATCTTGTACAGGTACATGTTCGACTTTGCGATCGCGTCGTGCAGTGCGTGACAGGTCAGCCTGATATTCGAAATTTGCCCAATTGTCTCTCCATTTACATACTCTCAAGCCACTATGACCGGTAAGAGAGCACGCGGAATGAGGAGACGATTATTATACCTGATACTCTTCCTGTCAGGAGGGTGAACGAAGTGGAAGATCCTCTCCTGCAGCTCGAGGGACAGCTGGTCGATCGGCATATCTGTGAAACGTCAGAAGGATTAATAGAGGAGAAGAAGAAGCAGAAGAACAGACATGTCAGCGATATCGCATGAGTGGTCATGGCAACGGCAATTAAAAAAAAAGACTTTATGCTGTGAGATCGAGATCAAAGAGTTGAGATCAATACATAGCAACACGAATCATCGCATATTTCTACTGAATATTGAGATCAAAGAACCAATTTGAATTCCTCCGGCTCGTTCCACACTTCCTTGATGCTTTGGTCTGCATGAGATTCCGCCTGGATCTCGGTCCACTCATCGTCGGTTCGGATGTTGCCGAGAAGGAATGCGGATCCTTTCCAAACCTTGGACCGACCCGTCCACACTCCGACGTGGAACTGAAATGAAATTTGCCCATTTAGTCCCTGAATTGAAGCAAGAAGGAATGCAAAACCTCGTCCGTCTCTTCGAATTGATCAAAGACCAAGTCACGATTAAGATCTGATCCGAGAATGCGGAGCAGCTCGATGACTGTCTGAGGATGAGCCTTGAAGACGACTTTCTGCTGTCGAGGGCTTGCTTCGAGCATCTGAAAGAATTATGGCCCTTAATTACAGACTTCCAGGCCTTTTTTCTAGGAGACAGGTAATGATACCGAGAAAAATTCTCACCGTTAACAGCATCTTGAGCTGTTCCGCGGTCGGGTTCGAGTTCGTCATCGTGAGCAGAGAGTGTCTCCTCGCAACCAGAGCGAGCAACCTATCGCCGGTGAAGACGATGCGGCCGTGATGCATCGGACACTGAACATTCCTTTCCCTTTATCATGCCTTGTTTTCGCTCGAACTGAGGTAATTGATTATCGTTTTCGTGACGTTTATTCTTTTTGTCCTTCTTTAGTCCGAGTGGAGTTCAAATCTAGAAAAACTCACACTGTACGTCTCTGGGACCAGATAGAGGTGCTTTAGGTGTCTTAGAGCCATCAGTTGATCCACAATGGCTGGCGTCAACGCCGGATCGAGCACTCGCAGCGTCATTCGGTCGGCGTGATCGTGGAGGAAGGCGGCGGCGCTGAAAATGGGTTATTGTCACAAAATGAGGTTCAAAATGAAGTTGATAGCGAGATAATAGCTGACCTCGCGTGAAAGCCCGCCATCTTCCCCAGCACGATCTGCATCGAGTTGAAGCGGCAACTGTAGAAGAATTGACGGAAGAAGCTGACAGTTGGTTCGTCCAGATCGACATGAGAATTGATTTACCTCATTTTGGAGGTTACTTGTTTTCTCACATTGCACATGATGACGTTGCCGACACGTAGAGGACAGCAAATCTGATCGCGGAATCGAAGCAGCCGCTCGAAGTCTCCGTGTCGATCGATTTCCATGCTCAACCAGCCAGCGCGTATTATCAGTCTCGTGGATGGACGAGTGACGTTGCCCACGTAGCGTCGCTGCAAAATCGATTGAGAATGGCCATCAAATTGTCTTCCCAACCTCTCTCTTATACTCCAGGGCACACGCAGTCATCTTGGAGAAGATTTTAAAATAGAGGCTAAACTTACTTGCTCCTTGATGAACATGTCCGTCAGCCCCCAGCTGCGAGTTCGAAAGCAGCTCAGTTCAGTTTGTCCCACGGCATCCCTCAGCGCCCTCGAAACCAGACGAAGGTTCAGACGATCAGGCAAGTCCACGTAGTGGAACAGCTCCTGCTGCAGGTCGAGAGGCAGGGGAAAACCAGCCATGGGCAGCATGGGTCTGGTCCGTCTCGGCTTCTTCGACAAGTTCTGAATTGAGCTCATTGGCAGAAATTTTTGCTAGAAGGAGGGTTCGGGGAGCATGGAAGCGTGAGAGAATGGGATGAGAATGCGAAGAAGAATAAGGACTGGCGAGTGAATAGAAAACCCTCTTCATTATGCATGCACTCTCTCGTTTCTCGGCGGAGAATACGCGGGCAATGAGACTTATTATTCTGCCATACTCCTCCAATTTTCGTGATTGTTTCTCACATAATTATGCTAGAATGTGGAAATTTCGGAAGGATGTGCCAATGAACGACCAATCGCGTCGTGACTTGCTTATTCCAAATACAGCGACCTTTATTTTGTAGCTATCCTTTTCCCTACATCTCACTTTGATACGACACTATGCGATTTCCCTCTAGAACCATCAAATCATGCACTCACTATGGCTTCTCAGCACCTTTTCGGGTGGCCGTTCCTCGTCTTAGAACGCTCTCAGGAAGCCCCTGCAGATGAGTAGAAAGTGCAAGGAACTAAAGAGGAGAGAACACACGGCGCAATCGAAAACAGCTGGGGGGCTCTCCTCTCCCTTTTCTTCCCTCCCTCCCTCCCTTTTCCTTCGTAGTTCTCACCCAGTTCCTCTTCTTCCCGTCCCTTCTTACTCTGTGCTCTCTCAATTTCACGCTGTCTCTCGCCCCATTTCTGAAGGCACAGACGAACGCGGAATGGGCTCTCTATTCACTCTTTCGATGTCTCTGCCATTGTGAAACGTCAGCTAACGCGCCTGTATGGAGAAAAGGAATTAAGAGGGTTGAAATTAGAGTGCGAAATACGGGTAATTGTCTCTTCATTTCGCGCATTCTATCATCGGTCGACCGGGCGAGAGCGCGCGCAAAATGAAGAGACGATTACCCGTATTTCGCACTCTAGTTGAAATGTGAGAGTTGCGTCGTTCTCATCATCTTATTGAAAGAGTGAGTGAGCGGCGATAAAGACCTAGAATCGAGAAGAAATCTTACGGTAGCCTCCTATTCTCATCCCTCGTGCTCTTTTCCCCAGCGGTTTAGAGATTTTCTCTTCCGTTCTCTAGGCAACGCTCGTTTCCCTTCGATACCTGATGCTGAAGAGAAGAGGGGTAGGATAATTTTAAAAAATGCGTGATGGATAGCGGAGCGTGGCAATGACAAACGATAGAGATAGAAGAACGACAAAGATAAATGGCGAACATGTGTGAGCAACGCACGCAAAACGCTTCTATGTGGCTCTCCACTTTCCGAGTTTTAGCCGCATTTTCTGTCATTCTCATCTAAAGAGAAGTAAGAGCGAAGATGGTGGATGTATAGAAAAGGGCTCAGAAAGTATGTTGAGTATTCAGAAAGGAGCATGCAATGGATAGGCCAAACAGCGAATGGGTAACGAGCTTTCTCTTGAAAGCTCCAGACATTGCAGCCTCTCCTCTCCCCATACCCTTTTCGGTTCGTTTTCTCACAGCTCGTTAGCTAGGCAACGCGCATCGACTCTACTTCTCGCATTACAATTAGTGATAAGAATCGATAATGAGGGAAGTTATTTTGATAAAGAGTGACCAACGACGGTGGCGGAGAAGAGACACCTCGAATGACTAATTGACAACAGAGAAATAGAGAGAATAGAAGAGAAAGGGGAACACAATTGAGTGCTCCGCGCGATAGAGATACAAACATCTGACTAATGACATGGTTAGTAGCTTCGTTCCGGATCCAATCTTTTAAAATAATGGGAAGAAAAGGCTAGTGAAAAAAAGAGTAAAAGAAACAAGAATCTCGCCTAGAAGGGGCATTACCTCGTCGATTCCTTTACCCATCGTTCTCTCTCATTGCAGTTCTTTTGTCGACCCTCTCTTTCTCTATGTAACGCTTCGAATCGATCTCACAAAGGGAGTGTCACTAGAACCTTTGGAAGTAATACCATCCGGAATGGGCAAAGATGTAGGACGGATAACGATGCAATAGGTGACGAAGAAACAGTGAACGAAAGGGGGAAAGGAAAGTGAAACATGTGTTCACTTTCCATGCAGAGGGGATATCTGCACCTTTGGCATTCCCAGAAAGGAGATGAATGGAACATCATAAATCGCCCCATCAATCCCGACGCTCTCTCATTTCCTCTCCGGCGTGATAGAACGCATGACGTGATCGAAGAAGGAAATAAAGGAAAGAAGGAAAGATTGGGATTAGCAATAACGACAATAAGCGCATTGAAATGTCGACGGAAATTGCACTGGAAAAGGAAAGTTTTCGTATTCAATGCCCCTTTGCTTCTTTCGCCAGTCCATTCCCTTGCAGTGTCTAGGCAACGAAAACGTCTCGACGAGACGCATCCTGCACTCTCTATAGCAACTTGTAATCTGTATCCAATTGCCGGAGAAAGCAATATAATAATTTTATCATACCAAGTAATACGAAAATTAACAAAAGACATGAAGAGTTGGCGGAAGATCAAAAGTATTAGAAATTTAGAGGAACTTAGACATGCTTATTGACGGAATCTTCCGTATCAGACGCGAATACCGACGGCGTGAATCATTTGATCTCCGGACATTCTCCATCGTACGTCGATTAGCACTTTCTTGCGGTACCACGCCCGGAAATTCATCCTTGCCAGCATCGAAATTTCTTCGTTTTCCACCTCGATCTCTTCCAACTGAGATGGGTCAGGTTGAACGGGGCAAAGTGGTAGAATGTGTAAAATAAGTAACAGAGAGAACCTATGGTAATCGTAAGAAAATAAGACCGACCAAGGACTACCCAAGGTTTTCCATTGTTCGAAAATTGTCAATTTACCTCCAGACGATGCCCTTCCTGTTCCGTGGTGTGTTGGACGAAATTCTTCAGTGAATTGAAGTCTGCGTGAAAACAGACCTGCTGATTCCCGTTGAACGAAAACATTACCTGTCAAAGACATTATTTTGAAAGAGCGGTAATGAAGAATTTAGTCAATCTTAGACGAACCTCGGCAATACCGTAGACAAGCGTTCCCGAACTAATTTCGTTCTGAACTGCTAGCATGAAGTGCCGTTTTTCTACAAGCTGGAGAAGCACGCAACAACCACAAGTTTCGGAATCGCCAGTCTGACAAAAAATGATGATTTCAAAGAAAATGGTAGACCTACTTGGCTAATTGTTAGGGAATGCATTGGTTTTAACGATAGAACCGTATCGCCATCGATCCAGTCAATGGTCAATTCAAATAGCTTTTCGTTATGCTTTCGAAGGAAGTCAAGAACACTGAATAATTAAAAAAATTCCCTTTTTCCCAAAAATGTCGCACTCGAGAGTGAACTCTTCTCTTTTGACGGTCATGCATAATCGATTGAACACGCAATCTTCTAGCAGTTGATCGACGTATGCGATCGGAACGGAATGGAAGTCGACCTTGAATTGATTTTTTTAAATTTTAAATTAAGTAATTCACTCACATCCTCAATGGTTACCTTCTCCACGTACACTCGCGCGAATAATCGCTTTCTTACTCTATGAAATTCTTGCAAATCATCAAAGCTCTTCCCTAGTGTCAGATCATTCCCGAAGCGTACAATGAGCTTGCCGTCGACCTTAAATTAAGAAATCATATCAAAAATATGAAGTAACAAACACCTGTTTTATGGCCACTTCGCAGTCGATGACGTACAAGTCAGAGCTCGACACAGCAATTTCCGTCGAATGACAACACGCGCGAAGGTTTAGGCGATCTTTTCCGCTGAGATTTCGTATGATTTCCGACCAAATGTCCGGAATAAACAGTTTCTCAAAGGTCTGCGAAGAAAGTGTACACAAGCAAATTGAAAACAAGCAAGAACCTCTGGGGCTGTTTTGGTCCAGCCAATTGAACAGCGAAAGCGAGAGAGTGTATTGTGAAATGAACTCAACAACCAAGTGACGGTTGAGCGAAAGAACCGATCCATCGGAATTTATACTGGATTCAGGTAGCAACAACAGATGGACAATCAATTTTACCGTTTTGAATGGTGCAAAAGAAGGAATACGTTAAAAACCAAAGTGGAAAAGCAATGAAAGAATGTTTAATTCTGCTGGAGCGGGTCGAACTGGCAATCGATCAGCCAGTCTGAGGTGAACTGGCAATCGATCAGCCAGTCTGAGGTGATTCACGCGCTCTTAGAAAAGGAGCGAAAAGAGATAGAAATGAATCGTTCGGCTGACGCGGTTTAAACTGCATCATGAGCGGGCAGTTGTGTTACAACTTTATCTTTCCAAATACTGCAATGTTAAAACAACAAAAAACATGAAAAAGAGCAAATCGATGTAATATTCAGAGGGGCGCATCCTCACTTTTCCCGCCATCTTTCGGATCAAACGCAAAAGCCGATCGCGTGATTTACTTGATCCCCGTTCATTTTCCATCCAACTTCGATTTGCACTTTTCTGCGGTACCACGCCCGGAATCCCATCCGGTGTTCCGTCGTCTCCGAGTTCGACATCAAAAATTTCGAACTGCAATGGTACACGATTTGAAAAATAGATAATTTACTTGCCTCCAGACAATTCCCTTCCTCTTCTGTGATTTCAATGAATTTCTTCAGGATATTGAATTCTGCGTTGAAATAGACCATCTGGCTCTCGTTAAACATGTAAACGGCCTGTCAAAGGAATAATTTCGAATGCTTTCATTTGTTAAACCTCCGCAACATCATACACCAGTTTTCCCGACGTAATGTAGGTCAGAACAACAAGCATGTAGTGACGCTTTTCTACGAGCTTGAGCATTGAACAGCGACTGTAATATCTGATTCATCAGTCTTGAATATTCGGCGAAATCATACCAAATTCGGTGAATCACATTGGAAATTGTTAGCGATCGCATACGTGCTAAAGATAGCATTGTGTTGGCGTGAATCCAGTCAATAGTCAATTCAAATAGCTTTTCGTGATGCTTTCGAAGAAAGTCAAGAACGCTGAATCATTCGTGTTATTTATTTGCTAACTATAAATGTACTTCGCAGTGAACTCTTCTCTTTTGACGTCCATACATAATCGATTGAACACGCAGGTCGCTAGAAGTTGCTCAATGTAAGCGATCGGAATGGAATGGAAATCGACCTTAAATTATTAGTCGATGCAACCATTCTTCTGGGGAATTTACAAGCGCCTGAATTTCAATCACTGCACTCACATCCTCAATGGAAACCGTCCCTACATATGCTCGCAGGAACAGTCGTTTTCTCATTCTGAGTAATTCTTCAAAATCTTCAAAATTCTTCCCGAGCGTCAGCTGATTTCCTAAGCGCACAGTGAACTTGCCATCGACCTGAAAAAGCATTATTTCACCAACTTAATGGGCTCTCACGCTGAGAAGCGCGAACCGAATTTATGGCGAGTTTAGAATCGAATAGGTGTAAATCAGATCGCGCCACAGCCATCTCCAATGAACGACAACAAGCACGAAGGTTTAGGCGGTCTTTCCCGCTGAGATTCCGCATGATTTCCGACCAGATGTCCGGAATTAACAGCTTCTCGAAAGTCTGCGAAGAAATTGCAAAAAACGAAAGCAAATCAAGAACCTCAGGCGCTGTCTTAGCCCAGCCAATTGTGAAGCGAAACCGAGAAACTGCGTTGTGAAAGAAACTCAACAGCCAAGTGATTAGTGAGCCGAAGTTGAGCTTCTCCATAGGAATGAACGCTATTGATTTAATGAGGTCCCTTCAAACAATTCGCATTCAACTTGACAAACTTCCTAATGAACAAAAAGCAGTAGTGAAAAATGATGCACAACGTCTGTTTCTGCGGAAGCGGGTGAATGCCTATCGATCAACACGTTGGAGATGATTCACAGGCGTTTAGAAAAGGAGCGAGGAGAAAAGAGAAAACGTTGAGTTCATGCGTTTCCCCACACTACTGTGTTGATACATTTCTTTATTGTTGGCACCATTTGAATTGTGACTGACAAAAAAAATTCTCTCTCTATGCGGAGTAAATCTGAGGTACCTTTCGTAGACCTTCTTGTTTCTTCCTACAGTGCTTTACTTGGCAGTATCTAGGCAACGATTGCGTAAAATCGAGGAGAGTCGTCCTGATCTCCTCAGACATTGAAAGAAAGGGCACATGAGTACTCGGAAGGAGAGGGGGGAAGATGATATGATTCAGATCTGAAAAAGGATAAGATAATGAAAATATATTATTTATAATTTTATTGTATTTTTATATTTTTTTAATAAAGGGAGTGCGTCTTCTCTTCCAGCATTGGATCTATCCTACATGTTTGAGTTTTTCCGTGCCAACATTTCACATGCTAGGATTACACACCTGCCATATTGCGAAAACATCAACCAGGCAAAACATGGCAGGCGGAATCAAAATATTCAAATGAGTTGGCCGATGTCTTCCGATCGCAATGCGGAAGCGGTACTGTCGTTCCTCTCCTTCTTTCTAAACCTGTATTTTATTTTATCATTATTCCGAGAGAAATAACTGCCCATTTCCTTTTCGCTATCCGAATACCTGAATCTCGCAACCGTATTGAAACACATAAAATTGTGAGAAGTGGTTTTTGGGAGGAAAGAAAGAGAAGAGCACACTTGTGGTGGGCCGCTTTTCCACATGCTAGGATTACATACAGTAAGTGTGACATACTCTTGCGAAAACGTCCCGGAAAACCCGGCAAGTGGGAAACATAATATTCAAATGGGTTGGTCGTTGATTCTCGAGTATGAGGAAGTAAATTATGAGGAAGTGATTCGAATACAGTGAGGAAACTGTGTGTACTACCATGTAGAATAGCGATAGACGCAATGTTGATTGACAAAC
Organism: Pristionchus maxplancki; assembly: GCA_900490775.1. Classification (NCBI taxonomy): domain Eukaryota; kingdom Metazoa; phylum Nematoda; class Chromadorea; order Rhabditida; family Neodiplogasteridae; genus Pristionchus; species Pristionchus maxplancki. Next base: position 939,569 of record LS557912.1, read on the forward strand.
GTATACTAAAGCGATCCAATTGTAATGACACACCTCAGATAAGTCCGACTGAATTTCACAAAGAATCTACCCCAAAGGTATCAATGTTCTGTTTACCGGACCGATATTTTGCCACGTCGCCAGATAAATCCTCTCCAATTCGGTGTATAAAAAGCTCTTCTTCCGAGAGACATTCCATTCACTACCTTCTCTTTATTTCTTTACTCGATATCGTGTAATAAAAATATTGATTGAAGAACAATGGTTACCGCTCGTTGCATTCTCTTCCTTCTCCTCTCCACTCTTCCCCTCTCGGAGGTTCTCGGAGGAGATGTAAGGCATGCCGATAATATATTCCTTGTCGACCTGAAAGCATCACTTGTTTTAGATTTCTCTCTATTTTATTTAGAGTTCATCAATTTGCCATTGCCCACACTAAAAAGTTTGCAGACGCCAGCCACCGCCGAGGAACTGGTGAATTCCAAACTCAAGATGATGGTCGACAAAGGATGTGCGTGGTTCTTGTTAACCATTATGTTTATGATTTATCGAGCATCTAGTCACCATCATGTTGAATCTATATGACATGGTGACACCAATCCTGGCACGTCACTCGATATGTTATCTATATTCTATATATTTACATTATTTTAATTTTATTTATTACACATTTGTTGCGAAGATTTGGAAACGAGCAATTCCTAATTTCAGATCATCTCTCCTGCTCCGGAGTTTCCATTCAGGTAATTCATAGCGTACGCCCATGTATACAATTTACTATTTTTCCAATGCCTTTTGCCACACTTAACTCCAAAAAAGAATTGAATACATAAACATACTAAAGGATAATTGTGTCATAACTAGAGATGGGAAAGGAAGAGGGAAGAGGGGCAAATTGATGCAAATTGAGTCGCGCTCTTGTGGAGGAGTGAGAGGGAATGATCTCTCTTCCACAAGAGTGAGGGGTCTTGCGCAAGAGTGAACTGTATTTTGAGAGCTAGCGGATTTCTCGTTGGTTTTGATGATTAATGGTGAAGACAAAAGTTGTAGAGAAAGAATTGGGCTTTATAATAATGCTATTTTGAATATGGTACAAACAAAACTAGCTGAGTTATGCCCATCCGCCATGTAATTTCGGCGCCAATTAACTGAAAAAGGGAAAGATCAGCATGAAAATGTGATCAACGTGAAAAAGATGCATCCCTGTGACTACTACAACGTCTATTTTCACATAAGAGCCCGTTTGTGTAAGAATCGAGCAGATCCTGGTGAGTCTGGCACAGCCAAAAAAGACCAATCTTGTCAAACTTTGCTATAAGAGGTTCTCGAGGGTGCTGATGACGATAGGCATGCTCATTTTTCATATTAAGCCTCCGTCGGCTCCAGATGCCGTGACGTCGAAAACTGTTTTTGTTGAATTTCTCCGCCCACGAGATCGCTAAAATTATGAAAAAATGTTTTCCAGGGCAGAATTTGATGCTGATCACGCCTGTCTAATTCATTTTTCATGAATTATTAAAATAATTTTTTAAAATCGATTATTTGAATCTCTGTAGCCAGTTCAAAGTTTTTCACATAGGTCGAAGCGCGCTGATGAGAGGATTTCAAATCTATATTTTGAGCCCAAACAAGCGTCAGATGAAGCGGAGTGGAGACGATTTGTACATGAAAAATGGTCAGAAACAAGCACACCCATTCCCATCTCTCTCTCCTCCCTCTGCGCTCTCTCCTTTCCCCACACTCTCTCGGCAAGAGACAGGGGAGCGGAAGGGCCGAGAGACGGAATGGAGGGTAGATCAAGGAGGGATAGCTTGTTTCTGACCATTTTTCATGTACAAATCGCCTCCACTCCGATTCATCTGACGCTTGTTTGAACTCAAAATATAGATTTGGAATCCTCTCATCAGCGCGCTTCGATCTATGCGAAAAACTTTGAACTGGCTACAGAGATTCATAAAATCGATTTTTAAAAATTATTTCTGAATTTCATGAAAAATGAATTAGACAGGCGTGATCAGCATCAAATTCTGCCCTGGTAAACATTTTCTCATAATTTTATCGATCTCGTGTGCGGAGAAATTCAACAAAAACAGTTTTCGACGTCACGTCATCTGGAGCCGACGGAGGCTCAATTTGAAAAATGAGCATGCCCATCGTCATCAGCACCCTCGAGAACCTCTTATAGCAAAGTTTGACAGGATTGGTCTTTTTTGGCTGTGCCAGAGAATGCTCGACTCTTACGCAAACGGCCTCATAAGGCATTTCCGAAGACGAGGAATCAGTCCCACTATCAAATGATCCCCCGAGAACAGTGTAAATAGTTTTATTTTGACCGTTTCTCCGTCTGAGTGGCTTTCTGCTCATATCTAAAGTTTACTCTACAACTTTTCCATTCATATTTAACAACTAGACCCACTAAGGAATGATCCAGAACCCTATTTGTTGGGAAAACATCCACAAGACTCAATAATCTCAAACCACCGGAAAATACCGTGTCAATCGGTCGAGGTCCACTCTACGGTGTTAGATATGCAAATACTGCTTCAATTATCACAAAATCCGGTCAAAGATCATCCAAAAACAGAGTTTTTCTGGATCTACTCTTCCACAAGACCCCTCACTCTTCCACAAGAGTTAATCCCTCCCCCCCTCTTCCTTCCCTCTCATTCCTCGCCGCGCAGAGCGGCAGAGTCTTCCTTTCTCTCTTCCTTTCCCATCTCTAGTCATAACTTTTCATTTTTCCAGGGTGCCCTGGGCCAAATCACATCCATAGTGGCTAAAGATTTCCCCAAGGAAACGCCGGCGAGTGGTCTTCGTTTATTTCATCTCACGAAATGTAATATTAAAATAGAATGAAATTACAAGGATGATAAATGGTTTTGAAGTGAGGGCCAACCGAAATATAGTCTACTCCCCGACAAATTCGCGCTCTGAATTTGTCGGGGAGTAGACTGTCAATTTTCATGGGCAAAATAATCGAAGGTTATTTTTTTTTATTCTTATTGTTTGCAGGATCACATCAAATCACTCGTGAAGAAATACGCAAAATGCTAAATGCAGTGTTTCCACGCCTCCACCAGTCCTTGCCGAATCGAATGGCCAATGAATAAACATTTCCTCGCAATCTTGTTCTTCTTCGAAAAGATCCACATTTTACGACATATTATATTCTATAAAACATACAACAGATCAAGTTATGTGGAAGTTTGTTCTCAGTATCGGAGAGTCAATGAATATCACATCACGTAATTGACTCAGAAATTATAAGCCTTTCATATTTCTCGGTAAGCTGATGGATGCCAATCGATCAACGCAACTGTGATACGCATGTGCCTTAAACGAAAAAAAGAGAGAAAGATGGAAAACGTTCGGTTCACGCGGTTTTGTCAAGTTTTGTGATGATCAATCTTATGCTGTGGGAAAATTGGGGGGAGGGAAGAGAAGAGGAAAAAATGGGGGGGACCATCTATAAAAGCTCCACGGAGAAGCGAGATACTGAAAAGGCGCCATTTCAAAATGTTGACTTCCTCCTTTTCCTCATTGTAAATTTTTCCACTCGAGGAGGAAATCTCCCATTAATTTTTCCACAGCATCAATCGTACGCATCATTATAAACACTGGAGGAAAGTGCCATCGACCTTCTCTCATCGTGCCCGACCCAGCGACATTATCAGTGGCGGACAGTCGACTGCCTTAGCATGACGGATGGCGCACGCTTGTTCATGACCATGACGACGGAAAGGGAAGGCGTAGACGTCTCGGGTAAGAAAAACGTGACAATCGTTGATTGACGCTGTGCCATAATCAGTCGATCCAGTGGATCAGCTACTTTTAGAGCTTTGTGCACGGTGAACTGCAATTGGAATCATCTCGATTCATAGTTTTCATATTTGAAAAATAAAATAACGAACTCCCTCGAGTTCCTCAAATCCTTGGCTCATTATGAATGGGCGACTGATAACATTGAAGAAACGATTGACAACAGGAACCCCGATTGTGAACTGACAGTCTGTGCGACGGGACTGTCTTCGAGTGCCTGGAGGAATTACTAAAAAAAGTAAAACTGATAGCTTTTACCTGCACAACTTTGAATAGTGTGAACTCGGATCGGCATGTACTCTCCAGAAATATTTGTGTGTGTCTTTCCTCTATGAGATTAAGCAAGCCCCGATTGTTTAGAATTTTTTACTCGTTTGAATTTTAATTTGGCAATGGGATATAACGCATTGGTCATCGGTGACTCGAATTCGACCACATTCCGCAGTGGCGGCAGGTTCAAATTCTTGAGGATTGCTCCATTAGTTACAGCCAATGTTCCTATTTTCGAATGGTGCTTGTGAATTAACTCAAAAAGTCTGAAATATTGAAATTCCGAGCTGTCTTGTTGCCTCGATCAAACCCTCGATCAAACCCACCATAGTCATGAGTAATTGTCATTGATGTGAAGGAAAATCTGCAAAAATATATCTTGACGTCTTGGCGACAGATGAAACATCACCTATACCAGAAGGATTATGCGCTGAGAAAGAGCGAATGAAAGATGAGATGCAGCATAATATCATGACATCGATAGCAAATTTCGGGACCGAAATTCCTGCAATACTGAAGATTCTGAGACATTGTAAGTGAATACTTACACTCATGGTCCTTGGAAAAGGAGAATAAATTCTTCGCCATACACCACCATCCTCGAAATTGATTGTTGGGATTTTAAGATGGATAGAGTGACTAGATCGGATGATCACCGTCGGATGAGAACCGCTTTTTTTGAATAATCATTTGTGTGGTACTGTGAACATACTGAGGAAGCTCCACAACCCGGAAAAATATTTTCGGTTCTCATCCGATGGTGGTCATCCGGCCTAGTGCCGTGAATACCTGGGCACATCAAAGATGACGAGTACCAATTCGACAATATCAACACTCGCGACATTGAAAACGATCACTGCGTAGCTCTGTGAGTATAAAGGCCAAGGCCAGTACTGAACAAGGAAAACACCATTAACCCGCTGCTCTTCGTCGTCAGTATGATAGCAAGCAGAATGAGATTGCCCGTGACGCCAACGAGAGCGTAGTGCAAGTGAATCACATCGAGTACACGCATCTCCAATGACATTTTTTGAAATTATGAACGTTATGTGCGCATAATTTTAGTCTGTGGTGAATACTCCAGATGGGGATAAACTGTTGCTTTTCTCGGGCAGAAATTAATAAAAAAAACTAAGAACTCCGCAATGCCAACAATTGCATGCGAAAATAATTTGTCCTAGTGACAGATGTATACTGTTATACGGAAATCTGTCTTTGTCTAGACAAAGATAAATTTAGTGCTTCAAAGAATATAAAACCTTATTCTCACGTATTATTCCCAGCACAAAATTGTTTTTTTAAATGCTATGTTGTCTTTGTATTTCCAAGAAATGAATGTGCATGGATTGACGTGGATTGTATTGGAATATTTCTCATCATCTTTCTTCTCAAAAAAGTCCTGACAAGTGTAGACGATAGATCTAAGATAATCTTTGCAGTCTCTTCATCTCTGTTTATCTCAGAAAATTGCATCGGGTCTCTCAGCAAGGTACTTCTGTAGTTTCGGATGAGCGAAGAACTGGAAACATTCTTGATTTAGAGACTCATTGAGATACAATTCATACTTTTTTGTAGTGAGCCTCCATCAGAGGGAATCCGTCGAAGAGCTTGCCAGCATTCTTGTCCAGCCTTGTCAGATACTCGAGACTCGCCGCAATGAAGACGTCGACGTGCGTGAGCTCGGGAGTGCTGGCGTAACAGCCGGTGAAGGACTAGAAAAAAACATTTTATGAAAACAAAAACAAGCAAAATATTGTAAAATACCTTCTTGAGCGCAGCCTCGAAGAACGGGAAGTTCTTGGCTCTTGCTGGCGCGTAGATCGACTGGTACAGGGCGTCCTGGAAAAGCTATCCAGTCAATTGGTGAAGATCAAATGCGTTGCCTTGTCATCGTAATGAAATCGCTCGTAGTTAATGGGCAATGTGGAGCTGAGTAAAAAAAGAAGAACCTCATCAGCCTGCACGAATCCGGCCCGCACTACACCCCACGGCTGAATGCTCGTCACAAAGTCGGCGAACTGATCAGCCAGAGAGTCTGCTAGAGCAGCAGTGAGATTATCCGGACCGGCATAGCCTGAAAATACCGTGGATCGTTTGAATCACAAAAGATTGCACTCGCCTGTCTCTCTAGCGACGTATCTGAGAATGGCGAGGGTCTGGGCGATCTTGACCCCGTCCACTTCTAGCATGGGCAACGCGCAGAAAGGGCGGCTGAAGTGATCGAATTATTCGCATTTTTTACTCCCGAAAAATGCGTGAAATGCTTACTCATCTTGACCTCGGCCATGTCGCTGGGTTGAATGCGTCTATCCTCGAGGGGAACGCCGGCAATGGCGAACAGCATTCGAATTGACTCGCCACTGAATGAGCATAGTTTGTCAAAATATTACGATTCGGTAAAGAACACTCTGATACCGTGCGCGCAGGTCGAGATAAGTCAGCTTGTAGTGAGGCATCAAATCTGAAATCGAGGAAAATGGTCACAGTTGGCACTGAACAGATTGCAGCAAGATGTAATAAAGTTTGCGGAAGCGAAACATGCGAAATCTTTTGCACTTACTCATTAAGGATAAGTGAGTGAACTGAGGTCCGACTCCCAATTCTCAACCGCTTTTATACATTTCTGCATTCTTACTCTGTCTGGCTATCTCCTTTAACTGCATACTCTATCGTCTCGATGAAGATGGAAATTGTGTACCCCCTCTCTCCTGTTGGACTAAAAGTGTGTGTACAGTGTGCTATCTTGCCCACTGCATGGAGTTCCTGTGCTATCTTGATCACTGCAAAGAGTCCACGCGATTGATTGAGTCGGATTTATTCTGAAACATCACAAAAAATCGCCAGACAATTTTAGCATCACTAAAACAGAAGAACAATAAAGTAATAAAAATAAATAAAAATTTAATAACAATAAATACCTAATAGCTTAAATTGGGATACCTTCTCGTATTCCAAACCCTCAGTCATTTGCACTCATGATGAATCTGCTACATTAGCATCATTGAAATAATCTTCTAGTAACGTGATCATTCAACCAGCATGGGGAAATGCGACTTATCTTGCGCTGGTATCTAAATCCGGTCTGTAGTCAACGGAACCGTAAGATCCTGACATCAGCGTAGTTTGAATTGCCCATTCGTCACTTCCCTTCTCTCCCGTCACGCGCGCACGTAGTTTATCCCCACCCAAGTCATGATTTCACATCTCACATCAGCTCTCGGACTTCGCTTCACCCCTGATACGAATCGGACCCTCTCTGACTCTCCCGGATCACCACACTCTCTAGCCATCTCTGATTTCCTTATCAGCTCGCCAAGTGACGTGACTAGCTCGTTGTCATCCGTCCCTTCCATAGTATAAAGCATGGTTGATACGAGCTGATAACAGATCAGACTCGGTATCGGGTTCCGGACTTTCACTCTTCCCTCTCCCTGCCTTCCTAGGAGATAGCACCCAAGATGTCGTTGACAATGATTCCTATCGCTTCCTCCTATCTAGACGTTGATAATGGCGTTTTGCAATGGATCGCCATCCACTACATCCCCTTTTTGAACCGTTCATAGCGCTTTAAAGGTGAGGAATCTTTCAGGAATGAGAATCGCAATCCTGTTGCTGGCTCTTCTCGGGCTCTCCCTCTCGCACGTTCATCAGATGCGTCTGAGGAAGCGGGTACGCTTTCTCGAATACGGAAAATCAATAAACTACCGAAACCATCATTCATCCGTTCAGGACTCGATGCGCAAGGAGCTCGTGCGCGCCGGCCAGTGGGAGGAGTACATGGCAACCAAGAACCAGATGAGATCCGCGAGAACCTCGTTCGCTGCTGGATTCCCCCAGAAGGTACGGTAGGAGTACGGTATCGATCGATTACGGTAGTATTGTAGGTCAACGACTACGACGACGCCGAGTACGTGGGCAACATCACGGTCGGCACGCCCGGACAGACTTTCGAGGTACGGTAGCGAAGTCTCGAGTTACGATCGTTGAGCAATCGAGAACTGATTTTATATCTTCAGGTTATTTTGGACACTGGCTCGGCGAATCTGTGGGTGCCCGATGCGACCTGCGCGGGAGGAGCGTGAGCGATAACATTTTCCTTATCGACATCTGAGATCGGGAGATCAAAACATCGATATATTTCTGATTTTCAGCACCAACCCGTGCGCAAACAAACGCAAGTTCCAGTCGACCCAGTCCTCCACCTATGCGAAGAACGGTGAGTTGATCGTGTCTATTGTTCCAATCCATGGAGTCGATTGCCAATTGACCAATCCCATTGTCAGGCAAAGCCTTCACGATAACCTACGGAACGGGATCGGCCAAGGGATTCCTCGGACAGGACACTGTTAGGGTTAGTTGCGGGATGATAACAATAACAACAACAACAATAACAACAACAACAACAGCAGCAACAACAACAACAACAACAACAACAACAACAACAACAACAACAACAAGCCTCATTCCAGTTCGGCACCGACCCGTCCGCCCTCACCGTTCCCAAGTGCACCTTCGGACAGGCGACGTCCATCGCCGCCTTCTTCAAGAGGGACGTCATCGACGGCATTCTCGGACTCGCCTTCCAGGTTAGAGCCGGGATTTGGAAGACCGGGGAATAGTTCAAACTGGAGCCGGATAAAATACCATAATTGCAGTCTCTCGCGGTCGACAACGTGAAGCCGCCCTTCGTCGAGGCCATCGACCAGAGTGAGTTCATTGAGCGGCTAAACAAGGAAAAAGTGTAACATGAAATCATTCAGAGCTGGTCGATCTGCCCCTCTTCACCGTGTGGCTCGAGCATGAGGGATTCAAGGAGAACGTCGCTGGCGGTGTCTACACCTATGGAGCCGTACGTTCTTGAGTTCTTATTTCAAATCACCTGCTCTAGGTATTATTATTATCTCCATAGTATTCATAATAGGTCGACACGACAAACTGCGGGCCCGTCATCGCCTACGAACCCCTCTCTTCTGCCTCGTATTTCCTCTTTAAAATGACCTCCGTCTCCATCGGCAGCTACAGCAACAACAAGGGATGGCAGGTAATAAACATTCTTCCACAATCAACCATCGAAATCAATCATCGATGACGTCATTCCGAATCTTCAGGTGATCTCCGACACCGGCACGTCGCTCATCAGCGCGCCCATCGACGTGGTTGAGAAGGTCGCTGCGGCCGCAGGAGCCAAGGTATGCAATATACATCATTCGAATAAGAAGCCCCAAATAAGCATGTGTCTAATTGATGATTTCCTACATTGAAGTACGATCAATCCGCCGGTCTGTTCACACTCGATTGCAATGCGAAGATCGCCGATCTCCAGCTGGTCATCGGATCGCAGACGTACACTCTCGACTACAGAAACATGATCATCCCTGTAAGTTTAACGATCATTTTTCAACAATTTGCATGTCTAATCAAAAATGACATTCCAGGTCACGGCGAAGACTTGCGGCCTGGCGATGGACCCGTACGTCGGAGGCGGATTCGGTATGTGTTCCTATTTGTTGGAAGTTGATCTTCGAAAGTGAGAAACAAAATTAATCAATTATGTTTCAGGTCCCTCGTGGATCCTCGGCGATCCCTTCATCCGTCAGTACTGCAACATCTACGACCTTGGAAACAAGCGCATGGGCTTCGCCAAATCGCTTCAGGCTTAAAATGGGTGGATGTAGATGATAAATGTGTTCTATCAAACTATCGCCATATTTTTCTTCAGTTTTATGCTCCAGATTTTTACCAAACATGTTTATCACATAGTTACACACTCGACACGAAAGTAACAATGGAATTTTTTCTTAGTTATTGCTCATCATCGCGTGACTTGCCTGAGAGTCGGATTCATTCGAAAATCAGAAGTCAACCCCTATGCCTTGCGTCAAAATAACACATCAATGCGATCATACGACAATGATTATTCACGTAATGTGCGTGAATAGGTTGTTCTGAGAGACTATCAAAAACAAGGCCTTCACGCCACCGAATAACACATCATACGGTTCAAATCAAAGCTTCCTTGTGACAATTCTAGTCAGCGCCTTGGTTAGAAAATCATACGAGTGCGGGCGGTTGTACCGATTGAATGGAACTACGAAGAATAATGGGTGAGATAGTTTGAATAGATCACAGGTGTGAGTTAGAAGAGATGAATGAGTGGATGGGAATACGCTACAAACTAGAAAGTAATTGACGATGAAATAGTAATATTCGAAATAGGTATGTTCTGTGATGTCTGATGCCGCTGTACATCACTGACCTCCGTCTGCAGGGCTCGGCTACATGAGAGTGGTTACGGTTGCAGCTGTGCTAGGCTGGATGGTTACCGAACGACGAGTGAAGTAGGAACATATTAGTCGGCGAAGTTTGCTCGATGTGATGAGCAGCAGAGCCGGAGATGAGAACACGGCGATATCGTTGATGTACGGGTACTGAAATCCTCATTTACTCGTCTAAAAGGCGGTCCCGGACCTCCCGGATTTCCGGACTTACCGAGAGAAGTATGTCCGCATACTGCGGATGGTCCGCAAAGACAACGAAGATGATCTGCTGGACGCACTTGAGTGAGTGCGATAGGAACAGCAGCGAGGAGTAGACAGTAATCGCCGTTTCCCGTTGCACAGCGCTGATCGTCTGTTTCTGCACTGATTTCTGAATAAAAAGCTGTTGTATGCGAATCTGGAAGAGATATTCACTCTGGCCAGACGCATCAATTGTCGTAGTCTGCGCATGGAGAGAATTGTGAGTACAAGCCCTACGATTACATAGGCGCCGTAGAGAAAGGCGGATATGACTCGAACAATCTGGGAGAGGGAAAGATTGAAATGTAATTTGGTTGATGCTTACGTCAGTGAGGTAGTTGGGGCCGTACTCCTTGTCCTCTCCGGTCGGAACCGCAAACGCGAATGGCACGCAAACAAGAGTAGGAACGAGAAATTGAACAGCCAGCATAACGGCGATGTAGCGTCTTTTCATGTTCTGGAAAACTTCCCGGTTTATCGAAAAAAAAAGAATCTTACGTGCTCGGTCAGATACTTGGAGCTAAGCACGGCGTACTGGATGATGCCCACGTACAATTTGGCGATGGTGTGAGCGAGCGCTGAGATAGTGCTGGTGGCCTGCAATTTAACTTCCGAAATGACCGAATAATGATGCACAAATCTCACCCTTCTGATGATCGCTGACGGTGCGTCCCAAGACCAGTCGAAATCAAAGACGAGCACGCAGTAGATGCCGTAGAGGCCTGCGATTAGCCAAAATACATGGTCGATCACCAGAAAAAACTTGAAATGATTCGAATTATACCTCCACTGATGAAGAAAATCCAGAACGGCGTGCGAAAAGTCTTATCCTTTGACATGCCGCTGATAATAGCGAGAAGTATCAGCGAATAGATGAAGCAACCGCCAAGGTTGAAGTACTCAAAAATTCCTAGAAAAGGGAAATTCAAAAAAAAAGAAAAAGGGAGCACCTCACCGATCATATTCCCGCTGTAGTTCACGAAGAGCTTACGAGAAATCGTGCTCAGAGCACAGGGTTTAATCCTTCCATCGAGCTATAGACACATAATTCTCCTGGATACTCGTCAAAACAGTGTTCATCATGCGGCCTAACATGTAAGTCTCAGATGCGACTCCGCCCATTGTTTCGTGTTGTCATACGAGGAAGTGTATCAAAGCAGTAGAAAAAAGTTGAAATGATTTACTTCCGATTCTGATTCAAAGAACAATATTATTGTCAAGTACACAGTTACAGAGTTACACGTATTCGAAGATCACAGTCGATAAAGTACTGCTTGATCAGATTATCCCAGTAGTCCCAACAGGCCCATTCCGCCCATGCCTCCCATGCCGCCTCCCCATCCACCGCGTCCGCCGTAGAAGCCTCGACCGCCGTACCCGCGTCCGCCATAGCCCCTTCCGCCGTAGCCTGAATAGTGGCGTTGAGCTTTTAGCATCATTACCACAGGATCAACTAAGTGTGTGTAAAAAAGGCAATTGAACAAGGATATACGCGTACCTCCTCGGCCCCATCCGCCGCCGCGTCCGCCGTAGCCACGATTACCGCCCCCTGCAACATAGGCGTTTCATGTCTCCACAAAAAATGGTGATTTTCTAACGCTATTCGTCGTGGAAAATGATAGGTGCAACTCACATCCGCCCCACTGCGCCTCGACCACTGTTACAGTGAAGCAGGCAACAAGAAGAACGACGAGCAAGCACTTGGCAGAGATCATCGTTGGACAACTGATCTTAGCAAATCACTTCTCCTTTTATCCTCTCCTCGTTCTTGATGCGGATGTGAACCGACTGAACAATCGGTTTCACCTTAAGCCTCTCTCAATCTCTAAGAGTTTTTCTCGATTATCATTGGTGGAGGGTTGGGCGAACAGTTAGAGGTGACAAGTGAGGGTGTCTCTAGCAAGCACGGGATCGCAAGATCGATCTGTGACCAATAAGATAGATAGAGTTCGGTAAGCAGCTAGCAAGCAGCTAGATCGTTCTGGTCTTCGGCAAGCGCTGCCACTGATAAAGATTAGGCACTTCCTGCTTGAAATGAATCCGCCAAAGTGCAATTCGAAGAACGCACATTCATTCAACGAATGATGCTTTTCGAAAATTGCTTCCCCCGTGCACCTCATATTGCTTTCGATCGGGAACGCGGGATGCCTGACCGGCAATATTTTCTTTATACTTTTCTTTTATCACTCATTCTCTTGCGTCAGTAGGGAGCAGGCTAGAGATGGATGTGAAGGTGGAGCAATTATAACAGTGGAGAGAAAGTGAAAGGGGGGGGGGGAAATTAGTTCTAAACGAAATTCTCAACAACGAAAATGGACGAAGATAGCAAGGGTATGAAGATACGCGAAGAAACAGAATACAACACTCTGTTCTTCCAGCGAGAACCCTGTTGAATATAATTCCGCACATTAAAAAGGCACATTGTGTATGATTGGTGTTGCCATTACAATAGCGAATTCAATGTTAATCGCTTGCCTCGTGTCCGGCAATATTGCTTTGAGAGCTCAATGGGATTGTAATAAACGAGAGCCTTGTCGTTTCTAACTTATCTTCTTTCTCAATACTGCTTCCCTTTCTCATTTTGACCTCTTGCATACTCATCCCTTGTCATATTCGTCGCCTGTAGCACAATACTTTCACTTTCCTGCACATTTCTCAAGGGAAAATAGCGCTCTCCTTCGCCTCGTTGTTGTTAGTTTGCCAGCGCCAGACATCTAGCGCAAGAATTGCTCCTCGCTCAGCTGGTGGCATAAATAGAGAGTCAAAGAGAGCGACTTCCCCCGTCTCACGAGCTCAGTTCATTAGGGACTGCATTTCGCCGTTCCTGCTTCACATACCTCTCCATGTCGGCTAAGACTTGCAGATTTCCTCCATTGTTAGAGCATGTTCCATTACCCTTTCCCGCCCTTTCTCCAACCGTTTTGCGAATTATTCATGTCGGTTTTGAGCGTTATTTCCGTTACTATTTTCCTTTGTACAGGAGACTTCAGCAAGCAAGGCACTCCGACACATCCGAAACTTTCAACTTCGCTGAAACAATGTGGGTTTTTATTCCGATTGATTCATTTTTCATTTACTACTCCAGGATGAAGAGAAAGCAGTTTGTCGAGAACGTATCGCTGGTGGGCAAGGTTAGTTTTGTCCGTAAGTATTGCATTTACCCCCCGATTATTAAAAAAAAACTAACTTGAGACGTTCAGGTAGCCGTCGTAACCGGCGCCAACAGCGGCATCGGGCTGGAGACGGTGAAGGAGCTGAATCTGCGCGGCGCCAAGGTACGTCGACGTCTTTGTCCTACAGCCTTCTAACACCCCCACCTCCCTTCTATGTACACAAGACTCCTGTGAAAATAACAAGCGAAGTGAATGAACACGTGAGTCAAAAAGATAGCTTTGCAGGTGTACATGCTGTGCCGCAGTGAGCAGCGCGCCGAAGAGGCCAAGAAGACGCTCGTTGAGGTATTCGACAATTTTCGGCATTGGCAATTGTGTTTATTAATGAAAATCTTCAATCGCAGGCGGGCTGTGAGCCCTCGCGCCTCGTTATCTCCCAGTGCGACCTGTCCAAGTTCAAGAGCGTGCGGGCGTGCGCTGCGAGGCTGGCAGCAGGTGATTTTCGAAAACATTTAGTGGACATTTACAATTCGATAATTCAGCCGACGCTCGCATCGACATTCTCATCAACAACGCGGGCATCATGTTCTATCCCAAGTTCGAGCTGACCGAAGACGGCCAC
>LS557912.1:963957-975626 GCA_900490775.1 Pristionchus maxplancki
TCGACAGCATTCAATCTTGGGGAACCCCCAAACTCACTATTACTTTTCTAGCCTCATGAGAAGAGACACTACAGAGCGGACGACAGTGCCCACGATGAACCAGAGGTGAGAGGCCTGATAGACTATTGTCTCTTTGATAGCATTCAATCTTGGGGAACCCCCAAACTCACTATTACTTTTCTAGCCTCATGAGAAGAGACACTACAGAGCGGACGACAGTGCCCACGATGAACCAGAGGTGAGAAGCCGCATCGCCTATTGTATCTTCGACAGCATTCAATCTTGGGGAACCCCCAAACTCACTATTACTTTTCTAGCCTCATGAGAAGAGACACTACAATGCGGACGACAGTGCCCACGATGAACCAGAGGTGAGAGGCCTGATAGACTATTATATCTTCGACAGCATTCAATCTTGGGGAACCCCCAAACTAACTATTACTTTTCTAGCCTCATGAGAAGAGACACTACAGAGCGGACGACAGTACCCACGATGAACCAGAGGTGAGAGGCCTGATAGACTATTATATCTTCGACAGCATTCAATCTTGAGGAACCCCCAAACTCACTATTACTTTTCTAGCCTCATGAGAAGAGACACTACAGAGCGGACGACAGTGCCCACGATGAACCAGAGGTGAGAGGCCTGATAGGCTATTGTCTCTTTGTTAGCATTCAATCTTGGGGAACCCCCAAACTAACTATTACTGTTCTAGCCTCATGAGAAGAGACACTACAGAGCGGACGACAGTGCCCACGATGAACCAGAGGTGAGAGGCATGATAGACTATTGTATCTTCGACAGCATTCAATCTTGAGGAACCCCAAAACTAACTGTGGCTTCTCTAGCCTCATGAGAAGAAAAGCATCGTCCACCCTGAAGTATTTCATACTTCAGGGTGGACGATAGTTCCAAGACGAACCAGAGGTCAGACATGATGATTGAGTGTAGACTCCTTGATAACAACTAATGATGTAAAAAGGAAAAGGTAAAGGTAGTTAAGCTTTTATTTATTTGCTTTTTTTCTTAAAAGCGTGGATCTTTTTGTTTCTTAAAAGCGTGGATCCGTTGTTCCAAAACTTCCGACATTTCTTAAGCCCCTAGGTCTGGGTGAATCAGAGGTCGTGGGTAGCGAACTCGTGCCTTTGATGACCCAATCAAACGTTATCATTTTCAGGAACATGAGAAGAGGCACTACAAGGATGATGACAGCGCCCATGACGAACCACAGGTGAGACTGGCATGATTATTTTAGTAACTGTAATCGTAATCTCCATGCAAACTGTAATCTGTAACTGGTAACTGTAATCTCCATGCAAACTATTACATCTAGCCACATGAGAAGAGACATTTCCGTGAGGACGACAGTGTCCATGATGAACCAGAGGTGAGACAGCTTTATCTAGAGTAGTTTCACGGATAAAATTGATACTGGGAATGCCCAAAACCAACCATTTCTATTCCAGCCACATGAGAAGAGACACTACCGAGCTGATGACAATCCTCACGACATACAAGAGGTAAGATTCATTTCGTGGTATCCAGTCCGTGAAAGGATGATCAACTTGCCTTGCAGTACCACGAGAAGAGACATTTCAATGAAGCGGGCGAAATCGTCGAGCCGCGACATGTGAGACACTAAGGACAGTGCAATTAATATGGAGAATCATCTGCTGCGTTTCAGGTATCCACGATGGGCCCGCCGACTCTCTCCTATGGAAGCCTGTTCTTTCCCTACCAATCAAGCACATAGTCGTGTGCACCATGGACAAGCTCATCCGTTATTTTACTATACCCGAAAACATCGCATGAAGAAAAGATAAAGCGATTGGCAACTGTAAGAGTAATAGAAGTTACCCGAGAAATTGCAGGAGTGCCATTTCACGTGTGCCTCCTTATGACACACTTGTGCCTCACTACAAATGGAGATAGGTGGATTCTCTGGTCCATGGACAGCAGAATGAGCGATAGGAACAATCAGACGAGAGCTAAGACAAATTGAGAACACAACACTTGTAGTTTAGAGTTAGGGTTGTATTCTTTTCGTTGCGATTAGACATTAACCAGCATGTTGAGATCGAAATGATTCCTTGATCTGCGACTGTCGACGTGCGCACTGTCCATGCAGCGATCACTGATAAGGATGATGGGTGGAATCATTGGGAATTCACGCTGGTGATTGATAAGCGCCATCGGCTTTCTCTCACGCTAAGAATGATCCATTGTAAGCGTTGAGGATATTATAAAGGCTATAGCTCATTGACAAGTTTCCATCTATCAACCATGCGATCTACCGTCGCACTAGTTCTTCAATTCGGTGAGTGCTTTTTGCAATATTCCCGACTGAGTAACACGAGTCTTCTGAGAGATTGCAGGACCCCCCGGCACTAGGAGCCCCAAGTTTGACCGATTTCCATGAAATTTTTATGGTGAAGTACTATGGAAGAAAGAAAAACTTTAGCGCTTTCCGTTTGTCCCAAAACCGGCTTTTAGGTATTTTCCGGTTCTAGACCCGGCTCTACCATATCTCAGCTCTCCGATGTGCTAGAAGGTCGTATATAGGCTCAAAAAATGCGGGAAAATATTTTGAACAACTTTGCTGTTGACATGAAGAAGGTTGGACAAACTTTTCAGTTCGAAAAATTTGAAAAACTGATTTCAAAATCGAAAAAATAATTTTCCTGGATCGGGGACCCCCCCCCCCAATCCTTGTATGCTGAAGTCAGTTTCGGACTCTACATACTTGAGTTAGTCTGTAAAAAATTTGACCTTAGGTCGGGAGGCGTGCGAAAAGTAGTTATAAGCCGAAAATGGCCACCCAATGGCTGTTTTTTGAAATCGATTTTCTGAGAAACGCAACCAATCTGTCCCAAAAGAATGTTGAGTATCCAAAAACATTATGCAATATGATTTCAGCCCTAAATGAAGTATTCTAAACTCTTTTTGAGATTATTTCGTCGATTTTCAACTTTATCGAAAAAATCAATTTTTCAAAATTCAAATTTTTTAAACTCTGCGCAATTGTGTAAAATCTTAATAAAACATTGTACATAAATGTAAAAAGTGATATTCTTTCAGAAAACTGGTCGAAATGGTCTTTTAAACAGATTTAGCGCATAATGAGGATTTCATGTCCCATCACAGCTTGATCTTTCGCACCCAATCGCTATCGCTCTGAAAACTGCCTAATTGTGGCTAAATTTATGCCGAGTGTAAATCATGAGTTCGTGGATGGAGTGCGAAAAATATAGCACTGCCAGTTTGATAAAGTTCAGCACGGCCTCATTATCAACGTGAAAACTGTTAAATGCACAAATTTAATCACAATTAGGCAGTTTTTAGAGCGATAGGGTTCTGCAGCGAAAAGATCAAGCTGTGATGGGACATAAAATCCTCATAATGCGCTAAATCTGTTTCAAAGACCATTTCGACCAGTTTTCTGAAAGAATATCACTTTTTACATTTATGTACAATGTTTTATTAAGATTTTACACAATTGCGCAGAGTTTAAAAATTTTGAATTTTGAAAAATTGATTTTTTCGATAAAGTTGAAAATCGACGAAATAATCTCAAAAAGAATTTAGAATACTTCATTTAGGGCTGAAATTATATTTCATAATGTTTTTGGATACTCAACATTCTTTTGGGACAGATTGGTTGAGTTTCTCAAAAAATCGATTTCAAAAAACAGCCATTTGGTGGCCATTTTCGGCTTATAACTACTTTTCGCACGCCTCCCGACCTAAGGTCAAATTTTTAACAGACTAACTCAAGTATGTAGAGTCCGAAACTGACTTCAGCATACAAGGATTGGGGGGGTCCCCGATCCAGGAAAATTATTTTTTCGATTCTGAAATAAGTTTTTCAAATTTTTCGAACTGAAAAGTTTGTCCAACCTTCTTCTTGTCAACAGCAAAGTTGTTCAAAATATTTTTCCGCATTTTTTGAGCCTATATACGACCTTCTAGCACATCGGAGAGCTGAGATATGGTAGAGCCGGGTCTAGAACCGGAAAATACCTAAAAGCCGGTTTTGGGACAAACGGAAAGCGCTAAAGTTTTTCTTTCTGCCATAGTACTTCACCATAAAAATTTCATGGAAATCGGTCAAACTTGGGGCTCCTAGTGCCCGGGGGTGGCCGTTTTCCTGCATTCTCTCAGAAGACGCGTGGTAAAAAAAGATTTTCCAGCGTTCACGTCGCTGACTGAGAGTCTTCCCACTACTTCACTTCCGAAGACCATCAGTGAGTGGTTTTCTCAGCCCTAATCGCACTATTTACTTACGGGGCGTCTGTTCTCACCAAGACGTAGATGTACAGAGTAACGGGGGCGTTACTTCTGCCAACTTTTCCCATTCGTAGCCGATTACTCATGTGGATGCGATATTCCGCGCGGCGGGAAGGCGACGTACGGTTCGTCGCTCTGGCTGGATGTCGTCTTCATCGTCGACGTCTCCAAGGCCATGGGCTTTGGACAGCTCGACCAGGTGAGGTTCAGATTCGTGCCACATTTTTTCGTGCTACACTCTTTATTTGGCTCACGTACGCTCTTGACTGACGCGAATGATGAAAGGTCATCCCAATCAAGTCCTTCTCAGGCCACAGCGATGATCAACGGAATTGCGAACGCGCTCAATATCGGCAACAACTCGACTGCTTCTCAGCAGAAGTTCTCCAGAGTCGGCATCGTCGCAGCTTCCGACAAGGCTCAGGTACACTACCTTGTGATTTACGAAATTCAAATCTCCATTTAGGTGATCGCTGATCTCAATTCGCCGTTGAGTCTACCTCCAAAATTCACGCTTACTTCAACGGACCAGGCCGATATTGGAAGGTTTGATAACAACTTTCCTCATTTTTCTCCAATAAATTGACGTTGGCGATGGAATGAATTCAGTTTTGAAACTTGTCTTGAAACCATAGTTCAGAGGCATCCAAGCCGCACTGGGCCTGTTTTCGCTCGCGCCGTCTCGCTCTGCCCGTCAGCTCATCTACATCATCGCCGCTTCGGATTCCTCCGGAACCGATGTCAACGGATGCGACGAGAGCGACAGCTCGACGTGTGCCGCCGATCGGTTCCAGAGGAAGGGAGGCATCGTAGCGGTGGCTGGTCAGTTTCCATCGTTGTCCTTTGTAATACATTAATTATTTCGTGCTTTCTGTGTACTACTTTCACTACGAAAATGATACAGGAAATGATGATTTTTCTTTTTTAAAGCAACAATCTGCTATTTCAGAAGCGCCCCCTCTAGTACCTGGTGTAATTTTCAACGGAATGGCCACGCCGGAGTATCTCGATACTAAGATCTACGACAATTCCGACCATTACCTGCAAACGCTCTGCTATGGTAATACGATCACTCTAACACTGATGATATTCTCTTTTCCAGCGAACTGCTTCTGCCCTCAGGGCTTGGAGCCGTTCACTCGGCCTGCGCCTAACAAGCTCGCGGCTGATGGTGGGTCTTCGTTTGTGATGTCAATTCAGTGCTCAGTACCAAGAGAAAAGTCACTATGTTTGGAAATATTCGTCCGAATCTTCAGTTGCTGTGTCTTACGAGATAACAAAGGTGAATATTCCAGGCGGTTGCTTCAACGTTCCGATCGCTCCCATGCTACCCTACGCTCAAGCGAAGAGCGCTTGTGAAGCACAAGGCAGCCTGCTCACTACGATCCACGATCAGGACAAGCAGTTCTTCCTGCTGCAAGGTGAGTCCTTCAAGGCTAACACATGATAATGATAATAGCAATGACATTGGTAATGCCTATCCAATTTCAGCGCAAAATCAGCTCGGCAACAAGCCCATCTGGATCGGCACCGAATACGACGGCAAGCAATGGGAGCCGATCGATGGCGTAAGAATTAGTATTCGTATAGGGTGGGGGGACAAGATGTCAAAATTTTCTCGGAAAACTCCATCTCGGAAATTTTTGAACAAAGGACTAATCCAATTATCCTTTGTTCCAAAATTTCCGAGATGGGGTTTTCCGAGAAAATTTTGACATCTTGTCCCCCCACCTCGTATAGGCTCTAAATATTTTCCCTTCAGAGCATCTCAACCTACTCCAACTGGGCAAAGGGCCAGCCCGACACATCGCGTGGCAACTGCGCATACACGAAGCAGGGAGTGGGATTCACCAGCGAATGGTCGGTTGCGCACATTCCTCATCTATACAGACTCAGTTGCATTTTGTTTGTCTTGTTCTGGTCCAGTCCGCTGAGGCACTATGCCATAGAATGAGACTCTGAGATATCTGAATTTGAGAGTAGATGAGAGGGTTAAATGCTCTCAACTGGCATATTTCAGGTTCACGGAGGACTGTGCTGTGCCGATGAACTACATTTGCGAGCGGGGTCCCTGCACGGTCGACAACTACTGCGCATAATTTTTCCTTTGGGTAACTGCAGATTCGATAAAATCTTCATCATAATTTGCATGTCATATTTATGGGTTAATGCATATTTATATGAATAACAATCTGAGATTAAAAAATACTGATTTACCATGCACAGTAAAATTAAGTGTAGAAAGCGACAGCTCACAGCGTCAAAATACAACAACTTCCAAAAGTGTGATCGATCACTGATAATAGTGATGGGTGGAATTGTGAGATTGCACGATGACAAATGATAAGCACTATCAGCCTTCTCGCTCAAAGTGATAATGGTCCCTGCAGCATTGTAAGCGCTGAGGATATTATAAAAGCGAGCGTGCACTGACTTGTCGCCATCTATCAACCATGCGATCAACCATCGCACTCGTCTGCCATCTTGTGATCGGTGAGTGCTTTTTAATGATACTTAGTAAATGTCAGTTTTTTTCAGCGTTCACATCGCTGACTGAGAGTCTTCCACCTACTTCCGAAGACCTCAGTGAGTGTTTTTCCAAAAGAAAAAGTTCACTCATTCACCGAAAGACGATCCTTTCCCAATGTAGCCGACAACTGGTGCGGATGCGATTTCATGCGCGGGAAGGCGACGTACGGCTCGTCGCTCTGGCTGGACGTCGTCTTCGTCGTCGACGTCTCCAAGGCGATGCGCTTCGGACAGCTTAACGAGGTGAGGAGGTATTTCACATTTCATTCGCCGTCTCTTCATTTCACATACACACATACGCTCACGACTGGCCGAGTGACGCGAGTGATGAACAGCCATCTGAAGTGGTCTAACCAAGTCTTCATCAGGCCTCGTCGCTGATCGACGGGATCGCTAACGCGCTCAGCGTCGGCAACAACTGGACTGCTTCTCAGACACCCAGGTTTTCCAGAGTCGGCATCGTCGCCGCGTCCGACACGGCACAGGTAACATACCCCGTGATTTCGAAACTCAAATCACCGTTAAGGTAATCGCTGATCTCACGTCGCCCTTAGCTCTTCCACCGAAATTCACGCTGACCGCCGTCGACCAGGCGGATCTTGGAAGGTGTGATAACCATCCAGCACTCAATGATGTCATTTCAGCACCCACATAGAAACAGTCAACAATTTGAGTCATTGACATTGGCGATGGAATGAATTGGGTTTAAAAACTTGTCAAAACAACCATAGAGGCATCCAAACCGCGCTGGGCCTCTTCTCGCTGGCGCCGCCCCGCTCCGCACGTCAGCTTATTTACATCATCGCCGCGTCTGATTCCTCCGCGACCGATGTCAACGGATGCGATGAGAGCCACAGCTCGACGTGTGCCGCTGATCGGTTCCAGAGGAAGGGAGGCATCGTCGCGGTTTCTGGTCAGTTGCCATCGTTGAATACATTAATTATTTCATGCTTTTTGTGCTACGAATATGACGCAGAAAATGATTATTCTTTTTTTAACTTAAAAAATTAATCAATCTCAGAAGCGCCTCCTCTAGTACCTGGTGTAGTTTTCAACGGGATGGCCACGCCTCAGTACCTGGACACGAAGTTATACGAGAGCGCCGACCACTACCTGCAAACGCTCTGCTATGGTAATACGATCACTCTAGAACTGAAAATATACCATTTTTCAGCCAACTGCTTCTGCCCCCAGGGCTTGGTTCCATTCACTCGACCTGCGCCGAACAAATTTGCGCCTGATGGTGGGTCCTCGTTTGTCAATCTAATGTCCGACACCATTAGAAAAGTCACTGCTGTGGAGAAATATTTTCGTTTGACATTTATGTCTCTGACGATGGAACCAAGATAGAAATTTTCCAGGCGGTTGCTTCAACGTTCCGATCGCACCGATGCTGCCGTACGCGCAAGCGAAGGATGCGTGCCAAGCACACGGGAGCATGCTCACACCCATCCACGATCAGGACAAGCAGTTTTTCCTGCTGCAAGGTGAGTCCTTCAACGCGGACACAGCGTCTTGGCAACGTTCCAAATACCCTATTTCGCTGCGAGACACAACAGTACTCTCTCACTATCGCGTGCTCTCTCACCTTGTCTCTGCTTCTCTCGCAATCCCTCGACCACCCCCAAATAAAACGCCGTGTGACAGATGGCAATAACATGACTCTATCCAATATCAGCACAATCCCAATTGGGCGGCAAGCCAATCTGGATCGGCACCGAATACGACGGCAAGCAGTGGGAGCCGATTGATGGCGTAAGCACTAGCATTCGAATAGGCTCCAAAAAGTATCACTTCAGAGTATCTCAACCTACTCCAACTGGGCGAATGGCCAGCCGGATACTTCGCGTGGCAACTGTGCGTACACGAAGCAGGGAATGGGATTCACCAGCGAATGGTCGGTTGCGCACATTCCTCATCTATACAGACTCAGTTGCATTTTGGTATTGTTCTGGTCCAGTCAACAAAGATCGCAGACTATAGAATGAGATCCCGTAGTCGTAGTGGTGTGGACTGAATCAGTAACTGAGATATTTGAATTTGAGAGAACATGAGAGGGTGAAATTCTCTCAAGTGGCATTTTGCAGGTTCACGGAGGATTGTGCTGTGCCGGTGAACTACATCTGCGAGCGTAAACCGTGCTCGGTCGACCACTACTGCGCATAAGTATTACTGAAGAGAAAATCGATAAATTATTCATGTTCAGTGACTGAAAAGGTGGAAGAGCAGCGGATCTCTAGTACTGGAAATTGATAACATTACCAATGGAATTGAGAAAAATTAGCAGCTGGAATAGCGGAATCGAAAGAGATGACGCAGCTGTGCTCCGACCTAGTACGAGCATGTACCAAACACAATCCTTTTCACGCACAGATTCACATGTCAAATACTAAACTACGCTGCACAGCAAAATAAGGTGTTCACAGCTCACAACTTCACAAAGACTTTTAAAAGCGGGAACGATCATTGATGGGTGGAATTGTGAGAATGCACTATGGCGAATGATAAGCGCTATCGGACTGCTCTCGCTCTAAATGTGAATGATCCCAGTCTCATTGTAATCACCCATCACGCATTGATTCTTCGCCATCCGGCAACCATGCGATCTACTATAGCACTCGTCTACCTTCTTGTATTCTGTGAGTGCATTTTAACGCTTGTTGAGTGAATAAATGACGGAAATTTTCTGCGTTGACATCACTGACCGAGGAACTTCAAACTACTTCTCTTCCGACGACCATCAGTGAGTCTTCCCAGACCGCAATATCATAGAATTCCCCCTACATCGCCCTTTTCCCTCGCAGGCGCCTGCTCGTGCGGATGCGATCTCAGTCACGGAAAGGCGACGTACGGCTCGTTGCTCTGGTTGGACGTCGTCTTCATTGTTGACGTCTCCAAGGCAATGGCCTTTGGACTGCTTGACCAGGTAAGCTT
The DNA here is from genome assembly GCA_900490775.1 of Pristionchus maxplancki. Classification (NCBI taxonomy): domain Eukaryota; kingdom Metazoa; phylum Nematoda; class Chromadorea; order Rhabditida; family Neodiplogasteridae; genus Pristionchus; species Pristionchus maxplancki. Next base: position 973,709 of record LS557912.1, read on the forward strand.
GAGCTTGAATCTCGAAGGGTCTCTCGACGCCATCAACCTAGCCAATCTCAAATCAAAAGTCCGACTCAAAAGTTGAGTTCTCTCGTCCGACCGAATGACGATTCGTCCTCCAGTCTGATAGTGCTCGGCACATTGTCAGGCGTCCACAATGATCGGCGGTATCGCGAGCGCGCTTAATATCAGCAACAACTCGTCTCAACTAAACGAGAAGTCCTCAAGAATAGGAATCATCACAGCGGCCGACAAGGCGGTCAGGGCGTTTAGCTGTCGCGCGTCTACGCTGCACTGTGAAGCTGTTCGCCGCGGCGCAGCCCGCCGCAACCAACACAGGAGACGTGCAGACGTAAGTCTAGTATGCCGGCGCGTTTTAAGCTTTTTAGATTTTTCTGTATCGTCGGCACGGCAAACGCCAACTTCTTCACCGTCACGCCGGCCAACTACGGTGCCCTGTCGTACACTTGTGTATGTGCGTAGACGATCAATCCATTGACCCTGTATTATTGTTTAACTTATGTTTAACCAGTAAAGTTGTCTTATTAGCGAAACTATAAGAAGGGAATTACTCCATTTCGTCCAATTGCAAACTCTCGTAACATGAATGAATTTATCACGTGGCACAAAATATTCACAAAGAATATTATGAACGCGATATGTATGGCTTATGCAGCAGGTGCAGCTGGATCCGCAGCGGCAGGACCACCGGAAGCCGGACCGGAGGCAGGGGCACCGGAACCAGAGGCACCGGAACCAGAGGCACCGGAGCCAGATGCACCGGAGCCAGAGGCACCGGAGCCAGAGGCACCGGAGCCAGAGGCACCGGGAGCAGGCGGGGAATTTCCTGCTCCGCCCATCATGCTGCTCATTCCTTTGGTGAATTCGGATAACGCATCCGCCGGGGCTTTCTGATAGTAATAGACTCATTTCATACATTTTCCTTGCGATGCATTGCTTTGTGACATCATTGAGTGCATGGCAATATCAATTTCTCACCACCATTTTGGTAAGGGCGCTGGAGGCAGCCGCCACAATACTCTGAACTCCTTGGGTGATGACATTCACGATGGCCTTGCCGATGTTCACGAATGAAGCGACTATTCCTGCAATGGAGCGGGTAAACTAGAACTTGTCGGTATGGGTCAACTCACCACTGAAACCGGATCCAGAAGCTGCGGATCCAGATCCAGAAGATCCAGAAGTTGCAGCTGCGGGCTGGACTGGCGCGTCACGCTTCTACAATTTGATTATTTACCATAAGTGGGCAGTAGTTTGGGGCAGAGAGTAGATGCCTACATTCACAGCATCAGCGACGCCAACGGCGAAAGCCGAGACGATGAGAAGGATGCCGAACCGAGTCGAGAACATTCTGAAGTGAAGGTCGAGATTAGGATGAGGAGAAGGAGGACAGGAAGAAGAAGAGGAGAAGATGGGATGCTTTCTCCCCAGAAAGCTTGTGCTTTTATACACGAAAAACTTACTTAAAATTCAGGTAATCTGATTACAAGTGGCATGGTTGATACACAGAAGGAGGAACCACGATGTTGTTCAGCTGTGCCATTCAGAGATCGGACTGAATCAATACTGCCATCTAACATGAATCGATATTTTATGTGAACTAAAAATTAATCAATTTCCAAGTATTCCTTCGTACCTGATCGAAAACTTCCTTTAAGCCTTCGAAAATGTTTGAAAATTGAAAGTCACAAGTTTGACATGAACAACTATCGGTAGATTTTTTTATTACGACGCTGGGGCCAAATATTTCAAATTATTTGAAATTTTTGTTACGGATTCGAAAACGTTCCAAACACACTTATATATCGTGTATATAGGCTCATTCGATTCGCAATAGTTAACACTACATGTGAAATGATATTTAAAATTTTTTAGAATGCCTAATTAGTTAATTAATGGCGTTCAA
>LS557987.1:103400-146751 GCA_900490775.1 Pristionchus maxplancki
CCCTCTGATCCGCCGGCCGAAGGAGGAGAAGGAGGGGAAGGAGGAGAGGAGAAGGAAGGAGGAGAAGAGAAGGAAGCTGGAGCCAGTGGAGGAGGGACTTACAAGCAGGAGGAGAGTTGTGACAAGAACAACTCGAACAGCAAGCCGAAGTTCTTCAAGGATCAAGGATCCAGCTACTTCGGTTACTATTAGAGTAATGTTGTCTTGCCCCTGAATATAATCGATAAAGTCGATTGAATTGAACATAAATGTAGCAGGATGAACAAAACAAACAATGTGATATGTGAAAACTGAATACCTGAATAGTCATAACACCACAATTTTAGTCAAATGAATAAAATCGTAAATGTACACGTTAAGTACACGTTTGATTCGTAGAAGAATCTAGGGAAAAAAGATCCATATTTGCCGATGTAATTCATCTCTTTCTCTATCCACTACCAGTTATTCATCCCCTCTGGTAAGTTCTATCATCCCCTCAAATAGGTCATTCGCTTCTCTTTTCCCGTTCCCTTCTGTCCATTCCCCCCCCTTCACACCTCTCCCTCTGCCATTCTTCTAAGACTGTGATCTACCGGTAATAATGCCCGCTTCCATTCTTAGACTGGCTAGTTTCCTCATAGACTGGATCTTCACCAATTATGGGGTGACTCTGCCATCCCCCTTACCCCCCCCCCCTCAAGATCCCCATTTCAGTTATTGTGAGGATAGAGGAAATCTTCCGCTTCATTACCATTTGTTGTTCTTTCTCCATCCATCGATATTCTGGAAAGTGTCCCTTCTCATTCCAGTCTTCCCTTCTCTTCTATCCAATATGCTCAACAAGTCCCATTCCCTTTCATTGGATTCATGCCCTTCCTCATTCAATCCTGTCAATTATTCCTCTGCCTTCTAGTCCACATTCTACTTTCCCTTTCGGATAACTGCCATTCTTGTGCTATGATTCCTATTTCCCAGTAGATCAACGATGACGATATCTCCATTATTCGTCATCTTCAATCTTCTATTCCTTACTTCTTCTTCATTTGAATTGGTCGATCTCTCCATTCAGTGAGTCAATCAATCCCATTCAATCTCAATGAATCTCTTGTCTTTTAGTCGTTCCTTCGATTGTAATTTCGATTCGTCGTCCTGTGGATGGAAGGGGAATGAACCATGGGTGCATACTGATTCCATCCTTCTTCCCTGTCCAGTCCATGCACTTCCAAGAAGACTTCCTGCCAGTTTGTACCCATTCCAATTCCCCTTCCAATGGTCCATTATTTCAGGTGGAAGTTTCATGGGAGCACAAGGAAGATTCGGATCAGAGAAAGAGGTGGTAAAGAAAGATTTTGCATGTGGAAGGAGATCATTCAGGGTGATCTAATCTCTCCTTCCTTCTCTTCTCTTCCCAGAGGAGGACTACTCACATTCAAATACTCCAAACAGACTTCAGTCACTAAACTAGAGGTTGTCATCTCTATTCATTTCAATCCAACTTCTACTCCAAGGTTCTTCATAAAGAGGGAGATTCCCTTTCCCTTCTCGATTCGATCTCTGATTTTTCTCTTCTTCCTTGGTTGGAAAGACAAGTGATCGTACCAGTGACAGAAGGAGAATCACAAGTTAGACCCTTCCTCGAATGATGTCGACATTCCTTCCGTTTAGATAATCTTCCGTCTTTCATCAGTTCTTTCATCCTTCGACGTCGTTGCAATCGATGAGATTCGATTGAGAGAATTGGCAGAGGGAGAACTCAGTCATAGAGGGTAGAGTGAAGCTTCTATTCAATTGAAATAGTCATCATTCTAGCCCTATGATTTCTCCACTTCGAAGGACAGGAGTGAGAAGATCCCCGATTAGTGAGTTCCTTCTATTGCAATTGAGAGAAAGCGAAAGGATTAGCTGAATACAGTTATCTCTGCAGGAACAACTCAGTCAGATTCTTGTCCGGCAGTAAAATGTGACTTCTCCATTGATTACTGTTCATGGTAAGTTATCCCTTCCCCTCATCCCTCCATTCAATTCCATCCAGGATGCCTTCTGGATCATTTAAAATCACAGAGAGGAAAGTTGTGACTGAGGGAAGAGGTGGGAGATCGATTCAATCTCGAAATGATCTTTGATCTCCAGGGGAAGCGTCTCTCAAAACGGAACCAATCACTCTTCCACCTAATGCTCATATCAATTTCGAACTCTTCACGAGGTAATCACTTCCTAAATACCCCTCCTCCCTCTTTCAAGATTCAATTGATTCAGTGATTCTTCAACAGTTTCTTTCATCGCTCGTTCTCCATCGGGAGAAGAGAATCTAATCTGGACAAATGGAGGAATTATTCTGAATGGATGGAATAAGATACGAATGCCCATACGGTAGATAGTCTCTGCCGATCTTCACCCTTTCCCCCTTCAGTTATTCTCCGTCTCCTACCACGATAATCGTGAGAACTACCGTATCCTCGAATGGATTCGTTGCAATGAAATACTTTGATCTAACTGATGAATTGGGAAAGGGAATCTATTGTGGTATGTCGTCTTCCCATTCTGTAAAGCTCAACAGTCTCTCATCAGGTCAATCGATATCAGTGATTCGACCCAATCGAGCATCAAAATCAATGACTCGACTAACAGCAATTCAATCAGTTGATCCACTAGATCCCCCCTCTCTTCCTTCGTTCCTTCCCTCTCCTCCATCTCTTCCTCCTCCTCCTCCTCCTCCTCCCTCCTCCTTCCTTTCCTCCTCTCCCCTTCGTCCTTCATTCATCTCATCTCCTTCTGTTTCCTCTCTTCCAATTTCTCCTTCCATCATTCGATCTCCTTCAATATTCGATCCTCTATCATTCTTCACTCCTCTCACTCCAAGGGACAATTTCCCCATCCATTCCATAACTGGAGAGCCACGAGTTAGAATAGACGACAGGTATCATCCATCTACTCTTCTCCTTGATCTTTGATCTCTACAGACCAGTCCCTCGTAAGACTCCGCCCACGACGATAGCCCCGTCTCTTCCTTCTCCTACTGCAGACAAAGCATTCTCTGATATTATATCTGGAATTGGAGGACAACCAATCCTCGAAGCACAATTGAAGAATATTGCAAAGGTATTTCTTCTTCCTTTTATTTGATCTTCGATCTCTCTCAGAAGTTTGGATTCGATTCTATTCATGGGGAGAGGGCGCAAGCAGCTCTCTCTGCTGCGAAAAGACTATTCGGAGAGGCCGGAGTGAATAACTTCCTTGCTCAGACAGCCAGTAAGAAGTCCATTCCTCAAGTTGATCTTTGATCTTTCTCTCTAGAAGCATCTATGTCCTCTCCCACAGTACAGATTCCCTCTGGAGTTCGTCCCATTCTCCCAGTGAATGCTCCTTCTGAGGTAGGTCAAAGGAAGAGAGATTGATCGATTGTATGATCTACCAGGGAGGTGAATCTCATCATAATGAGGAGGTAACTCTCTTCAAGAATGTCCCTTCTCTTCATTCTCAATTCGCGCAGAAAGTTCAATCATTAGTAGGGTGAGTGATCTTCTCATTCATAGTCAATCGATCCCATTTCAGTCTTCCTGAACACATCGAATCAAGGGAGAATCCGCTCGCACGGAATTCCGTCGATTTCATCGTTGAGAATGCAGCAAAAGGAGTGAAAGAAGATGCTTTCTGGGCTATTCGATAGTCTCCGAGTCTCCCCCTAATTTATTGTTCTTCCTAGTTCATGACTCAGTTGTAGTTCCCCAGTGTCTTTCCCTGTGATCTTTGATCTCTTCTTCGCCTCCAAACAATCGATAAAAGTCATATATTCATCATAGGTTGTTATGACAAGGAAACGAAGAAATGAGACAAGATTCGATCTATCGAATGAGAATAAGAAGAGAGGTAGACTCTCTACGTCGCTTCTACAGTAATCGCTTCGTCAGTTCGCGATAGGACCTTAGAAGAGTACGGTAGATCGATATTCTTCCCATCAGATCTCACCTCATAAACGTGAGTTGCAGATGCGAATAACCATTTGGGACGACTGGCCAACCATTCAGAGTTGATAACTACATCGTAGTCTCCTCGTTCATTCTCATCCTAGAAGGGAGTGGGGAGGAGAGAGAGGGGAGGTGGGAGAGCGGAGGAGGGAGTGGGGAGGAGGGAAAGGGGAGGAGGGAGAGGGGAGAGGGAAGAACCTCGTGGAGCAAGGAGATAATCAATTGGCAACAGGCAGGAGTCGGCACTTTCCGGGTATTGAATCGAACGGTAGCAGATGAGACTGGCTCCTGCAGTGACATACTAATGCAACGTGCGTTCAATGGACTGTGACTAACCTGTGGCCACACAGAGGTTATCATCGTATACAGTACCACCCCCATCGCGAACCTGCCCATTATCAATTTGAACGGGAAACAAATCGATAATATCACCAATCGGCAGCACGAGGATCATACGGTCGATACGAGACTATTTGGGGTGCAGAGTACGGTCGAGTGCCGCAGAATGAGCGAGATCTGCATAAGGTAGATGGCCAATCGATCGCAGACTGATATTCAGTCTACCGTTCTCGCTTCTCAATGAATCGTGCAAAGCCAAAGTCGCCCAATCGAATATCGCCATTTGAATCGATGAGAATGTTCTGTACTCGATTATTTCACTACAGTATTCTTCGACTACCGTACCTCGGGTTTGATGTCTCGATGGACTATCGATCGAGTGTGTAGATAGTAAACTGCTTCTGATAACTGTCGGAAGATGTGAGCACCTCGAGGACATTCTGAGGAGTACGGTAGGTATTGAGTACTGTAGAAGGATTGATCTACCTTCGATACTTCCCTCTTTGAGAAGCAATCGGAGGAGAGTTCCATTGGGATAGAACTCTTGAATGATGGCTATTCGAGAGAGGGAGATATCCTCAATCACACGAAGAGTCGACACCAGATGGGGATGGGAAACCTGATGAGACAACAATAATCAACTCATTTCATAATCCAGAATAATAAAGGGTGTCGTTCATTCCACCAATTCTTTCGCTTTCTGACAGGTCTATTGCAGTGATATGACGAATCAATAACTGACTAGTACAGTAATTTCGAGTTCTCGAGGCAAGAACTTATCAGCGATTGATTTGTGAAGCGCTCGCTTGTTGATAAGTTTAACGGCAACCATTCTACCGTACCTTGGAGAGACCATCGATAGAGTAGAGTAGGTCGAACATACAATTGGGAGAAAGTCCCGTAGACTGCAGAATGACCACTACTTGCTATAGGAGGTTCGTCCAGTGGGGCTCGCAACTCGTTTCGCAACCTGAGAGAGATACCGTAATCCCCTCTACTCAATGAGTGTACCGTACCTCTGTAGCATTCCTTGTGTAGATGGAGATGGAGATGGAGTGGGAATGGGATGATCTCCTCCTTCATTATTCGCATCATTAGTTATCCGTGGACTCTTGATGGGTGGACGAGTACCAACCATTCCTCCTTCTTCACTGTACATTTCCAACGACGATTATCGACCCATCTCACTCCGCCCTTTTATTGAGTGCGCCACCCCTCTAAACCCATTTCACATATTCATTTCATGTCGCAATTCATATGTAAAAAGATACTTCAAAAGATGGAAATGGACGCATTTATTTCGCATTTACAGACAACGTAGGTCAAATTATTCAAAATCATCGAATTGCGCCATGATTTCATCTTCATCTAGAGTAGGGAAGTCTTCCATTGCTTCAGGTGGAATATTCTCCCTCTGTCTCTCTTCCTCCTCCCGTCTCTCTTTCTCTAGTCTCTCTCGCTCCTCCGCCTCTCTCTTCGCTCGCAACTCCATCGCCTTCAGACGGTTCTCAGCAATCTTACGACGTTGCTCCTGCATCGTACCAGTGTCAGTCCATGATTGACGTATATGCCGTATACCTCTGTCAATGGGGTAGATATGGATGGAGCTATGGGAACGACAGAAGGAGTGGAAGTCGTTGCAGGACCAAACATGCTACGAGGCTAAAGGTGTGGAATATTTGAGATATGAAGAAGTTCACTAACTTGAGATTGTTCGACTCTCTTTGGAGGGGGAGAGATGCTCTTCCCCTTAGGAGGAGGAGAAGGACTCTTCTCTCTATCACTCGCATATTCAGTCGTAATGATACCATCGTCCTGATTTCAATGACACTCATCCCCTTCCATTGCTTATTAAACTCACTGAGTTACGTCGCTTTCTTGACCCAGAGGTAGGCTCAAAGTCTTCATCCGTCAACGGCATTCCCATGCGAATCTTTGCCATGTACACCTTAATAGTAATCAATGTGAATGCCAGCCGATGTGATTTGCCATACCTTTATGACTCTCTTCTCTCCAAGTTGCTCGCATCTTGATATAACGTCCTCAAACTTCATTCTAGGAGCAAGAACATGTGCCCAGTGTTGATATTTTTTGAGTAACTCGGGTAGGTATGAGTACTATAATTAAGAAATAAACCTTTCCAAAAACTATAGAGCGCACCGGGTCAGCTTTAGCGTTCGGTTTGTAGTTGGCGAAAGATTCTTTGAGGGCTTGAATACCAGACTTGCCAACAAGAGATCTTTCATTAAGAAGGGCAAGTGGATTAGCTATAAAACAGTAGACGCTTGACTAGGAAAAGGAGGAAATAACAACTCACTCTTCTTCCTAGCTGCACTCTCCTTCTTCTCCTTCTTCAAAAAGTCACTAATCTCATCTTTACCTGAAATGATTCAGTTTTCGAACATCGATAAATGTATGAATTGGGGATGCCCAACCAATTCCAACTGTCTCTTTCCTGATAAGTGAGAGAGTGATACCTCGGCAAAGCGACCCTTTTCCCCTTGGGTCGAGGGAAGGGGTTATGAGCGAGAAGGCGCAACAACTTGTAATTAATAGGGCATCCCTAGTAAGTATGAACTAGCCTCCTGCTTTCACTGGATCGTATCTATTATCCTCGATGGCCTCATCATCTCCAACAACATCCGTATCGCCGAACAGATGATCCTCTCCAAAGAAGTCTCTTTCTTCGTCGTCGAAATCCATCTAAGAAGGAGTTTCGTAAAAAAAGGTAAGCACATACACAAATGAAAAAATAGCAATACGCGATAAATCGATAAATCAATAAGTTGTTCAAATTCAAATCACGTACTGATCGGGTAGGGGACGCGGGAAGTTTGAAATCGTACGCGTTGCGGGTTCCGTTGCGTGTGCTGTTTTCGTCGCTGTTTACAGATGAGCGAACTAACTTTTAAATTTATCCCCAATCGGAAGCTCACCCTACCCTTTCGTGTTTTCAACTTAAATTTCGGAGATATTGACAATGAGTTCTCGCTTTTTAAATTAATATTTTTCCGTAAAGTGATCGAAGCGAATGTTTTAGGAATACCTATTTGGTACCAAATATTGTTTGAAAACAATGCGCCGTACGAGGAAGCAAAACAATGAAAATATTTGAATATTTACGGTGTTTAGTGGCAGTACATTTAGCAGCTTATCTATTTGTCGCATCAGCCGCCGATCATGATCGCGATCACCCTTTCCCTTGTCTGATCACTCCGTGAAATGCGGTAATGTTTACCGCCAAATTTATCAATATTCGCGCCAACCAAGTTGTAGCGCATTACGTGTGTTGCGCATTTTCAGCGCCGGATTTCCAGTGTATTTGCACGTTTCAAACGCAGTTCGTCAGAATTTTTCCCAAGTCACATTGCTCTAGAACTCTGCTCTCTTATCTATCCACCTTGCGCAGTATTTAGTTGTTTCCTTTCCTACATTTTGACTCATTCGTTTTTATCCGTCTACGCTGTACTTTCCAACGGTCTCTTTCCACCGAGATCTCGGGGCTATGGTTTCATCATTCGTGGATTTCACTTTTTAATTGATTGAACGGTGAGCTGGCCAAGAGAACGCCATACTTAGATTTTATGGATGTCCCCCTCTGGGTATTGACCGGCTAGCTTGGGAACTCAACAACAGCTGCTGTCGCTACTTGTCGATCTCCCTGCTCTTTAGGAAACGTATTCTTTCTCACTCTTATTGTATGTTTAACTCTCGCACACCGAGTTCTCTTCCCTGATTCCTCTTCTTCTGCACAGTTCATGCCATTCTACGCGTCTCTTTGTCGTCCTAGTGTAGTCTGTTGTTGCCCTGACCACATTGTTGTGGGGGAGTGTCTCCACTCCATTCCCTCCTCTCTGACCACATCACGATTCGTAGTCTATTTATTGTATTCTGCACCATAAGGTCCCTTATATCCTCGCTTGCTTCAGGTAATCAATTGCCCACGATGCTCTCTCGTCAGATTCTCAAGAACTCTGTTCGCTGCCAGTTAGTTTCCATTTAAAACGCGGTCCGCCTAAGAACGTTCAAATACGGAGGGCAAGTGGCACACCTGCTCAAAATGGTCTCAGGAGGCTCATACTTGGTGGTTAGACTCTCTAGGGGTGGGATACACTTCAGCCAAAAATTTGACCCCAAAAGTTGATCTTTGATCTTTGAGATCGAAAATTTTCATCGTCATGTTACCCCCACAATTTATACACCATTCGATAGAGCATCAAAAGTTATGCCTAGACTCCAATTTTCAAAGGTTTTGAACTTCAACTTTTCGAGAAAAACGAGAAATTGTCGAAAAATGTCGATTTGATTTTTTTCAAAAAAATAGCTCGCAATGTTCCTATGATTTGCACCTCCTGGAAAATTGATATTATATCTAAAAATGTATGAGGAATTTATAAAAAAATACCTCGAAGTGGTTAGACATGCCACACCATGACTTTTTCTCGAAAATCTAGCACGCAATCGTCGACGCAGGTTCGAATCCGCCTCCCTACATCAATCTTTTGCCAGTCTTTTTCATGCACCAAATCATGATTTTTCGAAATGGGGTCACTCCACATCGGTTTTCACATTGTTCCGACAATGTTTGAACCACTTTTCAAAAGTAAAAGCCGACATGACCCCAACCTCATTTTTCACATAAGGGTCCCCCCTTTGGTTGCGCAAATATTTTTTCACATAAGGGGGGACCCTTATGTGAAAATTTGGTTTTGGTCATGTTCGATTTTAGGTCGGAAAATAAGTCAACGCATCGTGAAACAACGTGAAATGATTTGAGAAGTGTCTCCATGTTGAAAAATCATCATTCAGAGCATGAAAAAAACTGGCAAAAGATTGATGTAGGGAGGCGGATTCGAACCTGCGTCGACGATTGCGTGCTAGATTTTCGAGAAAAAGTCATGGCGTGGCATGTCTAACCACTTCGAGGTATTTTTTTATAAATTCCTCATACATTTTTACATATAATATCAATTTTCCAGGAGGTGCAAATCGTAGGAACATTGCGAGCTATTTTTTTGAAAAAAATCGAATCGACATTTTTCGACAATTTCTCGATTTTCTCGAAAAGTTGAAGTTCAAAACCTTTGAAAACTGGAGTCTAGGCATAACTTTTGATGCTCTATCGAATGGTGTGTAAATTGTGGGGGTAAAATGACGATGAAAATTTTCGATCTCAAAGATCAAAGATCAACTTTTGGGGTCAAATTTTTGGCTGAAGTGTATCCCACCCCTAGGGAGTCTAACCACCAAGTATGAGCCTCCTGAGACCATTTTGAGCAGGTGTACCACCCCATTCGACGTTCTTAGGCGGATCGCGTTTTAACTTGACCTCAATTGATCTAATTGATTCATTCCATCACTAATTTGTCTCTTCGTAGGTCATGGTGGTCGCATGTCGAGATGGGACCTCCCGATGCCATTCTCGGAGTCACCGAGGCATTCAAGGCCGATCCTAATCCCAAGAAGATGAACCTCGGAGTGGGAGCATATCGTGATGACCAGGTTTGCATCTTTTATGTACTTCATGTTTTATACAGTGTTTTGTACTGCAATATGATAAGGTAATAGTACAATAATTTGATTATAAATTGTTTTTGTAGGGTAAGCCCTTTGTACTTCCCTCTGTCCGTGAGGCGGAACGTCGTATCGTGGGGGATAAGATGGACAAGGAATACGCTGGAATCACTGGTCTCCCCGATTTCTGCAATCAGTCTATCAAGTGAGTCATCGAGTGACCACCCCAAAGTGATAAGAGGAAGACAGGTCATGATGATGACATATTCCGGCGGGAAAAGAATTATCACGGATGTGATAGGCAGTACCAAGAACGAATGTACGGGCAACCAATGCAAAAATTGTTTTCAGACTTGCCCTTGGGGCGAATTCTCCTGTGGTTACTGAGAAGAGAAACGTGACTGTGCAGGCTATCTCTGGAACGGGAGCACTCAGAATCGGATCTGAGTTCCTTGTGAGTCTTCTTATCTCGTACATAACGAATCTCTTTTAGTGAAACGTAGAATACATGTGATGGATATTTCCATTTCAGGCGAAGTACTCAAAGTCGAAAGTGATCTACCAGCCAACTCCCACGTGGGGAAATCACGTTCCCGTCTTCAAGTGAGATTAGAGATGAATTATTATATTCAGGACTCTCTGCAGATTCGCTGGAGTCGATGTGAAACAGTATCGATACTATGATAAGGCCACTTGTGGATTCGATGAGAAGGGAGCACTCGAGGTACGTTTATCGATTCATCTCCCTACCGTAATAGTGATATTCCTCTCAGGATATCGCCAAGATCCCTAAGGGATCGATTATTCTCCTCCACGCATGCGCCCACAATCCGACTGGAGTCGATCCCACTGTGAGTGAAGAAGAAGAGAAATGGAAGTGATTGAATTGTATTGAGCGCGAACAATGGAAGAAGATCTCTGAAGTAGTGAAGAAGCAGGGACTATTCGTATTCTTCGATATGGCATATCAGGTGAGAGAATGGGAAGAGAGAAGGAAGGAATGGGACTGATTGAAGGGATTCGCATCGGGAGATGTGGATGGAGATGCATTCGCAGTGAGGTGAGTGAGGAAGGAAGGGAGGAAGGAGAGAGGGGAGAGATTGCAGATACTTCATCGAACAGGGACACAAGATCTGTCTGGCCCAGTCATTCGCCAAGAACATGGGATTGTATGGTGAGTGAGAGGAGGGGATCTCCCTTCAATCTCTCCCTTCAGGAGAGAGAGTGGGAGCATTCACGATGGTGTGTGGAGACACTGAAGAAGCAGCCAGAGTCGCGTCCCAGATTAAGATTCTTGTACGATTTTATTTACTTATATTCGTTTTGTTATATTGACAGCGAATATACTCTTGTATGATCTAACTCACCTTGTGTATGACCTCATCTTCCTCTCTCAGATTCGTCCGATGTACTCCAATCCTCCCATCCACGGCGCAAGAATCGCTTCCAGAATCCTCAACGACCCCGAACTCAAGAAGCAGTGGTATGATTTAAATCCATCCATTTCCTTATTTATTATTCTCGTTTTTTAAAAGTAAATAGTCTTGATATTGTACTAAAATTGTATGGTTGAGGTTGACCGACGTGAAGGGAATGGCAGACAGAATCATCACGATGAGATCTCAATTGAAAGATCTGTTGAAGAAGGTGAGAGGAGGAATTGTGATCATCATAGCCATCCTCCCCTTCCATTTCTACTCATCCTCTCCAATCTGTTTCTCTTTCAGGAGGGATCATCTCGCAATTGGCAGCACATCACTGATCAGATTGGAATGTTCTGCTTCACTGGAATCAATCCCCAGCAGGTACCATATCCATCTCTTTATTTTGGGGAAACTGACAAATTTACGGTATAGATGAAAGTAGTCTCTGCAAAAGCACTTATCAACTTACAACTACCCTTCGATCTGTTCCAATCCTAGTTGGTTTATCACTCTTTCTCATCCATCTATCCTTCCATCCGCCTCCCTCTCATCCTCTTCTTCCTCTTCCTCCATCCCTCCTTTCTATCGTAGACTGCTCTCATCGAGTTGATCCCCCAAGGGAAGGGACGGAGATACTCGCGAGTTAGAGGGAGGGAGGGGATGGACCACATGGGAGAGTGGGTGGAAGGGAGGGAGGGCGATGAGTGGAGAAGAGGTAGAGATTCAAGGTGTCATTGGGTGAATATCCAAGGGGAGAGACAGTAGTCAAGGGATTGCCATCGCGTCTGATTCTTTACTCTATTTTTTTTTACTCTGATCCTCCTCAAAACGATGATGATCAGAAAGTGCACGAATTGTTGTAGAATCGGTATCTCCTCATCTCCATGGTCCCTTTCCCCCACTTGAAGTGTACCCCCCTTTCTCCCTCTCTACGTCATTCCTTCTCGAATGGACCTCCATCTCCTTCCATTTCCCTCTCTCTTAGATGGTGTGAATCCTCTTTCGGGACAATCAGCTTATTCATGGGAGTGCATGGAACACGAGATGGGGGAGAAGGAGCCTTCTCCTCCTTCTCCTCCGTCCCTCTCTCCCTCCTTCCATCTCCTCCCCACTCCATCCTCTTATTCCAATCTGTTTTCTTCTCCCAATCGCCTCTTCGACCATTTCCCTGAATTATGCGACTGAAAGACGTGCTAAGTCTGTTGTTGAGGGAGAGAGGGGGGAAAGGTACGGTAGGAAGGAGAAGGGGGAGGGGGGCATGGTAGATCGGATAGAGCTGATCTAGATCTAAGTGTGATCTCACTGATCTGGTGTCACCAAGGGCTGTCTGGATGAGTGATCTCACTTCTTCCTTCCCTTCTCCACCTCTCTCCCCTCTCTTTCCCTTCTCTTCCTCAGGTGCACTGGCCATTGTTTCACATGGAAGCCCTTTGGTCGTAAGGACTGAGATTAGACGGAAAGGCGGAAGAAGGAAATAGGACTACAAGTGGGGATGGAGAAGGAGTTGAGAACCAGAAGGAGATCGGAGAGGGGAATGATGACGATGAGATGGAGAGAAGGAAGAGAATGGTGGCTGATAGATGAATACTTGATGTGGGGTGACTTGAGGGGAGTGATGGTGTGAATGAGGTGCATCGAGAGCATCTAATGGTGATCTAATTCAGGTGGAGAAATTGATCAAGGAGCACTCTGTGTATCTCACCAAGGATGGTCGTATCTCCGTCGCTGGAATCTCCTCCAATAATGTCGGATACCTCGCCAAGGCCCTCCACGATGTCACCAAGTAATGATTGTGACCCATCCGATTCCTGACTCAACTCTACCGTAGTTGAACACTACAACCAATCCCTCTAGGTATCGTCACAATTCACGCTGTAAAATTATAGTTATAGCATAATAGAGATATTATTTATGTACCCTACGCCTACGGTCTTGACTCCTTTTCCACCTTATTATGTTGTAGTACGGTAGCGCCCTCTCCTCTCCCGAGTGATCTTACTGTATCGTATTGATTGTCGGTGATTTGCAAACGTTGGAATACACGTATCTTCACTCGAGTTGGTTTGTTATTTTGTCGTGTTGGAAGTTGCCCAAGAAGGGGTTGGATGAATGGAGTAGGACTCTATTGTTGAAGAGGAGAGGCGAGTGGGTAGAGGGAGGAGGAGAGAGGAGGAAAAAGGAGGGGGACCACTTTGAGACCCTTCTGTCTACTTTATCCTGTCTGTATCCCATCTACCAAGTTGCATTCCATTCTCAATCTATTCCTTCGTTCATCCAATATGAGTTCCCTCTCACTCCATGCAAAGTGTATTCCGTGGGAGGGAATCCCTTCTTTCCACTACTTATCTACGTGTTGCATCCGGAAAACTCCCATTTCACCTTTCTTTTGTTTCTTCTTCACCGTTTATCGCTATTATTCCTTTGTCTTTCTTCACTTGTGGTCCTTCGTTCTCTCTCTCTCTCTGACTACTGTAGAATGGAAATGGGAATGACCTACCATAGAGTATGTTCTCTTTCCATTGTGTCGTCACTAACAGCTTCTTTCTTTCCTCGTAGTCCCCTCTTAATTGGTATTATAAATGAATTGGAAGAGGGGAGAAATAGAGAGAGACTTCATCAATTATGGAGTAAAAGAGAGGAGGAAGGAAGACCATTTAGATGTTGGGAGTCAATCAATCCTTCCTTTATTTCCATCCCCTGTTCTTTCTAAGGTGTTTATATTATTGTCCGCGTGGCTTCTCTTCTATGGGTTGCTTCTCTCTTCTTTGCATCCTGAATGCTCACAAAAACAATGAACACTGAGAGGAGTCTCTCCATTTCCCTTCCCTTCCTTCTCTGAGAAAGAGACAGTCCTCGATCCCTTCTTCCTTCCAATCACTTTTATCCCCCAGTTCATCTCTTCCTCTCTTGGGAATATCAACGGAAGACGAGGGAAGAGGTGGCAGCAAACTCTCCGATTTCGGATGAGATAAAACGTTGTTTCGTCCATCCATTATTCCCTTCTATTCTCCTCGCATGACCATAGTCAAAAGTGAATCTCAATTCTCTGTCTCTCTTCATTTCCTCTTCTCTCTCACTTTGTCTAACCATCGTGGATCTGTATAAACTAGATTAGTTCGCATCACAACTTCCATTCAATTCTCACCCTTTCGATTCCCTTCTTCTTCCCTTCATCTTCATCTTTCTCTTCCCCAATTCCTTCCTCTAAATCTAAGAATTCACACTCGAAAAGGAAGACAAAGATGTGATTGAAGGCAGTCTTCTATTTAGAGAACACAATTCGATCCCTCGTCATTTTGTGTGAGAGACCTCAGTATTTTCTTTTAGTGGGAATGATGTCGAATTCCGTCCTCCCTCCCTCTCATTCTATCGTTTATCCATCAGAGTTCAAGTACGAGTTATTCTCCTTCACTTCCTTCTTCTCAATCTCATCTTTCTGATCTCATTTGCATTCTGATTGCTCGTCTCTCTCCTTTTCCCCCTCTCTCTCGTCGATCAGAGAGAATGAGAGAGTGTGGAAGGAGACAAGATTCTCATACTCATAATCATTATCTACCCATCTCCATGATTAGTGTGTGAACGATCCCTTCATCTAGAAGGGAAGGGAAGGGGTTTGTCGATAGAGAGAGAGGAATGGTTCCTCCTTCTCCCTTCACAACACTATCACATTCATACCTTCCCTTCCCTTGAGTGGAATAGTAAGTGATTGTGAAGTGAAGCAGACTCGCTCTCCTCTGTTCAATGGATCATCTCAATCAATTCAACTCGAATCCCTCACCTTCATTAGATCCCTCCCCAATCTTCTCTTTCCTTTCATTCTCTTCTCATCCTTCTCCTTTCTCATCCAATTCAATTCTTTCTGCAAACTGGATACTTCAACCTTTTTCATTCTTGGAATGAGTTGTTTCTTCTTCTTTTTGTGTACTGTTCAATTTGCAACTCCATTCTTCTTCTTTTCCATCTCCATTTCTCATTCCTCCTTCTTCCTTTCCTCTCTCCATTCCCTCTTCTCTAGCATAATCCTACCATCGACCTTTTCGAGTCTTCCCAAAAAGCACAAAATATCTGTGGTGTCTTATTTCCATCCTTTTTTCTGATCCATCTCTAAGTACACTTTCAATCTTTCCTTCCCCTACGCATTCTCTCCCTACAATTCCACTTCGACTCCAGTTATTTCCATGTTGCAGTCACTTATTTGAAGGCAAATCGAGGGGAATTCTTAGAAGTTCGTGAATAGAAGAGAGTACGTAGGTATGAATAGAAGAAGAGAATGAAGTTACGGAGGAATTCGACTCGAAGGATCCTTGATCTCCCTCTCTCTCCATTGGAAGTGTTGACTCGATGGTTCACAATCCATCAGTCTTCTCTTCTCTTCTACTGTCACCTCCAGAGGGTCTCTCTCTCTCCCTTTAATCCCTCCTCCAGCATTGTTTAGTCCTTCCCTTCCCTTCTGTAGTCAGTCCACTCAAAGGCATTCGTCCGAAAAGGAAAGAGAAGGTATCTAGAAAGATCTAGAAAGGGAGTTCTCTCTCTTCCATCTGGGAACTCCCGTACCTTCATTCCTATCTGCCTGTTCCTCTCCTTCCCTTCAATGGAATCTTCTGTCCATCTCTCGATAACTTTCCTTCTTCTTCTCAATCTCGACGACTTCTTTTTGATGGGCTCTCGTTTTTTCTTCTTCTTCTTCTCTTCACTTTTTCTCTTCTTCCGATAGGGAAGAGTTCGCTTCTTATTCTTCTCTCTTTACCTATACTCTACTTCATCTTTTCCAGTCAGGAACCACGACAGATTACGGTATTCCCTGATTACCCCTGATCTTCTCTTTTCGTAATCGGATTTCCGTCACTCATCTTAGAGAGGGATTCCATGGGTCTTCTCTCTTCCTCTTCATTCTCTTCTCTAGTAGGGATTACTCCATCATCATTCTATTTCTGTTCTCATTTTTGTCATTTTCTTTCCTTCCATTCCTCACACTCGTCAAAATGGACACTTTTCTCACTTGATCAACTACTTCTTTTCTCATCCTTCCCCCATTCTTCACTCCTCTTCCAAACCTTCAATTCATGCATTCAAGGAGGTCTTCCTTCTTACAGTTTCTTCCCCTTTTCTTCCCTTAACAGTCGTGTTTTCTATTTTCCATTCCATTCGTGTGTCTATCTATCTAATCACATCTTTTCTGGTCGATTCAGTCTATTTCTCTTTCCATTCCTCTGGATGGAACCAATTCCCTCTCTCTTCCTAACTGGAACCACATCCCAATTCACTCCCTTTTCCCATTGCGGAGGCGTTTAATCCACAGTGAGATCATACTTCGATATATTTCTCAATTTTATCCTTCCGATCCAACCAAAAAATGCAATCCTTCCTTCTTTCCTTCTCAATTCTGCAGAGATCCCGAAACTTTCCAATTTCGCTTCTTTTATCCAATCTAGCTTCATCCCTTTCTCCTCTCTTCCCATTCTCTTTTCGAATCATCTGAAATGTGATATCTCTCTTCTATCCACTTTCATCCATTCGAAAACGCGAAGGAAATGCGTGAAACCAGTGAGTCTCTCGTCCTTTCTTCAAGAGCAAAAAGGGCCATCTGAGAGTCGTCGAAGGGGAGGAAGAAGACTCAGTTGTCTAGACAGGAACAGTGGTCCATCCTTCCGTCTTCGAATGGATAAGAAATGGGGGTAAAGGGGTGGAAATGCATTGGAAGTCTCTAACTGGTCACGTCAAAAGTGCTTCCTCCCTCCCTCCTCAAGACTCCCTCTCTCTCTCTCTTCTCGTTCTCTCAATGGAATCATTCGTTTTTCTCGTTGATCGTTCTCTTACACTTAGTTATGATCCCCTCTCCCTTCTCATAAGAATGAGATCCAGATGGAATCGCATTCTCAATTCATTGGCCACTCTCTCAACATCTTCCCATCCAAGTCTCCCCTCCCTCCCTTCTTCCCTTCATAGTTCACAGTCTCATCCTAATTCTAATCCCTTCGTCTGTCCCTCTTTCTTATTCCATCCCCAGTCCATTCCCAATCCCTTCTCCTTCCCCTCTGATCTCCTCTCTCTTTCAGTGATTGTGATGGTTCTCTCTCCCTGATTCTTCCCCATGACAATTCCCCGTTGCTTACGAAGGAAGAATCGTCTACTCTTCCTCTCCCTTCTCTCTTCCGTTTTACTACTCGGAGTCTACTTAGGGACTGTGAGGAAGAGACCAGGTTACATCCATCAACACTTTTCCTCACTCGGAAGATTAGAATGAGATCTCTCTTCAGAAGTTCCGTACTCTTCTCAATTTCCTCATCGTCGCCTTCTCGGATTCAAGGACATTTTCATCCCACAATGCAGCAAGTCAGTCATTCAAACTCATTATTTGTCTCGATTAATCCACATCCGATGAGTGATTGCATTAGTGAACACTCTCATGTTTACAGTCGTTCGATATCAGAAGGAGGGTCGGGAGGAGAGGAGGAAGGACAATTCCCTCCTGATTATTTCACTATCGAACAGAGACAGAAAGGAGCAGGTTGGATCTTCCCTTGATGATCCGTCTCTTAATATTCCTGAAATGCCCACTGTTCCTTTCCATTTCTTCTGGAATGGGAGAATTCTCATAGTAATCTCAGCAAGTTTCGAGGGGAAATCTCGTTGGTGCTCATTCATATTTTATAGCTGAGAATATTACAACGGAGAACGAGAGAGGGAAATGTTGGTTTAGCCAGCAATGAAAGTGAGAATGAACTGAAGACGATATTGCACTTCCATTTATACTTTATTCCACTCACCATTCCAATGAATTTAATGGTCGTAGAAATGTACAAAAATATTTAAACGGAATCAAAATATTTCCCTCCTTCCATTGCAGTAACTCTTCATGTGATCGGTCTGATCTACATGTTCGTCGCCCTCGCCATCGTCTGCGATGAATTCTTCGTGCCTTCCCTTGGAGTTCTCACTGAGAAATTAGCCATCTCTGATGATGTCGCTGGTACTATTCATTCTCTTTCTACGAGATATTCTCCTTCGACCATCGACCTCTTCTCCAATCCTCTCTTCCTTCAGGGGCGACCTTCATGGCGGCAGGTGGCTCAGCTCCTGAATTCTTCACTTCTGTCATCGGCGTTTTCGTAGCTCAGAACAACGTGGGAATTGGAACGATCGTAGGTGAGAAATAGAGATTCATTTCACCTTTTACTCTGCAATTCTATCTATTTCCTTGCAGATAGAGTTACACATTTCACACAGAAAGAGTGCGATAGAGTCCATTAGAGAGACTGCTCTAATCAATTGAGTGATAGGAGTAAATCTCTTCTTCATGTCTCTCATTCTTCCCATCTGATTGTATCCTTCCTCTTCCTTCTCTTTCTATTCTCCCTCTCTTCCTCTTACTAACGAGTAGACATCAAAAGAGGGAAGGGCACAAGGGACAACACGAGAATTCGAAGAAGGGAGGCCACCATGGTCAATGAACGAGACTCTCAAATGGAATTCTACCGTAATCCCTTCCATTCCAGGATCGGCTACATTCAATATTCTCTGTGTCCTGGCTTTCTGTACCATCTTCTCCACTACAGTACTCCAATTGACGTGGTGGCCTCTATTCAGGTACAATGGAAAACGGAATGAGGTCGTTCTATCTGCGCCATTAAGACCAAGGTTTTTGAATGGGGCGAATACTCGAACAATTATATTTGTTTGCCTTCATTCTTAAGAGAATTGCACTGAGAATTATTTATTTCCCTTTCCTTTCAGACACTGATCTTTGATTATTTTCTCTACCACTCAATGTAATCCCATTCTAAAGATTCTGGGTTGGGATAGGAAAGACCTATCGTAGAACTAGATAGATATCTAGATATTCGCCTGATAGACGGGGTAAGATGAGATGAGAAAACAAGAGTAATCGCAGACGAAGTGCTTTCAATTTCAAAGATGATGTGATCAAATTATAGCTGTTTTCAGTTTTGCTCATCAATTAATTACAGAGATGTCTCAATCTACATCTTCGCCCTCTTTCTACTCGGATATTTCTTCCTCGACGAGAAGGTATCGATTGATCGATACCGTATCCCCATACCGTACTCCATCCAGATTACGGTACACGAGGCGGCTGCTCTATTCTGCATCTACATCTTCTATGCCATCTTCATGAAATACAACGAGCGAATCGAGAGATGGGTCAAGATCAATCTTTGTGGAGAGAAGTACGGTAGATCAGGGACGAAGCCAGTTATCGATTGCCTTTTCAGACCAGACGAAGATAGTGTGGAGGAGAGTGTGAATCTACAGCAAACGACTCTCGAGATGAATGGGAATGGACTTCCATTGGTGAGAGAGAAGAGATTGAGTAGTGATGATGAAAGAGAGATTGAAGGTGAAGGAAGAGACGATTGAGAATGGAGGACACGAGAGAGTGGAGAGAACTCAATCGGGAACGAGGAGGAGATCATCACTCAATAGAAGACAATCCATTCCTATTCTACATACTGGTACTATCCTCTCTCTGATTCAAACTGATCTTTGATCTCTCCAGGAGCGATGTTTCGCAATGGAATCGTCCAACTGATGAATCACACACTCGAGCAATTGGCTGAAGGTTGATCTTTGATCTATCTAGTCTGTTCCTGGTCTCTCGATTGAGAGAAGATATAATATGAGTCCGGTCCAATTGCCTTGCCATGACGTAATTCCTTCGTCCCCCTTCGTAATAGTGAGTAGTCTTTCAGATGAACAAGGATCGTGCAAAGAATCTCTCGGTTCGTTCTAATTGATCTTTGATCTCTCGTGGTATTCTCTAGTCGTATCTCTGTCTCAGTTCCTCTCACTCTTCTCTTCTCATCCTCAGTTCTCTCTCTCATCTCATTCTCTCAACAGGTCTCGTTCCATCAGGCCACCATCATCCATCCTACCACTCCCTCCTCAAAAGTAATCGATCCTTAGTCGTGATTCCTTCCTATCTTCACACTGCTTTTCATCTCTCGTCGATCCATGCACATTCTTCCCCATCCCAATAGGGGCGCGTACCGTGCTACCACTATGATTGTCGAGTGTCAATGGTAGAAATGGGCGGAGTCTGGGCAGCGAATCAATCGATATTCATTCCAGGAGAGGACGAGAGTGAGGAGCAATCTGGTAGACATTCTGTTGCTTCAAACAAAGAACAGGTGGGCACTGAAATGGCATCCACTATGATAATTTAACTGAAAACTAAATAATTATTGATTTCAGAAGCAGACAGACCTGGAGATTCCTCATGAGAATGGTCACAATAGAGAGAGAAGACACTCACAGATGGATGAAATTGTGAGGATTATCGATTGAATGAGTGAAGAGGAGAGATCCATTGCAGAAATCTCTCCTCGAGGAGGAAGAAGAGAAACCATTGGATATGGAATGGCCTGATGAACCAATGAAGAGACTCACCTACATCCTTCTTGCTCCTCTCCTCATTCCCATGTGGGTCACCATACCCGATGTCCGGAAAGAAGTACTTTATCTACCGTGTCCCTCCTCTAATCAATCGATCGAAGGGCTACCGTAAATACTTCCCTGCGACATTCATAATCTCTATTCTCTGGATTGCTTTCTTCTCGTATCTCATGGTTTGGTGGGCGAATACAATAGGAGAGACAATGCAGATTCCCACTGAGGTTCATCCTTCCTTCCCTTCCTTCCTCCATTGATCTTTGATCTCTTCAGATCATCGGATTGACTATTCTTGCTGCAGGAACGAGTATTCCCGATCTCATTACGAGGTCTGGCCTATTAAATATTGAAAGTCTTCAATGATTTGCAATTGTCAGTGTGATCGTAGCTCGAAAGGGACTGGGGGATATGGCAGTGTCCTCCTCCGTTGGTAGTAACATCTTCGATGTTTGTGTTGGGTAGGTCATTAATCTTTTCTCTCACCATTCATATTTCTTTTCTTTCAGGCTTCCCGTTCCATGGTTGCTTTATTTCCTTAAAGAGTCCTTCTCAGCTGAAGGGCCGATGTACATATCAGTTTCGAGGTGAGATGGAATACGGTAGGAAGCCTATCACCAACTAATTTCTTTCCAGCAAGGGTCTTTTGTGTTCCGTTGGAATGCTATTCATCATGTTAATTGTCCTCGTGTTCTCCATTATGATCTCGAATTGGCAAATGAATAAGGTAATCGATAATTGCCAATCAATTTACGGTACTCTACCGTACTCTTCAGATCTTCGGAATCATCATGATTATCTCATACGTATTCTTCTGTATCTTCTCTGTTTCTCTCGAGACAGATCTCCTCACTTGCCCTCTCAACATCTGCTGAGTGCTACCGTACTCTACCATCGAGAAATGACTAGAATTGAGTAGTTGACTAATGTGTTCCCCACCCAGTGACTACACTATCCCAGTTCCCTCTTCTCCTTCCAATCGATAATTGACCGTTAATTGATCTGCCAATTAGTCTTGATCCTAACCGGTGCCCTTTCGCCTCATTCGTTCAATCCCAATGATCTACTCTTTCTCTCTTTCACTTCCCTCTCTGAATAAAGAATTCGTTCCACGAATGTCTCTTCCAATCAGAGAAAAGAGAGGGAGAACCAGGTCTTCAAGAGGGGGCAATTCACTCCCAACAGATGTCCTCTTCTAGAATCTTCCTTTTCTGTCTTCTCCTTATCTCAGTCAATTCTCAAAGTGAGCTTATCTTTATCTCTTCTCTTCAATCGATACTACAGTACTCCGCCATCGCCGATCTCAATCTCACAAGACCTTCCATTCCATTCCCTCCTCTATCAATTGCACTGCTCATTCATACGACGCGTGTCCCCTTGGTTTGATCTACTTCATTCTTCACTCGAGAACTGGATTCTTTATACAGAGGAAGGATGTCAGAGGGAATTAACGAGAAGAAACGGTGAAGAGTACAAGAGACACTGCGTATTTCTAGACAAGGCAGCTCCCACTCTCACGAAGATTCATTGAGATACGGTTGACTATCGATTGAGTCAAAGACCAAGTCTGCAAGTAGCTGCCTCCTGTAGAGATTCCGTCTTGTCCACTCTCTTTCCCGAACACCTCAATCAATCACAATTATGAATTGATTTCTTCTTTATATTCTCTCACTTGCAGTAGAATCCCTTGCATGTCGAAGTGTCACTCTTCGCACATTCCCCAGTGTCCTTAATCTCATCATTCAACCATTCGATAAATGTCTACCGTATACCTTTCCACGACATTTGCGACAAAACTCAGAGCAATCCTTCCAGAGGATTCCTGAATGAGTGAATGAAGATGATAGAGAGGATAGTTGACCTACCAGTAGATGGCTTCTCAGAGGGAACACACTTGGTGGCTACAGAATAGCAGTTCTTCGGTTTATCATCCTTTCCTTTAGGAGGAGAGGCTAGAATGGAAAGAGGGACGAGAAGAAGAAGGATGACTAGGAGGGGTTTCATGATCAGACTGAGACACAATCTTATTACTCCCTCTCATCTACTCACGAACAGTTGTTCTTGTTGTGTTCACATCGTGAGGTCGTAAAACCGAACTTATGTGTTTGTTCATCTTCGAAGGATGAAAAGTGTTTTAAAAGTTTTTAAAAGTGAAAAAGTGTAGAAAATTTTCAACGAACATGCTGATATAGTCATTATATTTTCAAATGTTTTAATTGTTTAATCGATAAAAAGTTAGTAAGTCAGTCGACGATGAGCAAATAAAGCTAATCTACTGTAACACCACGACTATGTGCGCATCGTGAGTGAGGTCAGGAGATACTCAGTGAGAGAGCGAAATAAAAGGAGAGAGGCGAGAGAAAAATCAGGGATTGTACGTGCTTCTCTTTCGTTTCCAGGAAGCTCCCTTCCTTGCCTTCTGCTAGTATATTTTGCGTTGTATTATGTGCAGTTATCATCTCCAGTTCGCATACCTTCCTGTGTTGCTCATTTGGACAAATTTTCCCACCGATTTTCGTTCATACAACGTGATTATTCTCCGAATATTACTCGATGCAAATATTGATTTTGGATAGCGTCTGATCACGTTTCGCTGCTCAAATCAATTGAATCGGTCTCATTCCAATTCTTTCCAGGGTTAGCCATGTCTCCCCCTGCTGCTATGAGAGGAATGCTCCATTCCTATGGCCGTAAGGTAGAAAAACCTTTCTTTGACGTTCTTTTAAATATAATATTTTAAATTAATATTGTTAAGGCAATCGGTATCTCCTTCGTCGGAGGTCTCGTTTCCACCCTCGTTTTCTACTTCGGCTACGTGCAGCCCCGTCACAACAAGTACGAGGAGTTCTTCAAGTAAGTCGCATTCTTACTGACACCCTATCTTGTTTTTAAGTGACAGTAGGTCTATTAATTCTCCCGTTCAGGTCCTACGACCCGTACACTCGAATGCGCGAGATCTGCGCCCAGAACAAGAAGTACATGCACACGTGCCCCGATGAGCTGGCCAAACTGTACGAGGAGAAGGGCAAGCCCATCCAGTCCGCTTAGACAAGTAGAAGCCCCTCTCTCTGTCGCTGTGTACAGTCTTGTATTCTCATAAAGACGTAGACTGACGACGACCTTTGTGTATCTCTAGTCTCACAGTTATAAATGAGTTTGATCGAGTTGGTTAGCACCTTTTTATTCGTTAATATCGATATTCTTGTTATTAGCAGTAGTGCAAGATTAAAAAATTAGAAAGTGCAATATAACATTAGGAAATTAAGGATGTGATACATAGCTGTTGTCTGCGTGGTTGTCATCACTCAGATCGATGGATGAGTAGGAGGGAGGACCGCGGATGGGAGACATTGCGATCTGAATACTGCATTCAACTATGGAACGGGAGAGGTCGGAACTTACCGTGAATACTTTTTGGTCTCTCTCCCACTTCTTCTCAACGAGTTCCTCCAACTGAGATGCAGAGATGGTAACCGTAATCTGAAAGAGGAATTCACTTGTGAGTAGTCACTCTCTCGATACCTCCTTGAGTACTGTGAGTCTTCTCTTGATGATCATGAGACTGGCCTGTGCGAAGCAGAGGAACACCACTGTCATCACACACATTATGACCAAGGGCACTGAGATACGATATTAATATATTATCGATTGATCGGACTCACGAGTGAGACTGTGGTTGTGGTGCCACGTTCGCAGCAATATGGTCTTCTCAGTCGAATTGTGCTCATGGCGGTGATGAGAGGGGACGGTAGTATTCGTGATGAGATCCTCCATCGACGAATCACAGTCCTCAATATCGATTAGTTAGAGGGACAGATGGGGTGTAATTTTCACCTGACATTCTTTGTGAGACGCGTGGATGGAAATGATGAGAGTAATTGCGATGACAAAGAGGGAAGAGAGGAGTCGGTGATGAGGCATCGAGAGGGAGAATACTGTGGGGAGACCAGAGAGAAGATAGGGAAGGAAAAGAGAACGGAATCGACTGGATGCATCCGTAGAAGGGTGCCCCCCCCCATTGATCTACCCAGAAGAAAATCGGAAGAGGGGTCGTTGTAGATCAAACTAGGTTTATTACAGACTTGAGATCAGTAAAAAGAACAAAAAAAAGAGCATGCTATTAGCATTAGAGCGAAACGACTGTTTAACTATGATTTTTACCATTACCAGATTAATGGATTGGTAAGTTTTGTTTCTTGGGAGTCCACCACTTTTCTTCTTTACGCAGAGAATGGGTAAACTGAAAAAAATTATCAATGGAATAATTATTGACCGTGATCAATCAACCTCATCTTCTGATTCGGATTCAGACGTATCTTCAATGCTTGAATCACTCTCCGATTTATTAGTATTATCTATTCCATCATCATTCTTCTCATTCATCTGATACAGTAGATATTACCTAATCGATTTAATAATTACCCACAGTACTCTCTCTGTCGCCTTCCTTGTACTCCATCTTCGTTCGCTTTCTCCTCGTCTTCTTCTCCATCTTGTTACCGTGTTTGTCGAGAACAACTGCAATATTTATCGTTCACGATAATTAATTTTCTCATTTGCACCGTATTCTCTTCCACCCTTCACAGGTTTTCTCATCTTCTTCTTCCATTCGGGAGCTCTGTCTCCCAATTTCTTTCGAATATCCATTGCATATCTCCATACATTCAGAGCTGAAAGTAGGCAGTCAACCCCTTCTGAATCTCACCTCACTCACCATGGAGATTCTGTTCAGCAGCAGACTCAGCACTGGTCGCTTCTCCCATCATCACTTTCATCACTGAATTACGCAGTCGATATAGATTTCCTTTCTTGCAACCAGCCAGTCTCTGGAATGGAGCCGATTTAGAAAGGAAGAGGTTGTGAACACCATTTAATCTATTTCATTCTTCTAGCCGATGTAGAGACAATCGGAAAAATGAGAACAAAACCTTGTTGACGAGTTTGCGAATCTCTTTCGAGGAAGCCTTTTGGACAGCGTTGTCGTTGTCCTCTTCCTTCTGAGGATTGGGAACGATTTCTAGACGATACAATTCTCGTTTAGAGGGAAGATTAAGTCTCTGGCGGAGTCGTCTGTAGAATGAACTCAAGCGAGAACGAGAAATCGAATAACAATTGCTCACTGACGAGAGTTGAAGCTCGGGTTTATACAGTAACTGAAACAAAAAAATTAATTTGCAAATTATTTTAAAAATCGAAATATATTTCTATCCGTCGATTATTCCGAACTTACCTCTCTGAGAGCGACTCGAACAGAATTGAGTTCATTATCGGGCAGATAACTTCTCTCGCAAGTCTTCTCGAGTGCAACTTCAATCTCACTTTCATTCTTCTTCAAGTAAAGTCTTACTGAAAACCGATTATTGATCCTATCACTCTTACCACAATCACTTCGAAGACTTCTTTATTCTCTGGTTTCTTTTCAATGTTCAATTTTATGTTCACAATCCTTTCATCACAGAAAGGAATATTATCTGGAAGATAGAATAACAATTTGTAATAATTGGGTAATAAATGATTACTTTCTCCCATTTCCGAATCACTCATAACTTGAGACTGAGCTTCATCTCTCGCTGCCGCTTCCAATTCATCTAATTCACTCATCTCCGAGTAACTCTCATCGTCATTCAATGTCGTCACATCGATTTCCGTCTGCATGAAATTTCAGATGATAGAACGCTCAACAATATTTTATTATTACCTCCACATTATTGAGATCAAAGTCACCAGAGGATTCTTCATTTTGTCCATTGAAAAGTTCATTCTAAACATAATTAATATAAGAGGACAAGGAATTAATTTCTCACTGTAGTCGATACTATATAAGGAGAACACACAATTTTCCCATCTGCAGAATCCGAATCTGAATGATATTGGTTGCATCCCTTAGACATTTGTCTCACCAACCATCACACCCATTGACTGCTGATGTACGATCGACCGAACTGGAAAAAAATTAGACTATAGAATGTACTAAACAACTTACGACAGATCGATGACCTCAACAACATCGCCAACGCCAGAGACTGGAAGAGACGGTTAATTAAACCAGAAAGGGAAATACCTCGAGAAGGCTCAGTTCTATTCTCTGGAGCTTTCACCAATCGAATTAAATATCGACAGTTATGCCTTCTCTCAAATCTAAATAGGGCATATTGAACGAATTATTTATCCAAAAAGGTAAAGTAATAATTATTTAATATTATGTCAAATCGATAATCATTCAGCGAAATGGAAATGGATACCTTGATCGTTTGAGAATTGCGGGAACGTACGTCGATGATTGAATGGAAGGCCCATGCAAACGCTGCTACAATGAATATTGTTCAGGTAACTGAAGCGTAACAAATATTAACCTTTCGGAATACGTGTCGAATTGGTAAACCGATATTTTTGACGATAGATGTTGATTGTTGAGCCTCCGCGTGAAACAGACTCTCTCCGTTTGAACAAATCTTCTTATAAAGAGAGACCAGACGGTTCGCATCTATCTAAGCATAATAATCATTAGTATTGTATATGATGGCTGTGAATTGCGACTTCGAATATTCTCGCAGCCTCTTCTATTGGATGGCCACCATTGAGGACGCTCTTTAGTGCGTTTTCCATGTCAATCTGGAACGAAAATCATTAAAACAATCTTGAAAAGTAGCGACAACCTTATTTTTGTAACCTTCAAACTGTTGGTCTCGTAGAACGTTATCTACAATAGTATCCTCCTCTGCAAAGATTAAATAAAAAAACAAAAACTTATAAAAAATGCTCACCAACGCATGTTTCTCCAATAGAGGGTTGAAACGAGAGCGACAAATTAGGTGATTGAATTTGCCACATCTGAATATGCTTATTAATAAAACAATAAGAACAACGGAACACTCAATAACGAAAAACAAAATAAATAGCACATCGGATCGATGATGAAGAAATACCGTAATCAAAAATTATTTGACTTACCGTACTTCCACGAGGTATTAGAAAATGATTATCTAGATAAAATTGTTCTTTTTTTAAAAGAATTGAAAATGATAAGTAAATTTCTGAGCGTTTCTATTGTATTCACTGGTTCATCTTTTCATATCTAATATGATATATTTAATTATTTTTTGACAAACCCATGCAACACGAATCATAGTTTAAATTCAATGGATCCAGTTTCCGAGCAATTCATTCCAATTTTTAATCACGAGTTTTATCGCACACAAATCAGAATTGAGAGGTGCAACGATATCGGTGAGAGCTCACACGGTTCATTCGTTCTCGAGAAAAGACAAAGGTTGAAGGGGGGCGGGGTTAGAGGGGCGGAGTCTTCAGAAGAGGGCGTGGCCTATCGACCAGGAACAGTCGTCTGGCCTGTCTGACCCGTGTTGTCGCCGTCAGCATCTCCCTCGTTCGGAGCCGGAGATTCGGACCTGGAGAGGACGTGGTGAGGAAGATGGTGTAGTCACTCTAGAAGCTATTTCCCAATCATCGTCCATTCACTAACTTTCCTCCTCCATTCTCTGATCTTCCTCCCCCAGTCTCTGACTTGGGATGTCCTCCTCTCGACTTTCTTCTCTTCGATGATTCGTCTCCTCGTTTCTTCTTGCACTGAAACGAGAGGGATGGAGGTACGATAGATGGATACGGTAGTCTCTCACCGATTCGTCCTTCTCCACATCTGCCTGTTTGGCCTGCAATGAGTGACACTGTAGTGTACAGTACTCATCTGGTCATACCTCGGGAGTCTCTTGATTCGATTGTTTCTGTGCAGTCGAACCCTTCTTTCTCTTCGATGGAGGGAGAGGTCGGGCCGATTTCTTCTTTCCCTTCGAGATCTTTGACGAATTGTTGAAACACTTGGACGATTTGAGTGATTCCTGCAACGAATGAATCGATCGATTCCCTTCTCTTTGACTACAGTATCCCTCACATCTGCTCCAGGGATTACGATAGTCTTGAGATTGGCGGGACATCCATCTCCGGGTACTTCATACGGACCAGTGTATGGATTGGCCATATCCCAATCAATTGGTGCCGTTGCTTCGATTTTGTATGCCTGAAGGGAGGAATACGTTAGATTACGGTAGATGGAAGGATGACTCACCTTGTACATTGAAGTGATCACGAAATGAACGAATTTGTAATCGGGAATATCGACGTAATTGAGTGTATCGACATATTCCATGATCTTCTCGTAGTGCTTCTTCGGACAACCAGCGAATAATCTGAGAATGATCTTTGATCTCTTTCCCTCTCCTTCTTCCTCACTTATTCCGATTACTATTTCCCACTTCACGAACTTCCACCTTCATCTTCAGTACCTGAGATAACCAATTTATCACTGATCTTTGATTTTTGATCTCTCACCTGATCTTTGCATTCTCTTCCTAGATGAGACCAGGGAAGCTCTCCACTCGTCCATTCCAGAATCATATATAACCATCCTTCGATGTCGTCCTTGCGCGATTGTTCCTGAATGGAGATTACGGTAGAGGGAATAGGGTAGGGGAGGGGAAGTACCTGTGATCTCATTGCAACGAGTGGTGCATATCGGGTCGTTCCTCGGAAGGGAGCAATGTCACGGGGCAGACGAATGTCTTTGTCCTGACACGAAAGAGTACGGTAGGGAGGGAGGGGGACGGAAGGGGTACGATACCTTGGCTGCGAATTGTCTGCATAATCCAAAGTCGAGTAGGAAGATGACGTGTCCCTCGTCTTCATCCTTCTTCCCAATTGCGAAGTTTCCCGGTTTGATATCACGATGGAGGAATCCGGCCTGTAGAATAGAGAAAGGTAGGGGTGCGATGGGTCAGATTCCTTACTCGATGGAGATTCTCAATAGCAACAAGTGATTGTTCGGCTGCTTTGAGTGCAGTATTGAGTGTGAATCGAAGTTCCGCTCTTTCCACTCGCAGATCCCATAGATTCTTCCCCAAGAGCTTCATTATCAGATAATTGAATCGACCTGTCAACTGCAGTCACACTGATTACTGTAGTCTCTCTTCGAATCTACCGTACCCTTCCTCGATCGATTGGACGAGCGAAGTGTTTACTGTCGAGTGCAGCAGTTGCCTTGAGTACTTTGCAGTCCATAATGAGTACCTGTGAGTACGGTAGTCTCGATGGGTCGATCGAAGGGTCACTCACATTCTTCTTCACAGTGACCGTCTCGCATTTCATTGCCAATCTCTTTCCATCCTTGCATCGAATCACTTCATACACTGCACCGTATCCTCCCTTCCCGAGTAATTTCACGACCTGAAGGGTTACGGTATGATAACGAGGGAGGGGAGCTATACTACCGTATAGCTGGCCCTCTTGTTATCGATCGACTCGTCCACTTTTGGTAATAGTTCTTCGGCATTATCATCTCCCATACTGGAAAGAAGGGAAGGTTGGAGGAAGAGATGGAGAAGGGAAGAACCTCAGATGAGTAAACCGCCGAACGGATTGAGTGAAAAGGGAGAGAATGGATGGAGGAGGAAGACTCGATTCATCTTCCACTCTTAGACAATTACGCAAATTAGGAATAAAGGTTATTAAGATTTTGCAAATTATGCAATGAAATTATTAAAATACCTCTCTATCGTTTTTTTCTAAAATGGAAAAAGGGAGCGCGGTTCATCTTCAAACACTTTTTTTGTATTTCTTCGTTCAACACAGCACGGTCAACGAGTGATACTTTATCAAACAATATCTTCCGTTCCCATTATCACAGTCGAGTAGTTATTTACAAACATGTACCATAAATACTATGAGACATATAATCTGATTTTCTTCTATTAATAATTATGCCTTACACCCGATTCTCTTCCTCGATTCTTCTATCAATTCGACCATCACTGGATAGTTGGATACGTAACTCGTTCCACCTGCAAAAGATCCCTTACAACTTATTCAAATTATTTTATCTATATTTATCCTATCGATCGATCAGCAAACTAATAAGTATGAGCGTATTATTATGCAGACACACCGAAGAGAGTACCGTACCTTTCTGAACTACAGTAGCCGTGTATGCATCCAGAAGACCAGAAAGAATCTTGAGTCGTTCTGGATCAGCTTGAGAGAGAACCCATCTACAACGAAGGAATGTCAGCACCAAATACTATTCATTAATAACAAGAATAATGTGGAACATTTCAAACGCAATCCAGACAAATTTACAAATAGCTCCAAAGCAATTAGTGGTTTAAAGCGGTGGCCCTGATGAACTCACTTGACATACTCCTCCTTTGTATACTGAACACTCTCATGGGGAGACATGAGATCAGAAGGAGATTCGGCTATGAGGAAATGGACTACGAGCCAAGAGGGAATTGAGGAGGAAGGAGAAGAGGAAGAGGCAAGGATCTAGATGGAGTTAGTCATATCATACCTACACCTTTCTCTCTCTCTCTTTCTCACCTCACTGATTCTTCTCTTGAATAATCCATTCATCACTACATCTTCCCTTTTCGAATAACTTGGCAATCCAACTGGAATGGCCACTTCGTCGAGTGAGAGAAGAAGAGAATCGAGATCCTTCCTGGAATAATACAGTATCCTTTCCCCCTCCTCACTTCATTCCTTGCTTACCTCAACTGTACTCTCACAGCTTCTTCATCCATTGGTCTCACAAGAGATGCGTGCACTAGAAATGCGAGCAGAGTCCGATCGGTTACTGTAGCCACGATATCCGATCGACCTGGAGTACGGTATAGATGACTATCTTACCGTATTCATCGATCAACTCACCAAGTGCAGAGGGAGAATGGGAGGAATGGAGTGAGAGACGAGAGAGATACGATACCAATTCCTGTCAATTGATCAATGGATGGGGAATGATTTCGTTGGGAATACCTGCATATAGAGTGATCCTTCTTTTCTTTCTCCCATCCTCTCTCCATGCATCGTCGCAAGAATGGCATCGATTGATTCGACAACGGTTGAAGTGAGAAGAGCTGTCGATTCTCTGCAATCACCAACTTCCTTGATTCTTCCCGCAATACTATGATTGTAAAGCTACACACTTATGCAATCTAAGTAGTGATTGTGCCTGTGGAGGCCAATGGGAAGAGAGGGAATGGACGCATTGAAGGAGACGATAGTTGGAGTGTTGAGTGGAGGAGAGACGCTCCCCGAGAAGGAGAGAGGAGGAATCCAATCTGGAAGGGAGATAGATTGAAGGGGAATGGAGATGGGATGGTCTTCTCACTTGAGTGCACTCTCAATCTTCGCTGTTACGAGATCGAAACATTTTCCGAGATTCTTCGTTGCTTCGGCGTGCAATTCTGAATCCCATTCCAATTGACGAAGTTCCTCCTCCATTCGAGTTGTCAACTGACAAATGGGAAATGATAAGAACTAGATCAAAGCATTCACTTCACGATTGTTTCAGTGCAAGTTCAAGTACAGTTATTTCAATTCAACCATCAACAAATCACTGCCCTACCACTTCAACGAATCGACTCGAATGGGCGGATGCAGCGAGATCGTGATCGTTGATTACTTCGTGAAGACGAGAAAGAGACTGAATGAGAGAAGGAGTATATGTTATCCTTCTACTATTATTCCACTGATTCATTCCCTCACCTGTGTGAGTATGGCATGTTTGAGTGGTCTCATTGCTTCGACGAGTGGATTGAGAGAGGAAGGAGTGAGAGGGGAAGAAGCGATCACTCGAGACAAAGAATGAACCAATCTGATAATCAACAGTCCTCATCACATCTCTTTCAATCTTTATTTCTCACCTCAATGAATAGGGAGCATCCAATGGTACTCGAGCTCTCATCGTCCGTCCCAGTCTCTCGCACACTCTGCAATTCATTTACTTAATTTTTCCCCGTTCAGTCGATAGTGGATGGGAAGAGACTTACTTGGTAAGATGGCTCTCTCCTAGAAGTGCCGCCTGTTCCATCTGAGTGGCCACTCCATTCACCACTGAGGGGAGAAGACTCTGCAAGGAATCTCAGTATTTTTTACCCCATACTCCCCTCTATCCCAATTCTCCTCACCGAAGCCATCGTAGGGGCTGCAGCCAATTCAAGGAAGGAAGAATCGAGAGATGCCATCGCACGAGTCAGAACACTCTCCAATTCACCTACATCGATAATGAATTACTACCGTACTCCTCCCTTTCCTCACCATCGATCGATCCGAGATTCTTGAGTGATCTGAGAGCGGCGGATACGGTAGATGCATTGAGCGTGTCGAGACCCCGTCGCAATTCTTCCGACGACGAAGATTGAAGCTGGAAGGAACGATGGATCTCTCTGATTTCGTCTTCCCCAGGACAAATTCATCCTTAAATACAAATGTCCTCCTTTCTCACCTCATTGGTGGCCTTCTTCATTCTTTCTCCAATAGTGGGAACCAACCAGGAGATCTCATGGAGAGAAGGACACTCCTTCACTATCCATCGCATCTGCAATCAATCTGTTACAGTATCTTGATACCCAATGGATATTCAGACCTCACAGATGATCTCTGATCTTTTGACGAGATCTCTTCGTTTATCGAATTGGTCCATGAGTTCTTCACACCTGTAAGTACTCATCTATCCTTCTCTCCTCTCTCTCTTCCATACCTCATGGCATCTCCTAGTATATTCCTTGCATTCTGCAGTCTCTCAGCCACTTCCACTCCCTCTCGATACTCATTCAATTGAGTGGATAGTGATTGAGCGATACGAGAACATCCCTCAATCATGAATAGTCAGTCCTCGATCGACCTCTCCTACCGTACCTCCTTCACATAATCCATCTGTACATGGACATTCTTCTGTCTCCTCTCCAATCCTTCGAGGGCTGTTGTCTGATCGAGCAAACGAGAGAGATTCTCTTCCACCTACAACCAATCGATCAATAATGGGATGGGGGAGGGATCAGATACCGCACCCCTTTCCTCAGTTGTCGATTGAGATCAGTATCGATAAGTTGAACCCTTGCGAGAATGGCATCGGCTGTCTCACTGTCAGCTCGAGCCACCTGAAGATGAAGAAGGTGGAGGGGGAGGGGGGGGAGGGGAGGGAGGGGGGATACCTTCTCTAGATAATCAGATTCCCTTATCCTTCCCCACACATAATCTTCGAGTGAATCCACCGCCGGTGGATGGGACATCCTTAAGAGATTCCAATACATTTCACTTTGTTCATTTGAAAAAGGAGGTATCACATTACGGTCTAGAACCGATCGAACAACAAGTATGAATTGGATGAGACGGAGAACAATATTTATCGAGATCATCTAAACTCTCATGTAACATCATCAACGATAACAGGGAAAACAATCCTAGACTATACTATCAAACTACAAATCAAAGGATAATCAGATCAATTTCATTAAATCTCAGCACTAAAACAGATGCCTAATTTTTCTTTGCATTCTCAGCCACTTTCTTCAGATTGTTATCAGACGCCACTGTCAATGAGGGAAGAATCTGCAATAGAATGCCATACTCACCCCGACAACCGTAATCCACCCCCTCAATCACAAACTGACCTCACTGACGAGTCCTCTAGCAATGGTCTGTTTGGTCTTTCCCTCTCTAAGAGTGAAGCTCATTCCCACTCTCAACGGCATTTCTCTCTGTAGAAGGACGACCGTGGAAGAGTGCTCTCCAGGCATCAGCATCTCTTGGTCGATCAGATCGAATCGAGCAACCTGAAGAAAAGAGGCATATTTTCGTTTATTGCGGTTAATTTACTACTGTCAGGTTGATAATCATATGCACAACTGCAATAAAAGTCTCACTTGATCCCAAGTGGAGCAGAATACTTTGTCAGTGAATCCCGTTCTGATTCCCGTTCTCTTTCCCGATTCTTCCTCCGAAAGAAGGTACACTTCCGCCTATAGAGAATACTATCTTCCCATTCGTCCCTCTCTCTCATACCTTGATGTGATTGGTGGTCTTCACAGCTCCCACGTGTCCCATCCACATTCCTCCAATTGATTAAGATGAATTAGAATGGAAGGAATTGTCTACCTCTCTTCACATTGTCCACTTTCAATCCTCTACACAGAATACCACAGTGATCACCAGCTCGCACCTGCACGGTTAACAACGAAATGAAAGCTGAAGAGAAAAACGAGGACTCGAATAAAAATGGATACCTCTTTGACAGCCTTTCCGAACACATGGATGTCACTCGCGACTGTGACCTCAGTTTTCCCCTCTCCTTTCACCTGTAATCACGACCGTAGTGATCAAAGGCATGTCGATGAGACTAGGGAAGAATTGATAGATTTAGTGGGCATCTACGGAAACAAACCAGTGTCAAATAAGTAACTGACCTCAAGTTTGTCTCCCTTCTTGAGTACTCCTCTCTCTACCGTACCCACCACTACAGTACCCCTTCCAGTGATGGGAGTACGAGAGGCCACAGGCATAATAAAGGGCTCGTCCTGCAATACATCTATCAAGTCATTCCACCGTATTCCACCGTATTCTACAGTACCTCCTTCCTCTCTGGATCGGGGACTGAGTCGAGTGCCTTCATGAGTTCCTCCACACAACTGGTATCAGTTCCCTCGAGTGCAGCAAGGGCAGATCCACGCAGGACCGGGGCGTTGTCGCCTGAGGAATACGGTATGAGACTAGTACTGATTGGATATCGATTAGATTGATAAAACCTTAGCTTACCATCGAATCCATGTAGTGACAGCAGCTCTCTAGCCTCCATCTCAACCAGATCAAGAGTCTCCTGAATTTATTCTCTTTATACATCGATTATAATTGTCAAACAATACTACTCACCTCTTCGACTAGATCAGCCTTGTTTATGAATACGATGATACTCTTCAGACCAATCTGCCTGAATGAAGACCATTAGATTACACTTTGAAATCGATAATCAGTTAATTAACATTTGACAACATGACAATGTGGCAGAAAGCTAATAAAGTACTAGTAGTAATCATACTTGGCTAGAATGAGGTGTTCCCTGGTCTGGGCCATCACTCCATCTGTCGCTGCAATCACGAGAACTGCTGCATCCATCTGACTCGTTCCTGCACACATTCATTTAGACATCACATCAATTAACATTAAGCCAGCTAATATAAATGGGAGATGTGTTAACAACAATTCCTCACCGCAGATCATGTTCTTGATGAAATCAGCATGGCCGGGACAGTCAGTATGCGAGTATCTGAGATAGATATGAGATTTCACGAATCAAGAAAGATCCAGTAATCAAACTTTAAATGCCTTGTTTCTGGACATCTATTCACTAGAACAGGCCGTTATCAGAACTGATGAGCTCAAAAAAGAATCACTGACCTCCTTTTGTCACTCTCGTATCCGAGATGGGCGATATTGATGGTGATTCCTCGCTTCTTCTCCTCTTTTCCCTTGTCGATGTCATCGAATTTTGCAGCTTTCGCCTTTCCTACGATATTCTATTGTAAACATATTCCCATGGAGAGAAATAGGACTCGTTTCGCAGTCTACCAGAGGCTAAAAGTGTTTAAACGAACCTTTCTTAGAGAGAACAGTAGTGATGGCTGCAGTGAGGGTGGTCTTCCCATGGTCAATGTGTCCAATCGTTCCCACATTCATGTTTATCTTCGACGAAGCAGCGGCGGCTGCTGCGAAAAACCGCTGCCATTGCTGCAAAGTAGTTAATCACGATTGATGAAACACAACAAGTTATTCAAACTGACCTGATTCGTGAGGTTCTGGCCGAGGAGGAGATTTGGTCGATTTGAAAGTAAACGAGGAAAGATACCTCGACCAATCAAAGAGATTGGTAAGCTAGACATTCAAGAAAACAAGGAAACAAAACGAAACGACTAACA
This sequence comes from Pristionchus maxplancki, assembly GCA_900490775.1. Taxonomy (NCBI): domain Eukaryota; kingdom Metazoa; phylum Nematoda; class Chromadorea; order Rhabditida; family Neodiplogasteridae; genus Pristionchus; species Pristionchus maxplancki. Next base: position 139,785 of record LS557987.1, read on the forward strand.
ATGGTTGAACAGAAATGTTCGTGGCATAGACTACCGTGTTCTCGGGGTGGAAAAGTGGAGCATCAAGAACTGACTAATTTTATTTTCATTTTTTTCTTAAAGATATTTATTGGATTCTGAAGAATATTATTACAGCAAATCAAGTACAAAATATCTATAACAAACAAAAAAGTTTTTATTATAATTATATTGTAAACATTACGTAAAATCAGCTGTAAACACTCCAAAAATATTTGGAGATGGAAATGACTTTATCATGGATCATGAGTATCAGGTAGTACCTCTGGTAAGGATTCAAGAGATCTTAATGGAGATATGAAATGGAAATTATGTCTAGCGAGTTTCTGGGGATAGAGGTAAAGAAGACATTTTTCGAACACCGGGCTAAGAAGAAAAGTGATTTCGAAAATACCACATGGAATGTCTAAAAAATAGAGAATGCTAAAATCTTGATACTATTTTTCTACTAGTTTGTCTACTAAAACGATAAACTTCTGTCTAATTTCCAGATCGGGACTCGCTCGAACGAGAGATTTGATACAAGGGAGGAGATACGGTAGATATTGATTGAAATGAGAAGAAGAATTGAGTCTATCGAGCAAGATAAGAGATGAATCGCGAAGAGCTCCCAATCGAAGAGAAGAAGGATTCAACTGAAGAAGTATTTCTAACTAACTATTCTCCCTTTATTGTTACTCACACTCTCATTCAGATCTTTTCCTCCATTCTCCCTGTTATTATTCGTGAATGGATTCAATCGATGTCCATTCACTTTGGGAGCAGGAACTCCAACTGGTCGATGGTTCTTATACTCTGGAATTAATGATCTACCATGGGAATACTCCAATCTCGCACCTGATAGAGTGGAAGTTATCTGTTTCTCACCAACAAGTGTATACAACTTCTCTCCATTCTCTTCAACCAGCATGAATTCGAATTTCTGAAGATCAGTTCTCGATAGTTCTCCTCCTTCCATCTACCGTACCTGTTCCCTATGCTGCCTCGCCAGTGCAGATATCTTCTCTCTTGCTGTGTCCTTCTCTACTCTATCCAACTCTCCAACCAGGTATTCCTCCATTCTGGCAATTCTCCATAGATGAGGAGAGTCATCGGATCTAGAAGGGTACGGTAACTGGAGGGGAATGGATTGATATCTCACTCGTCATTCTCAGCGAGAGTGAATAGAGAATGCATCTTGATGGCAGTTGCAGATACTTTCTGCTTGTGAAGATTAGCATTGGGAATGGAGAGAAGACGAGAGAGAAGAGAGGAAAGAGCAGGACGAGAATCGAGATCCAGTGAGATCTGAAGAGAGGGAGATGGAGTGGGAGAGGGAGGGATCTCACTTGACAAGATGCATCGAGACATTGCATCAGAATCCATCGAGAGTCATCACTCAATCTATCCAGATATCCTTCAGTTACCGTCGGAATTATCTTCCTGAAGGGAATCATCAGTCAATCAATATTGTGTCCTCCCCATACCGTAATCCCTCAGGAACTTCCTCTGCAGGAGAAAGAATCACGGCGACTTGTTGAATGAGCATCTGATGGGCGAGAAGAGATCTCACGAGGTCTCCAATACCGATTCTTCAATTATTCTATGATTACTGTAGTATTCCGATCGCTAACTGACGTTTCTCTCAATCCTTCCTTCACTACGATTACAGTAACCGCATCCTCCGAGTCTTCTCCTTCTGTACTATCGTCCTCTCCATTCAGTTGTTCTCTCTGCTCATCGACAAGGAATACCTGCAGAGTACGGTAGATCAAGAAATCAATCGATAGGTACCTGTTTCGCCAGCATCCTCGCTCTTCCCGTGAGACAACTCTTTCCATCAGTGAATATCTCTCCTCCCTCTGCAGAGTCATCCCCTGATTCAGCCAGATAATGAGAGAGAAGTTTACGAATGGGAAGAAGAGTCACTGCCCTTCAATGGAGAGATCGATTGGAGAAGGAACACTACCGTATACCATGAATCCCACAACGACTTCGCTACTACTCTCCATTGTGATTGAGTGAATGAAGGGGCAAGAGTGATCAGATGACGGATCGAAGCCACGCCCACTCAATACCGTATCCATTAGATACCGTAACCCGTTAATTTCTCACCTCTGGACAGATCACCAGGTTGTTCGAGACAGACTCGAGCGACCTCTAACATATCGGCCAGTAGTCGAGTCTCCCAGCTTCCTTCTGCAATCAGGAAATTCCATTGAGGACCCGAGATTGAGAGATAGTACGGTATAATCGATTACCTGGATTGAGTGCAATCGAATCGACCACAATGGCCGTCGCAGTGCCCACTGCGTGTTTGTGATTCGTCGTCCCACTCCGATCACTCGTCTTCCTAGAGTACTGTAGTGGAGACACACGACGAATCGATAACTGACCTTCCTCCGACCCTCTTCGTCCATGCAGTGATATGAGGAAGGAGGAGGGAATGGACACAGTAGGCAGCAAGGGAAGGGCCTGGAAAGAGGTGGTGAGGGGAGGGATACGGTAGGACGACGTTTACCACACTCGGAGGTTCGTACTGTTGTGATCAGATACTCGATGGTCTCGATCATCGTTGGTTGGACAGAAGAAGGAGCTGTGATGAGGGCTCCACACAATTGTTCCACCTGGAGAGATCATTTGAGGAATATTGAATGGCTGAAGCTTACCAGTGACAACACCAGTTCACATGATGCCATTTCATGAGCCTTTGCATCAGGATTGTTCGTCCAGGGTAGATCACCAACGGGAACTGAGATTATCGATTGATCGACGAATGGGATACGGTATACCTTCGAGAGTTCGATCGAGTGTGGAAGTGGAAGGATCTTGAGGGAGTCGAGTACAAGTGAGAGAATCGAGAACTGTCGAGAGAGGAGGGACTGATTGAGAGAGATGAAGGGAATCCAATTCCTTCCCCGCTTGAAGAGCTCGCGTTCGAAGTTCGAGACTAGAAGATCAGTTGATGATAACGAAGGAGAGTACAGTATACCGATGGAGGAGAGATTGATTGGGGATGTGAGGAGTACGGTAGAGATTGAGAATAACCGCGAAGAGAGGACGAATGAGATTGAGAGTCGTCTCACTCACTTGAGTATCGAGATCGATTGGAGATTCTGAAGGGGAGGGGGTCATTATTGACAACTGAGTATTCTCACTTTTCTCCTCTTCGACACTTTCTCCAGTCTCTTCTTCACTCTTCTTCGGTGGAGGAATCGTTCCATGGAGGACAGAAGATTGAAGGAAGTGAGAGACACACGCGAGACAATCGGGAAGAGATGAAGAGAGAACCGAACTGCAAACTCTTCTTTTCTCTACGTTCATTGTTGACAATTGGAAGAAGAATTTAAGAAATTGGAATTACCATTTCGTCAGTCCCAAATAGGTTGAGATGACATCGAGTACAGTCCATGGTACTCGATCTTCTTCCAGTTGAAGAGATCGAACTGCTTTCAATGCACCGAAGAGGGGTTTCCATCCCGATCCAACACGATCAGATCTGAAGAAGAAGAGTCTTATTACTAAGGAATTAATCCATGGGATTATTCAATGGCAACTTTTCATCGTCGATCCCACTGACCTTTCCTTGACTGATTCAGCCAATGCGAGAATAAGTTGAGTGCGAGTCTCTGCCTGGCACTCCTCTCGACACATTATCGTCTGCAATGAATGGAACGTTTGAACCTAATCAAAGTATCGTTGGATCTCACTTGGAAGGGTGCGAAAATCATCTGATTGAACGATTGCCCCGCACTCTCGGAAATGACAAGGGAGGCCACTGCCTCAGCCAGAACATTCGCTGCTGTTCGTGACTCATCGACGGAGGAAGATGCGATCTGAGGAGAGATCAAAGATCAATCGAGAGAAGGGGAGGGGGAGGAACCTGGATGAGATGGGCAGAAACAGTGGCCCAGAGGAGCATTTGATGGACGAGAGGACGACCAGTGAAGTGAGAGAGAATGAGAGAGAGACGAGCTGATGAGATACCATTGGGATGGAAGGGGAAGGTAGGGACTGACCAATGAGTGAATCGGGAGGAGTGAGGGAGGGAGATTTAGCAGAGGAGAGAAGGATTCGATTCTCAGATGCGAGAATGAGTGAATGGAGGAATGAATGGAGAGAGGGAAGGGAGAGACAACATCCAGTCGAGGAGTACAATCTGTAGAAGGGTCTCCATCCCTTCCCTTCCCCCTCACTCACCGATCGGTCTTCGCAATGAGTATGCAGATGGCCTTATTGATCTCGTCCTTCTCCAGATTGTCTCTTCCTTCCCTCACTACACTCTCCACATCCTTCTCCACTGCGGGTTCCCAATCATCACGAGGACGATCACGAGGATTCTCAATGGAAGAATGAAGGGAGGGAGAGGAGAGGGACTACCTCCTTCCTCCAACTACCCAACAGTGATCGACTACTCTTCTCTTGATAACATAGAGCTCCATAGATGTACTTCTCCAATTCCCACACGTATTCAGTGCATCTGCAATGAATTCACTCTTCTCTCCAACAGATCAATCGATATTCCTACCGTATCACATGTTTCCAACATTCGGGAGCATGGATGGCAACGAAAGCATTATCGAGAACGAGTTGGATGGAGAGTAGATCATCCCTGAATCAATACCGTAGTCCTTTCCTTCCCTACCGTATCCTCACCTATCGACTAAATTGATTCTCTTCGTCTCTTCTGCTGTTGCAGTCTTCCTCAATTCATCCACATCACACGATGATTCAACCAATCTTTCGAATATCCACCCACAACGAGAACCGAGACCTGAAGAGATCAAAGATTAAGTTAATCAGAGATCAAAGATCAACCTAGAGCGAGAGCAAGATTGGCCAGTTTCTGAGTGGCCCGAATAGCGTAGATGACTGCTTCTTGCACTTTGGGACGGGCCTGAAGATAGATCTCTTCTCTTGAATCATCACTAGGCAATAACTGACCTTTCTCCTCTCTTTGACTGATACGAAAGTCGAAAGAATCTTGGATATTCCTTCCCATGAAGCAGTGAGGAACCAACGGGCTGCCAGTCGTTCTGGAGATCAAAGATCAGAATGAGGAAGGGAGGAATGACCTACCTGGAAGGTATTTCGAGTTCTCTCCCGGTCCTTCTCTGATTCTCTCCAGTCGATCGAAGTCGGACAACTTTCGATTGTCGAATCCATCGTAGTCTCAAGAAAAAAAGAGGATGAATGGAATAGATTAATCGATGAACCTCTGATAAGATCAGCGAGAGCTCCTTCTTCCTTCACTGTCAATTCATCCTTATGCATCGCTGTTAGATAAACCTCAAAGATATCTTTATTCTAGAGAACAGAGTCAGGTGGTACCTCGCTGAGCCAAGTCTCGCTGGCATACACGAGACAGCCAGGGACGAGCACTTTTGACTTGAAGATACCCTGAATTGATCTTTGATCTCTCCCCTCCCCTCTTTCTCTTACCCATGACACCTTCTGAGCCCCTCTGAACCCGAGTGAGAGACAAGAGAGAGCAGTCAAATAGAGGGCGTCGGTATTCAGAAACTCCTGCTGCACCTTCGATTTCGTTCGAAAGTTCTCGGAATGAGCAAGGGAAAATTCTGAGTGGAATGAATGAATGGAGAAGAAGGGGTCGAATACCTTGATAGTATCCCGAGGCAAAGTCAATGATTGCAGTGTCCACTTGAAGGGTTGAACTGACAAATGATTCATTTTCATAGAATAAATCGATAATTGCGATACCGTAGCTTCTCCCAATCTTGAATTCGCTGCGAGAGACACGTAACAAATTTGCGAGCTGTCGCTTTTTCACTCTGAAATCGATTGAACTGATCTTTGATCTTTTCTAATTCATCTCACAATGGGATCACTAGAAGGAGTGGGAGGAGGTTCATCATCAATTGATCCTCTTATTGATCCATTTCCTTCCTCTCCTTCTTCCTCTTCTTTCACTATTCCAAACTTCTTCTCCAATCGTCGAAGAGTATCCGAGTAATCCTCGTCTCCTTCCTTAATCTTCCCCTTCTCTTTCTCATTCAATAGATCAAAGATCACCTCATCAGCATCATTTCCTCCTGTCGTATCAACTGAATCTCTGCTCTCCATTGTAGTCATTCGTCTGATTGGATTGCTGAAACCTGCAGAAAAGGAGAGGTTTGATCTTTTAGGCATGATTCGGAACAAATCATAGCGCCATTTTATTCATTAAAAATGATGAAGTCGTTGCTATTACTCACTCTCAGCAGTGGCTTCTTCGATGGTCGGGAAGAGAGCGAGAAGAGTCTCTTTCGATTGAGAAGGAAGAAGAGAATCATTGTGGATGAATTCGAGAAGACCTTCCAACTGGAATAGGTCCATCCATTCAGTCCCTCTCAATCATTCTCACCATCGACTGCGTCGCACGAATTGATTCGATGCACACATCGAATTGGGGAGAGGAACTCTCGACGAGACAGACTATGAGCATCCTGAAGGGAAGAGGGGTACTGTAGATGGAGAAGTATCGATTACCTCCATAGGGAGAGGGAACGAGCAGAGAGAGAAACACGAACGAGATCAGAGAGACGACGAGGATCGCCCAGAAGCTAGAAAGGGAAGGATGGGGATTCACTTTCTATCCCATTATATTGAACCAACCCTAATTTTGATTGAACTACACGAAGAATTTACGTAGGATTCAATTGAAGAAGAGCAGTTACCTTCCGAATGACTTTGATAGCCTCAGTTCTCTGTTCTATCTTAGGGAAGAGGAATGCTTTGTGGAAGAGTGCCTCCAACACGGAATGCATTGAAGGAACTGCACAGAGAAGACGAAGAAGTTGATCGACGATTCTGGAGAGATTAAAGATCAACGAGAGAGAGAGGAGGGGAGGGAAACTCACAGATAGAGTGCTCGACTAGCCTCTGGATTGGCCATTACTGCAGGGGAAAGAGCGAATCGAGCCATCTGACCCTGTCCCATTGGTTCATCCGTCGAATCAGAGGTAGAGGA
>LS557987.1:152960-165290 GCA_900490775.1 Pristionchus maxplancki
TCATCCAGATCAGGGTTGTCATGAGCATCAAAGATGATCACTTTCAAGTGTTTCTCACTCCATTCTTCCCCTTCTCCAGTACTCATCCAGCTCTTTCTCAAAGTTGAGATTCCTCGAGAGTGAAAGAGGGATGGATAATGTGTCAACAGAGAGATCTCCCTCTTGAGATAGAATGCAATCCTATGATGGAGGGGGGGGGAGGGGTAGAAGATCCCCTCCTTCTCCACTAGTCACTCTCTATCGACTACCATGGCCTCCTGGAGTGAGTTACCCTTTTCATCCTTTATTTCACTTATTGTTGCTAATCACTGGGATTACGGTAGAGAGGGATTCGATTACCGTAATCGTCAATAATCTATTGGTAGATCATGAACTGCACGAGATGTTTCGTCAACACGATAAGGATATGAGTGGATTCATTGGAAAGGAAGATATCATCTGCATGCTTCTCGGAGCTGATGCTGTGAGTATCGATTGATTATCAATTCATGACCTACCGTACTCCCTACCGTAACCTCATCTTCGTTGTAGGACGACAAGAAGGACCCCGTGTTCAAGACGAATCTCAAGTTCCTCATCAATGTCATCAAGGAGGCGGACAAGGATGGAGATGCCAAGATCAGTTTCGAGGGTGAGTAAGGATCTTTGATCTATGATCTCCATCTTTCTTCCTTCTAGAATTCAAGGAGTACATCAACAAGGCCACCCAGTGATCTCCCTCTCTCTTGCCCCTTCCTCCTCTCCTCTCCAATGATCTTTGTACGACAATCAATCATTTCCCTGTGGAATGTCACCGTTGCTTATATAAATGCCTTGAGATTGCGAATCGTCTATGTGTTCAATGATTACGAGTCAGTGTTGATGCAAACACAGAAATGGAATTTGAAAATGGCTCATTAATTAGCATTCTTTTATCTCGATTCCTTGTTCCATCTTCATTCTTTCATCTTCATCACTTCAACTTCTCAATCTTCCCTCTAACATCCAATCCGTAGAATTTGCAGAGTTCCGTTGGATTATCGTCATCTTTCATACTTTTGACCATCTGAGATTCGACGATCCACGACCTCAATCGATTGATATTTCATATGGGTAGCTCATCTACTCTCTCACCACTGAATGAGTGCTCTCAATTCATTGGCACTGCATGGTTCCTTCGGGAGAAGTTTAGTGCCGGCCGAGATATTGGGAGGACGATTGGAGGCCGATTCCCCTTCTTCCTCCTTCAATCAATCGAGGATGGTCGACGGGGGGAGGAATACCTTGACTAATGCGGCCTGTTTGGATATTCCATCCTTGGCCTCTTTCAATTCCTCCGTCATATGTTCAATCATCACTTTCTTCACTCTTCCTTGTCCTTTTCTATCGAATTCTTTCTTGCATCTACAATCACTTCTCTTCCTTCTTCTCCTTCTTCTTCTCTCTACCTCTCATAAACGAATTTCTCTCTTCTCTTCGCTCCATCAACGGGAGTATTCTCTTCGTCGTCCTTCGGATCTATCGCTGATTTGAACTTCTTCCATGTCGATGACAACTGAATCCTCCCGTCTCTCCCTCTCCTCCTCCTCCCTCTCCCTCCTCTAGGGTTGGCATTTTGTGTCCCAAAGCACAGCTCTCTTCCCGAGGATTCGGACAGGAATGATCCGAATGAAAAATGATCTCTCGCCTTTGGGACACAATTGTGCTCTTTCTCAAACAATTTCCCTCTTTCTCATTCGCCTCAGAACAAAGCAAATTGACCGCGTCGAAAGAGCGAGGAGATGAGAAATGGGACAGAATTCTGTCTGGGACACAATTGTGTCGGAAATTTGGGACACAATTGTGTCTGAGACAGTCCATTGGACACAAAATGCCAACCCTACCCTCCTCCCTCACCTCATATCTGATCATGGGTCTTCGTCTCGCTTGCAGCATGAAATAGGAATAGAATACGAGAGTGAGGATGTAATTGCGGAAGAAGTGTTTGAATGCTTCCCTTCCCCATGTAGATGCCTCAATGATTTCTTCCATGGGCAGGGAGGGGATCGACTCACTGTTCGAGTGAATGAATAGAGTCTCTTATTCATCTTCATATCTTCTCTACATACTTCATTCCATCTATTCCCCACTTTGGCGGACGAACAATCTTGTTTGAGACACAGCATATTGTGATTCACACTCTCAACGAATCTCTTCATCTCCTTCTTCTTCCCTCCACTCACTTTATTACTTTCCATATCACAAATGAGTTCATCATCATACATTTTGAAGAGAGGTTCTTCAGTGAAGAAAGAGGTCCATTCTGAATGAAAGGGGTTAGATCAAGATCTCTTCCTCTCTTCACTCTTCGATTGGAGATTCAATTTGCACCAGATATCGTATCTGTAAATGGTCTCCCCTTCTCTGCTCCTATCATTCCACTCACTCCTTCTGTCCCTCTATCTTCATTCCCTTCTGATATATTTCATCTCCACATGATAATTCTCGATCTGAAGTCGATTAGATGGTCGATTTCTCTCTTTCTCATCTCACATCCACAGGAATAGAGAACATTCCTCTCTGATAGATCTCCCCTTCCAGAGAATTCAACGTGAGTGCCTGCTTTCCCACTCAAATCAATCATTATCCCTCGTCATCCACCCATTTCTCACTCGTATTTCTTGTGACAAATTCCTCCCTTTTCCATAAATTCCTTAATATCTTTTCCTTCCAGGACGGATAGAAATCGAGTGGGAGAGTATTTACTCACATTTACTAAAAGGAAAAAGTTAAAATGAGAATGGAGAATGATTTCGAACCAATTTTCACATCCATTCGTCTCACAATTAATATATCGTCGTTTGTACACTTTTGAGTGAGAATTTCTTTAGTGAGCGAGGCATGAAATTTATATTGAGCTGAAATAAACGAAGGATGAGAAGAGACGAAGAAAGAGATAGCAACTTGGTGTTTCAGGGTCATTCATCAACTTCTCCACTTCATCCCATGTAGGATTCTCTCCCTTGGGGCAATCTGATATCAAATCAAGTGGAAATGAACAATAGAAGACACTTACAGTACTCAAAGGAAGACACGAAGGGAATGAATATAAATAAGAGAATAATATTCATCTGAATTGGAAGGATTCGGATTGAATAGAAGGAGTGAATTGAACCTCGAAGAGACCATAGAACCACTCAAAAGGAAAGGAAAGGGGAGGAATGGAAGAAAATAAATTTCTTATTCTTTTAAAAGCTCTCTCGATTTCCATACGTATGTGTAATAGTATGAAGAATAAAGAGTGAATCTCTCATTCTTGCCTCTTTCCCTCAATGCGAGTGGTTACTCTTCTCATCTTCCTTCCTTCTTTCTCACTTCAATTATCTCGTGAAGAACTCTTCAATTTCTACGACAACACCACTCGATCTGGTTCCTTTTCTCTTCTGTACATCTACTTCAATCAATTTCTTCCAGTAGTGACATACAAGACAGAATGTTGGAGGAACGAAAAACCATTGACTTATCTGGCCAAAGTGAAGGTTGTCTGTGCTGTTGAATTCGAGAAGAATCTCGCAGGTCCCTCCCGTCTCATGATCTTTGATCTCCCCCCCCCCCCTCTCATCTTTGATCTCTCTCTCCTCAGGTGGATGGGATCGAAAGGTTCTAGGAGGAGTGGTCGTCCCTAAGAATGAATACAAAGAGGGATACTTTCGATGCGAATGTTCAAATACGAGGATTGTAATCTGCTGTCCTGGTGGATACTGTGATGTGAGATGATATCGATTGAATGAGAAGGAACTACCGTACTCTACTCTAGAAGACTCTCGGAGTGATGAAGACTGTTCTGTGTGGGATGGAACATCAATTCGCTCAGGTCCCGAAAAACAATTTAATGGCAGAGATAATCAGAGGTTCTTTCCTCCCCCCCCCCCTTGCTCATCCATTGATCGATTGGTTTAGATCAATTCGAGGAATCATTGTATGTAGAGGCGATTCATGGAGGATGGGATGATATCACCTTCCTCCATGGTCAAGACCAGGTAGATCAAGAGGGAAGGACTGGATTATCGATTGATTCAGTATGGAAATGATTACTTGAACTACCCACAAAAGAAGGTAACACTAAAGCCAATCTTCCATATATACAAAATGTGATTGCTTGGACCAATTGAAAGGATAAAACTTCATTACGATAATCTTTGATGTGTGTATTCCACATAGATTGCACAATCTTCTTCTTCTTCTCTCAATAACCAGGAGCAGTTCGAGGAGTGGGACAGTGGTCACAAGTACCTCCTGATCCCTTGACACCTACAACATAACTGTAGATATGAGCCCGTTCGCGTAAGAATCGGACAAATCGCTTGGCGTCTGGCACCGTGAAAAAACCCCGATTTTCTCAAACTCTGGGTTCGGAGGTTTTCGAGGGTGCTGAAGACTGTGGGCACAATAGTTTTTCATATTGAGCCTCCGTTGGCTTCAGATGGCGTCACGTCGAAAATGGTTTTTAATCTATTCTGAGTTTCCCTTAAGCACCAAATTTTCAAGAAGATGGCTCCAAGGGTAGATTTTGATGGCGGTCACGCCTGCATTTTTTATTTTCAAATATCATCAAAAGTTAATTAATTAGAAAATGTAACTTTTTAATGAATCATCTGTGAAAGTAGAGACCCATTCAGAAAAATCCGTCATCTAATTTGGATTGACATATATTTTTTTGAAATTTTTTCAGGTACATGTTTTTGAGGGAAAAATAAAAATGTGCGAAAATTGCACTTATTTACACCCTCCTTTGACCACGCCGGTCTTCCCTTCTCGTTGATCTACCCCTTTCCTCGGCTCGCTGCTCCCTCTGCCTGTCTGCGCTCTCTCTAACGCACACACACTCTCGCCCTAGACGAGGGTAGATCATAGGAAAGTGAACGCCCAAGAGATCAAGGAAGGGAATCAATGAACGAAACTTTCGCACATTTTTATTTTTCCCTCAAAAACATGAACCTGAAAAAATTTCAAAAAAATATATGTCAATCCAATTTTCATGGCGGATTTTTCTATATGGGTCTCTTCTTCCACAGATGATTCATTAAATAGATATATTTTCTAATTAATTAACTTTTGATGTTATTGGAAAATAAAAAATGCAGGCGTGACCGCCATCAAAATCTACCCCTGGAGCCATCTGCTTGAAAATTTGGTGCTTAAGGGAAACTCAGAATAAATTAAAAACTGTTTTCGACGTGACGCCGTCTGAAGCCAACGGAGGCTCAATATGCAAAATGATAGTGTCCATAGTCTTCAGCACCTTCGAGAACCCCCGAACCCAGTCTTTGAGGAAATCGATGTTTTTTCACTGTGCCGACCTTTGTCCGATCCTTACACAAACGGGCTCATATGAAGAGGGAGGGGAATGACCTACCATCGGGTCCAGGTGCTCCCGCTGGTCCTGGCTTCCCGTATGGTCCTCAATAATTATTATTGATCTTTGATCTCTTCTTCATCGTCCATCAATCCCATCATATCTTCATACCTGGATTTCCTTGATCTCCTTGAGGTCCTCTTGGTCCTGGTCCTCCAATCTTTCCCTTCAATTAACCTTTCCTCAATCTATCTCTATTCTTCTATTGGTCATCCATCTCATTCCTCCGTTTCAGATTAATTCCTTTAGTGGCCCAATATCTAGTTACCATCGGATAGGAACGATAAATAAATGAAGGAATGCAGATATAGAAAAAAATTGATGGAGTAGTGTAAATGACTGACCTTGATACCAGGAGGTCCGGGAGGTCCAGGCAGACCCTACAATCAAATGGATATGTTCATCTCTCTTCAGTTCTCCCTACCATCTCTCCGGGTCTTCCGGGCGGACCAGGAGGGGCTTGTCCCTGAATATGCTTCCCATTCTCTCCTCTCTCACCAGGACGACCAGGATAGCCAGCAAGACCTTGAGGACCCTGCAAGACCAATCATTGGGTGACATTTGTAGGAAACATCGACTGAGCACACTGCGACCTACCAGTCCAATAACCATAATGAACCGTGAAAGCGTACCACTTTGCCGGGTGGTCCAGTCGGTCCCGGTTTGCCCGGAGTGCCCGGCTCTCCCTGTTGTCCAGGATATCCCTGCAAGAGGAATCATCAAGAGGATGAAGATGCATGGAGCCGGACAGAGTATTCAGTGAACTTACCTTCTGTCCCTTATCTCCGGGCGATCCAGGGGCACCTCAAAGGGAACTGTGGATGAGGGGAAGAGAGGGGAGTGACCTACCTGGAGGACCGGGAGGGCATTCATTCTGACACGATTGAATCGAGTGTTGCACTGTCCCATATCCATCCTCTTGAGGAGGAGAGAGAGTGGGCGAATCTGGAGGGGAATTCAAGGGAATGAAGGGGGAAGAGGATAGACATACCAACTCCATTGGGTCCATCTTCTCCATTGTTCCCATCGGCTCCGTCTGCTCCTGCAATCGTCTCTCTCCTCCCCTCCTCTCCCCTCCTCTCCCCCCTCCTCCCTCTCCCTACCATCAGCTCCAGGATGTCCTGGTGGTCCAGCTGGTCCCTGTACGCACGGACAACATTGGGGTTGAGCTTGTGGGATCTGCCAAGGGATACTGTAGGAGTACGGTAAAGGGAGAAGTTATTGATTAACTCACCGGTTCAGCCTGGTATCGACTACCAGTGGGATTGTTGCTCTGCAAAGGGGTAGATCAAAAAGAGGAATCAGTATTGTCTATCTCACATATTGTCTCCTTCCTCTCTCTTGCTGTCTTCTGATCGTCCTTTCCTTCGCTAATCCCGATTTCCTGCCATTTTCCCATTCAAATTTCAAAGGGAGAATTGAAACATACTCAATGACATCAGCAGCTTTGACAAAGTGGCCGAATAGCCATCTTCCCTCCTCTGTATCTTCCTCCCCACTCAAATGATTGCATCATCACTACTCAATGGAAGGGGATAGATACCTCTTCTCTTCATTTACTTCTCTTCTCGTTCGATTGATACTCTGTCCTCCTTTGAGAAGGGAAATAGTGAGTAGTTCAGTCCATAGATCTCGATTGCGAGACTGCATAAAGGAGGATGAATGATGAGAGGGGGGGGGGGGGGAATCAAGGATACCTTGCAAAATGCCGTGTCTGCCTGAAGAGAGGAATGGATCTTCTGGACATTCTGATACACGAGAGGCATGAGTAGAATAGAGAAGATTATGGTGGAAGTGGATAGGACTACGGCTGAGAAGGCTGCCCTGTGATGAGAAGAGATGGGGAGGGGATGGGAGAGATCAAAGATCACCTCCGGAATCGAAGCATTTCTGCCCGACTCTTCAACTCATCGTCCTCTTCTAACACTTTCATCTGCAATAGAACAGTCATTCAAATGAATGAAAGAAGGAACGATGTCATTGGGAACGATCCGAAGTAGAATCATACAACTGTAGAGTGCTTCCAGAGAAGGATGAACCAACGGAGACTAGAGCGAGTAAGTGAGTAGGGAAGAACTGGGAAGGGCAAAGAGGAGGAACGGAGTGAAGGATACGATTACTGTTGAATGATACAATAATAATGGAGTAGAGACTGTAATCGAGAGAATGGAAGAAGAGGCAAATTAGATCATGAATGAAGAGAGGGGGGCAGAAGAAGGGGATACGACTCAAAAACGAGTCACTAATCTACTCGAACCACTCTCCATCTCTTCCATCTCCCTTCTCTCTCATATTGTATTCTCACGATTACGAAGGATCTTTATGAGAGATGAAGCAGTTACAGTAGTAAGTCCGGATTGAGATGAGAGGGACGATAGGAGAGGGAGATGGGAAGTGAGAGGAATGAACACTTATCTGATGGACATGGAATGCCAACTTGAGAGACGCCGTTGACTCACACCATTCATTTATTACGAATCACAAATCAAGATCGACAAATTTATGTTCGATTTATCATAGGACTTGGAATACTCTGCAAAAATCAAGGGGGGTTTTCGAATATGTCCTAATTCAGACGGAGATTCCTAACGTTCTTCAATTTTCTATTCAGTTCTGCCTCCGTTCGATCCATCAAAGGCGATATACGAAAAACAAATGTTGAGCACACCTTCTCAAATAAGCAGCAATCGGACTACATGTGCTGTTCCTCCCAATGACAAAATTAAAGAGAATTCTCGAGAACTATCTAATTCTAGATAATCTCATACCCATTATGGTGAGATCAAAGTATTCTAATCGCCACCACACTGTTTACTAATGATACTGGATCATCAAAACAAAAATTAATCACACTACTATATCATCACTCTTTGTATCTGTCTTGCAAACTGCAACATCAAGTAAGGGGTAGTTTATTACGAAGTATTGTGAGATCAATGCTTGCTCGAGTACAGAAAGATGGGCATTTCGCCGCACAAAATATGTAAGGGGGAATTGTGAATGGGTTACAGGAGGTAGAGCTTGTTAGCCGTTGAGCGGTAAACTGGATTAATTATACAAGTTTAGAGTACAGCATACGAAAGAGTGGTTGGACCCATGTGCACGGGCGGGGAAGGACAGAACCTAAGGCTTGTATGCCTTCATCTCCTTCTCATATCTCTTCTTGTCCTCGGCAGCAGCCTTCTCCCACTTGCTCTTGTCCTTCAGTTTCTTCCACTCAACGCCTGCCGCCTTCGCGACTTCAGCGATCCCCATGCCAGGCTTGGTCAGAGCCGCGCGGTTCTCATTCATCCAGATGAAATAGGCGGATAAATTTCTCTTGGGAGCGTTGGGATCCTGGAAATACACAGATTAATAAATAAATACTTATAGATACTTATGGTAATGTATTAAGTATCTTTGCAAATCTCCTAAAACAGAGAAGATAAAAACAATACCTTCTTCTTCTTGGTTACGGCCTTTGCAGCCTTCGCAGGAGAATCGCTCTTCGCGGACTTTGCGGCGCGAGCCATTTAATTACTAGAAAAAAATAATCAACCAAAACATAAAATGGAGCGATATTTACATCCTACAATATTTAATTACAACAAAAAAGGTAATTAACCCAAACATCCAATGAGCGATATGTATACCTATGATATAAATGCGGAGATATAATAATATGGGCACGCAAGGAAGAAGAAAAATGGAACGAATGAAAGACGCTAAGCACGAGTGAGAGGCGTCGTACTCCACGCTAGTTTGAGCGCGCAAAATTTTGGCGGGAAAATTTACCACTTAGGATTGCCTGATCGGTTGATTTACAGTGAAGTAGACGCTATCTATGGCTACGTTAAGATGCATATTGCCAGATAACGGAGCGATGATGTTACGAAAAATAAAACTTAGTGCGAAATAAGGGTCAAATCGATTTTTAAAATAAGCTTGTTCATTTCAAAATTTTGAAATGAAAAATGTCTTGCCTGGAATGTTCCTGAGTTGCGTGTGGACGCCATTTTGAAAAATGGCGTCCACACCATCCGCCGACCGTCTCCTAAAATCACACGCTATTTTTCGTTGAGTATTTCTCACTTTTTCACTCAATATTCGAATCCCAATTTACATGTTTTCTCGCGGTTACTATTGTTTTGATGTTGTTTGTTTATTAGATTGTATGTTACAGAACACTATCCTTGTATGACCGACGTCGTGATGAGCGAGGAAACTGTGAATGCCGAGGTGCTCGCCGTTAAAGAAGATGCCGCCGTAAAAGAGGAAATCCCCGAAACTCCCGCCGTAGAAGAGCCGATCGCCGAAGACAACGGCTCGAACGAAGAGGACCAAAAACCAACTAATGGAGACACTTCGGTGGTTGGTGTTTTCTTAGTGTATCAATTTGAATATGTTTTGTTTTAGGAAAAGGTGGAGGCCGATGAACGAACTACTGCGCTCGTTTCCCTTGGAGTTAACGAATCGGTTGCCGAGAAAATGGTGCAGCTGTGAGTGAAGGAATGCCTCAGTAGCGAAAATATAGGATTGCTTTTTAGATTCGACGCAACCGACGTTACTGCCGAAGATTTCGATGAACGGGCACTTGAGATGTTGAAGCAGTTCCCTACATCCGAGGCCGTGTATCTCCTCGAGCAGCTTATCGTATGCGATCATATAATTTCGTCTATTTATATTCTCTATATTGCAGCTCACGAGGCTTTTCGGTGTTCAGAACAAGCCCCAGTATCTCATGTCCGTCATGAGAAACCTCCGCGATCGAATTCGCCAGCTTGGAGCTACTTTCGTCAGTTTCCATAATTCACGAAAGCAACTACATAATGTTAAATTAATTAATTAATTTTCTCACAGGTGATGAGCAAGAATCTGATTGGAGGACCTGTGATTGAGGATATCGATGCCATTGTCGAGAGGACTGGATACAAGCTCGAGGTATGGGGCACTTTTCTCGTTTAGTTCTGCATTCTTATGAACGAATTATGTACGGGGATTATTGTAGGTGACGGTTGGACAACGCAAGTACGGCGGGCCTCCACCCGGTTGGGAGGGAGCTCCTACGGGACCAGGAACCAACGGTCATGAAGTAAGCTCATGTTATTATTTATTTGAATATAATAGTTTAATCCTTACTCATTGTACTCAGTACTCATTGTGCTGTGACAGTACTTAATTTATTATTTTCAGATTTACATTGGTCACATACCTCATGAGATGTACGAGGACAAGCTCATTCCTCTGTTCGAAGAAATTGGAAAGATCTGGGACCTTCGTCTTATGATGGATCCGATGACTGGCCAAAACAGAGGATATGCTTTCCTCACTTATTGTGAGAAGGGATGCGCTTCTGAGGCCGCCAAAAAGGTTCGTTAAAATATTTTAAAAAAAAGGTTACAATGACTAATATTGATAATTAACGAGAAAAGGCTAAAATAAAGTGCCAAACGAAACAGTGAAACAAGAAATACCGAGTTTATTCGAGAGAAGCCAATCCCAATATTTTCGTGTCAATTGTTCGGTATTGATCTTTTTGTAAATGTTTGGTTAGCTCATTGTGACGTTTACATATTCATTTTGCCCTTAAGGTAAGTTATGATTTACCAGTTATTTTTTTAAAAATTATTGTACACCGTTCTCCTCAACTCTGTCTGCACTTGCCTCTCTGGTCTGCCTACACTTGCTTGCATTTCCATTTATTCGGAATTATTAATGATTTTGTGACTAGTACCTTTCACGTTGCGTTGTTCGTTAATTGTGTACGTTCGGTTTTGCGGCTCTCTCGATAAGATTCGGAACAAATCTTATCCAAATCATCTGAAAACGCGCTCAGTGCGAAAACTGCGTAGACATATGCAATTTATAGTTCGACGGGCATGAAATCGCAAGTGGAAAAACGCTGAAAGTGAACGTCTCGGTTGCCAATACCCGACTTTTCATTGGAAACATCCCCAAGTCGAAAACCAAAGAAGAAATTCTTGAGGAATTCAAAAAGCACTCAGGTAATTCAAACGAACTCTGTCGCTGACAGTTTTTGCTTATGCGTGAGTTTTGTTTTTACTGGCGATTGGCAGAAAAAGATACTCTTGCTTGATTTCATATCTGTCTTGTCTCTATCTCTCTTTCCCATCCTCCCACCCATCTTTTTTGTTTGTTTATTTTCAGACATTCTTTATTAATAATTATGTCAGATGGTGTGTTGGACGTGATCATCTACGCTGCCCCCGATGGTGGAGAGAGAAACAGGAATCGAGGATTCTGCTTTGTCGATTTCACTGATCACAAGACGGCGAGTGATGCGAAGAGAAAGTTCTCCACTGCTAAGGTATGCTTTGATATTTTCTTTTGAATTTGAATACATTTTAGTAATTTTTCTAAATAAGGTAATGATATTTATTTATAGGGCCCTCGTCCGTTCAATCATGAACTGGTTGTTGATTGGGCAGAGCAGCAGGAGGAGCCATCGGAGGAGGAGATGAACAAGGTGAAATCGTGCTATGTGAGGAATCTGAAGGAGGCCTACACCGAAGAGATGATCAAGGAAAGGTGAGAGTATATTCCTTTCAATTTGTATCTGCTCTAATTTTTTTGTCTTAGAAGTTTGCATTTTGCACTAATATTAAATGTTCCTTCCGCAGATTCGAGAAGTACGGAAAAGTGGAGAGAGTGAAGAAGGTAAAAGAGTACGCATTCGTCCATTTCGAGGAGCGTGAGGATTGCGTCAAGGTTATTTTTGAACACTTATCTCAATTTTTATACAATCATATACATAATATTTTTAGGCGATCGAAGCTGAGAATGGAGCTGAGGTCGACGGAGTTGCCATCGAGTGCTCTCTCGCGAAGCCTCAAGTGGACAAGAAGAAGAGAGGAACGCCCGGAAGAGGACGAGGAACCGATCGATTCGGAGGAGGAGGAGGAAGTGGATTTGGAAGAGGAAGAGGAAGCCAGTCTGGAGGCAGTGGAGGAGCCAAT
>LS557987.1:194778-206976 GCA_900490775.1 Pristionchus maxplancki
ATCAGTGATAACGAGAGAGAGAGGGGGTAAAGCGAATGGGGGTTCATGAAGGGGGGGAACCTATCACTCTCCTCCAATGGATCACTCCTTTCCCATTCCCCTTCATGACCTAAATCGTTACAGAACTGAACTCTCTCCTCACATAGCTAAGAGAAGAGAAGCGAACCCTTATCTCCATTTCAACATCCAACTTGATCAGAGGAAGAGGAGGGGGAGAAGGTCAGAGGGGAGAGAGGGGGATTCTATCTGGTGGCATGTATAGTAATGAAGAACTGTCGAATTAGCTAACGGCCTTTCAGCCCTTTTTCCTCCTTTGAGAAGGCCAGAGGAAAGGGTTCTATGATTCGAAAATGATGATTCGGTGAAGGAATGGAGAGGACTCTAGTCCAAGGTAGTCTCTCTCTCTCCTCTGGTTGAAACTGTGAAGTGATTGAAGAGAAGCAAAAAGACCCGATGGAAACGATTGGAATTATGATTGAGAGAAAGTGGATAAATGATGAGAAAGAGAGAGGAGGAGAATCGAGAATCGATCCTTGATTACTAGAAAGAAAACTGGCGATTGGGAAAGAAATGAATCGGAGAGTGGACAGAAGGAAAAGAATCCAGATCCGAATGAGGAAAAGGAACATTAATCGAATCATGCATAAGATGGAACCAAATATGATTGTTTATGCAGTCTCCCTTCAAAGAAGATCTTTATTTGGCTGTTTTACTGCTAATTTTCTCCGATTTATCATGTGTGTTTGTTGCATCTTCATTCCGAACGCTTTCCCCCTCCCCCTCCTCCTTCCATTCCTCCTCCCCCCCCCCCTCCTCCCCTCCTCCTCCCCTCCTCCTCCCCTCCCGCAAATTCAAGTGTACGAAATGCAGAATCGGCTACTGGATGCCAGAGGGAAGAAGGAGGGAGGCGATATATTTTGTGTCCCCTCTGACGGGAGAAAAGAAGGAGAGCTTGCAGTTGTGAAGGAGGAGAACTCGAAGGAGGGGAGGAGAAGGGAGGGGGGAGGGGAAGGGGACTGGGCAGGTAATATCCACCTCCCAGTTAGAGTATGCCATTAGTCAGTGCTAGTCGAGAGTGTAAAGGGACGAAGGGGGAATTGGAGCTAGAAAAGGGAGGAATAACCTCGAAAGGTTCGATCGAGAACAAGGACATTTGTGATAGGGAATGAAATCGAGGAGAGAACTGTTGGAAGTTCCCGAAAAGATGAAGAAAGAAACGAAGGGGAGAGAGGGGTCAATTGAGGAACGGAGAGATATCGAGGATGATCATCATTCCATCCTATTGTCAGTGGGAGATTAGAATAGTAGTTAGATGAGTCAATGTGACGGAAATACGTACATGTTTTCTTCAGAATAAACTCGAGTTTCGTTGTACCCAATTCTGACGATATTCATGGAGTTACTCACGAGTTATGAGAGTAACCTGATCTTGTGTGGAAATGTCACAATGGAAAGCTCATTTTTCACGGTTATTTGTACTCATCTCAATAGTAATATTTCAGGTATTGGAAGAAGTTTTGTTCTTTTCATATCTTCTATCTTTTGAAATAACAAGAGCACTGAGTTGAACATATACTCGACGCGTATGTTCCATACGGGGAATAAGTGCCGAAAGGAAGCCATAAATGAGAATGTCGAAGAGAATGACGAAGAGGTGAGAAGAAATGTAGCAGATACGTGAAGAATAGCACCTTCACGCACTCTTTGTACAAGAGATCGATCAATTGAACACAAAACGAATGATTTTGAAACGAAATTTTCAATTTCGAAATTAGAATGTGGTAATGACCCGTCGCCACGGAAGGAAGGTGTCAATTCCTCGGGTAGATCACTGATCGGAGCCCCCTCTCTCCCTTCTGACCTCTCTTCCCTTCCCAGAGGGTCGATTCCCTCGATCGGAATAGCAAGAAGGTGCGAAGTCCCTCTCACTACCTCATTTCCCTTCTGGAGATATCTACAAGAATCTCCCATCCATTCACTCCGTTCCCTTCTTCAATCCACGATGGTCGCTATTCTCAGTACTCCCAAACCTCGTAAGTTCTCCTTCCACTCTTCTTCCATTCCAATCAATATGATTACTCCTACCGTACCCATTACAGTACCCCCAATCTCATCGATTCCTCGTCGTCCTCCTTCCTTCGGTTATGAGCCTGTCTACCTTACTACAGTCGAGAAAGATCTCTCCCATGAGGTTAGTTGATATTTGTTGCCCTTGTTTTTCTCAACAAGTTGATAACTTTCTAGTTGTAATCTAATATGTCAATGTATCCATCTTAGATAAAACTGGAACGACGATTTCGATGGACGGCGATTCTTCTCTTCTCCCTCCTATCTCTTATCTGTGCATCAGCCGCAGTCTACTACTGTATCAATAGTGAGTCCCCCTCCCCTCTCTCCTCCTTTCATCTGATCTTTGATCTCTTCAGCATCAACAATGAACATTCGTATTCCTCGTCCCATTCACAATCAGTCTCTTTCCCTTGCAAATCATCGAGTGAAGGGAAGAATGAGAGACTCCAATCTTCATTTCGTTCAGATAACCTTCTATGTCAGTGTTTTTGTTGAAATATTTTGTGATTTTTTGCGATCAATAATCATCGTTCATCTCAGGCGATGGCTCGATTCCAGCATCCAGGCAACGAAGTGACAGTGGACTCTATTACGGTAAGTAGATATTGATTAGTCTCATCTCGAATCGATGGATAATCAGGTATCAGTCTACAATGGTCATATTCGAGTGGGAGGTAAAGAGTACACTCCTTCCATGAATAAAGAGTATCCATTTATTCAATCGAATGGAGATACCACTGAGATAACTGTGCTACCCAAGGCGACTCTTCTGGAAGGAGAAATAGGGTACGGTAGATTGGAGAGTACGGTAGTTATCGATTACATTACAGATACAAGGAGTGTTCTTCCGATGATTCTTCCCATCTCGGTCTTCGTCTCTACTATTCCATCCTAGTTTCCAAGAAGAATATCTTTGGGAATGAGATCAAAGGAAGAATCGAGTACTCCCAAATGTATTCAGTCTGCTGTTCATGTGAGATGAAGAAGGAGTACCTCCAACATTACTAACTCGCCCCCCCCCCCCTCTCCCTTCCTCTCCCTTCCTATCCATCGCCATCAACTAGTATAATAAGTCTAATCTAACGATGTAAATGAAAGGCAGGTCCTTCTAAATCTGATATCCTGTGTATTGAAGAAACAAAGCTGAGCTTATGTCTTTCCCCCAATGATTACCTAATCTAACTATGGTTGTTTTTATGTCACTGTGGAATAAAATACTTTTTCCGAGAGGATCGAATTATGTAGCGAATCAAAAAGAATTACAGTATCACAGTGAAAACAGGAATCTCCAGACTCCGCCCACTCCAGCGCCGTATTTTAGCTGCCCTCCCTCGCGCGAAACTCGCGAGTTTCGCGCGGTTGTTTTGAACATTTTTATTGTTTTGTCTTGTTTATTGACTTCTTTGTGTTTCTACTTTCACTAAATATCTCAGATAATGGTCTCTGCTGACGCTTCGCCTGATTTGAAAAAGCTGGAGGCTCTATTGAAAGAGAAAGGTGAGTTCTTCTCTCTGACTCATGTTCTGTGCCATGCGATAGCGAGAAAGCGCGCGATAAAACGCGTTGCATCCTGTGTGTTTAGGGGAAAGTCTGCGTGATCACCAAGTAGAAGGACTGCATGTGTTGTGGAAATGGAATGAGGAAGGAAGGGGAGGAATCGTGGCAGATGAAATGGGACTAGGGAAGACTTGCACCTCTGTTGTGCATCTATGGAGACTGAGAAGGAGTGGAAAGGGCCCATTCATGGTCGTTTGCCCTCTCTCCGTTGTCAACCATTGGAAGCAAGAGATTGAGAGGTGAAACGGCTAACAGAAAATGTAGATCAACATGAATAATTTAGATTCTCTTGTGGTGAACTGGAGTCCTTCTGTTTCATGGGAATGAAGGATGAGAGGCGAGAACTACTTAACTCGATCGATAATGAATTGCTATCGAATCAAGTCTTTGTAATACCATACCACGTAAGTTCTCCTTCTTCGATTTACCCAGAATTCTGATCTCAATTGTTCAGTTATTCACAAATGAACAAGAAGATTTGGCGCCGTTGCTGAACAATACAAATTTCTCGCTGATTGTAGCTGATGAGGCTCACACACTTAAGAATTGGAAGTCACAGATTAGTGAATTGATGAGAACGGTCAGTTGAGAGTTATCTGTAGAGTGCATGTGATATAATTCCAGAGATTAGGTGATTCTCAATTTCTTCTTCTAACCGGAACTCCGATCCAGAACGATGTTGGAGAGTTATACTCTCTTCTGTCGTTCTGCCAACCAGACAAATTTCCCATCGATGATATCAAGGAATTCGTTGAGAAATACAAATCGAAGAAGGAGTGTGAGGTCACGATTACGGTATCCATTCTCAACAATTGATTATAGTGGATAATCTTCGTGAAATTCTCAAGAAATACAGTATCCGGAGAAAGAAGGAAATTGTATGTACAACACTGCCACCAATGCAACAGGTATGGATTCCTATTTTGATATTATGGAATATTTTGAATCTAGGTAATCTTTTATCATGGAATGACGAAGAAACAGAAAAGGCTTTATATCGACATTCTAGTGAAGAACAGAGGTCAGTTACATATACAATATTTATGAGGAGAATGTATCTCTTATCCCAGAGTCTATAATGGGTAAACGCGATTTCTCCCTTTCCAACCAACTGATGCATCTGAGAAAGGCTGTTGTACATCCTTATCTATTCCCGGGTACTGGAATCGTTTGGATGAATAGGTGATCATAATATCATTGTAGGTCAAGAGCCCGAACCATTCACAGAGGGTGAACACATCGTGACTGCATCTGAGAAGATGAGAGTGAGTTACCTACAAATACCAGACATTGAATAGTCATTGATCAGGTACTAGATGCACTCCTCTCTTTCCTATCTCGAAATGGTCATCGATGTCTCATCTTCTCCCAATTCACTTCCCTTCTTGATATTGTGCAGGACTATCTCAATATGAGAGGTAAATTAATTCTCTTTCTCTCTAACGAACTCATTCATCGAAGGTACATCATACGAGAGATTGGACGGATCGGCTCGAGCCGAAGAACGATTCACATCAATCAATAGTTTCCAGGTACTGTAGATCTATTAATAATCCATCCAGAAATCAGTCTGCGTAGTTCCCCTCCCCTTGATTCCATCATTTTATATTCAAAGCAATAATTTTCCCTATGGATTAGTGTGATAGAGGGGAGATGTATTACTACAGTATTCCAGTATACCCATTACAGAAAGCTGATGTCGAAGTGTTTCTTCTCTCAACGAAGGCAGGAGGAGTGGGACTGACTCTCACTGCGGCGGATACGGTAAGGAAAGAATACGGTAGATGAAGTATCGATCGATTGTAGGTCATATTCCTGGATAGTGATTGGAATCCTCAGAACGATATCCAAGCAATGGCGAGATGCCATCGAATTGGACAGACGAAGTGAATTGATTCAATTTGAAAGAGAGTGATGATATCTTTCTCAGACCAGTGCGAGTGATCCGTCTAATAGGACGATACACAGTGGAACAAATGATGAATGTGAGAGCGATGGCCAAATTGAAGTTGACTGATCAACTGACGGAGGAACACAGTCAGTCTTATCTCCCTTATTCATCCTCAAGCCTCTACCAATGAAGTGCTTCGTTGTAGATGCGAAGCCAGCAGCAGCAGATGTATCGAAGATGCTCGCTTATGGATTGGCCAATCTGAGAGAGGAGAACGAGGAAGATGAGAATGTGGTGAGGAGAGGAATGGAGTTGGGGAGAGATGGAGAGATGAATAGAAAGGGGTTTTGAGACGGATTCGCATCTCGAAGGAGTGATTGGACAGACGAATGAGAAGGGAGAATGGATGGATCGAGAAGAGGAGACTGAGGATAAGGAGGTACGGTCTATTCCCTGTTTCCTCATTTCCTATTATCATAGCATCTATATTTTTATGATTAGTTTCAGAATTCGTGTGATCTATTGAATGAAGAGGAGAAAGATGTGGATGAAAAGGATTATTTCTACTTCGAGGGTGGGCATTTATTCTCTCTTCATGATGAATATCATTCCAATCACTTCTTCTCCATTCCCTTTTCCTCTTGCAGGTGTTCGCTATCGAGTGAATGAGAAGGATCGAGCTGCAATGGCTGAGATTATCGATGAGAAGGGAGGAAAGAATGGAGTGGGAAAGGTACGGTAGAGTGGATACTGTAGATTGTTTGATATATTGAATACAGTCGTGGTCTCGTGAGGAATTGGAAGAGATGGAGAAAGAGAAGGAGGAGAGGAAAGAGCGAAGGAAGATTATGGCTGAGGAAAGGAAGAAGAAGAAGTGGAGAGATGCGGGTGAGGGGATCGATCAATCGTTATCACTTTCTCAATACAATTGCAGGTTATTCATCTCTCAATCTTCCTCTTCCGGATGACGATGAGATGGAAGAGATGGGAGAGGAAGAGAAGGAAGGAGAAGAGATCTCATTCGTCACGGGAGATCTAATGGAACCGAAGGGAAGAGCAGATGCTATCATCATCCATATCGTCGATGATAGTGGTGAGAAGAGGGAGGGGAATAGTCACGACATCATTGGTTGTCTCTTCAGGTTCATTCGGAAGTGGAGGAGTCTTCTCTGCCCTCGATTCCCTTTCTCCTTCGATCAGAGAGAACTATGAATTGGCAGGAGAAATGGGAGATCTGTCGATGGGAGATGTCCATCTAGTCGAAGTGAAGGGGAAGGGAGGAGAAGGAGAGGAAGAGGGAAGGAAGGTGGAAGTAGCACTTATTGTTGCCCAGAAGAAGACCAAGAGAAGTGAGGATGTTCAATCCATTTGATTTAGACCAGACCTGATGTTCAATCTAAAATCTGAATAAAAAAATATGGAATAAAATGCGGTATTGCAGATGAGTTGGTTCTGTCGGCTCTTTCTCGTGGTCTTCGTCGATTGAGTGGAAGGGCGAAGAGAGAGAGGAGAAGTGTGCACACTGCGAGGATGGGGAGACACATCGAGAATGTAGAATGGTGAGGAGGGGGAAGGGGGAGGGAGGAGGGGATGAGACCATTGAAGGTATGCTGTAGAGAAGACACTGAAGAAGGAATTGGCACTGAAGGGAATTCCTCTCTTCGTGTACTATAAACCAAGAGGAGGTATGAGATATAGTTGAGAAGGAATGGTGAAGTTACTCTGATTGTAGATGGAATGGGAAGAGGGAGGGGACGAATGGATAAGAGATCAAAGAGCAGAGATGATGAAATGGAAGTTATCGGTATGGAGGAATCTATTATTATTCTGATTTCCCCCAATTCAGTATATTCTCATCAATTTTTTATTTAGAGTTGTCTCCCGATCGAAGGGAACCAGAGAGGAAGAGGAAGAAGAGGAGAGTGATGATGGAGAGCGATGATGAGGTTGAGTGGAGGAGAGATGGGGAGGGGAGGGAAGGAGAGATGAAGAGGGGAGGGGAGAGATACTTTAAGGAGGATCAACCAGGATGTTCGAGTTGGATGAAGAAAGAGAAGATGGACGAAGATATTATGGTGGTCGAAGAAGTGCAGAGAGAAGAAAGAAAGGAGAAAGTAGTGAAGAATGAGGAGAAAGAAGAACAACCAGAACGATCAATTGTTACGGGAATATTCACAGGATGTACATTCTATTTGGCGGAAGGAGTGAGAAATATGAGGTGGGATTAATTCAATGGACAAAAAGATGTGAGGTATAGTATTAATTTATTTAATGAATATCGCAGGGGATTAATCGAGAGGGAAGGAGGAACAGTGACTATTTCCATTCTCGATCTATACGATGTCACTCACGCAATCATCCCTGAGAAAGAGAAGGAGAAGAATACAATAGGATTGCTCCCTGATGAAGCTGAGATCAAAGGAGAAGAGTATGTACATGAGTGCATCAAGGCTCAACGA
The DNA here is from genome assembly GCA_900490775.1 of Pristionchus maxplancki. Taxonomy (NCBI): domain Eukaryota; kingdom Metazoa; phylum Nematoda; class Chromadorea; order Rhabditida; family Neodiplogasteridae; genus Pristionchus; species Pristionchus maxplancki. Next base: position 202,756 of record LS557987.1, read on the forward strand.
TTACTGTAAATACGATACTATAGGAACAATTTAAACCATGTAATTGCTGCTAAGTCTGACCTAGCAAATACAGTGAATTCACTTTTCCCGTAAACGGGATTATGTACATTTTGAAATGATCGATAAATAATTATATAAATTGAAGAAGTCTTCGAACGTGACAAAAAGAGATTTTCAAAGTATAATGGATAATGCATAGGAGTAATGTAAATGGTCTTCCATCCCTCAGTCTTCCTCTCCTCATTCCTTCTCCTCTCCCCTATGCCCATTGGTCTCTACTCCTCCCCCTCCCTCTCCCTCCCCCTTCTCCTTACCTTGATGTGTTTCCGTCGCAAGACTCTTCGAGACGATTCAGCCGTCTATCCGACTCCTCCTTCTTCCCCCAATCGGAGATCCCTTCAGAAACCATGCAGATCAGACTCAGATCTACAGAAGAGACAAGGAGAGGTACGGCACTCAGAGCAGATGAGCGATTGTCCATCGTCCGGAGGACCCGAATCACGGCCCGGTCTCAGTCCCCGAAAGGTATACGGTAGCCCCCCAGGGGTACTGTAGCCTGGGGGAGATTCGATCAATGGGGACGAAGACTCTGCAGGGCAGCAAACCCATCTACCAATCCGATTGCGTGCCCAATGAAACCAAACCAGAACTGGTTCAGAATCGATTGGTACCGGTGAGTGGAAGAAGGAGATTACTGTAGAGATGGAGATGATCGGATCTCGTTAAGGTGATCAAGAATTTGTTCGATCTCGAACCATTGAATAAGACGGGAGGATCGAGTGATCTTCTGGCTGAGAAATTGGCACAGAAGAATAAATTGGACGAACAAAAGGATCTGAAGGAGGAGACTTGCGAAGGTACGGTAGAAGAAGAGTACGGTGGAGTTATAGAGAACTGGTTGCAGACGATTGCAATTACTACAATATTCGGAAGGATATGCGGGCTATAGTGGACAAGTCGAACATTAAGAAAGAAGTGAGTATCAGTAATCTATAGAATCCCAATTAATTGGTCAGGAGGATACGGTATATGAAAAGTCGAAGAGAACAAAGGGAAAAGAGACGGCAAAGAAACCATTGGGGATGAAATACAAGAGAGATTCGAGGCAGTCAAAGTCAAAGGAGGAGAAGTCAAAACCAATCGAGGTATCGAGGAAGGAATGCAGTGAGGAAGATTGAGAAGGTTCAGAAAGTGCAATCAGTGGAATACGATATGGAGAATGATGTGAATGAGAAGAATTACATGTACAATCTGAAGGAAATCGATTATTGCACTCACGATATCATGAGATGTATTGAGGAGGTGAGGAGAAGGAGAGAGAGGAGAGTGATCTACATATCGATTGAAGGACAATCTCTACAAGAACATCAACGACGACAGCAGACTGGTATACGGTAGACCTCCTTGCGAATCGTCAAGTGACTTTTCAGCCAGACAAGGTGGATCCATACGGTGATCTGGAGCAATTGGCGAAGAGACGATACACATCGTGCAAGGTGAGTGGAAGGGGGCGGGGCGAGAAAGGGGGCGGAGTCATCTCAGAAAGGGGGCGGAGTCATCTCAGGTCCTTCGTCGGAATACTCTCGTGTCGACCCTTCACTCGATGCCCTCTGCTGATGAGAAGGAGTATGCAGCCACTGCTACTGCCAAGCATATGAGTGAACAGTGAGTGGAGAGAAGGGAGGGGAGGGAGGGAGACCTTACAGTTGTGCCATCCGATTCCTTCCTCCCACTACACTCATTCAACACTGCGATGAAGTGAGGGAAGACGTGACGAACATCGATGCATCTGATCTGGGGACAGGTGAGTCCCCTCCCCCCCCCTCCTCCCCTCACGATTCCCTCCAGGCACAGCCATCCAAATGACTGCCCCTGCAATGACAGCTGTGCCCATGGTGGTCAAACCATCGGCAGAGATGGAGAATAGCAAGAGGAAGGAGGAGAAGAAGAAGAAGAAGGAAGGGAAGATGGCAGAGGCGACTTGTGAGAGTGAGAAGAGAACTGCTGAAGAAATGTGAGAGACAAACGGACAATTCGATTTGTACAATCTAATTCAAGATAAAAATTATATTATAAAATTATTCTTTGCTCTTGGTCAGCTAATCACTAATGAGTAGAGTATCTCGGTAGTTCATTCATCGTGTCTGAATTCATCATGGATAATAAGCCATTTGTCTCCTTCTTTACGGAAGATCTGAGTGAAGTCACCTTGAATGAACGAATCACTCTTGAAATTATCAATTGAGTAACCTCTGAACACTTTTCCCGAAGCGACTTTGCTCTCATATTCAGATTTGAAGACAATAAGATCCCCTGCTCCAGAATAGGAATAGTTCCAGATCTAGGAATAAAATACTTAGAGAGAGGGTTCGTGATGGGACAAACCTTGACCTCTCCCATGAAAGGTCTCACGAACTTCTCGATTTCTGCAAGGAATCAATGAATATTCCTTCCCACTGTATCTCTCACCACTTCTACCGTATACTCCTTGTTTATCCTTCTCAACCAGAACTGCATTTGGAGAATAGAAGGAGGAAATGGCAATGGAATCACCCTGAGATCATCCATTCCATTCTCCATCTCTCTCACCGGGTCTGCTCCGTTTTAGAACTGGTCGTTTTAGAACTCCTGTTATTTCGATCTCAGGAAGTGTTTTACGACATTTTATTTTTGCCCTCTGTAGAGTTCTAAAACGACCAGTTCTAAAACGGAGCAGTCCCCTCTCACCTCACCTCTCCGTACACTCGACCGTACTCAATGATATATGGTTCAAGGATCTTTGCTGCTTCTTAGATAATTTCTTTTATGCCCGATTAAGAAGAAACTCTCACCTTCATCAGTGTAATGAGACATTGTGAAAGGAGAAGTGAGGAGAATGAAGAATGGTACTCTCGATGAGAGGGATTGAACTCACACTACTGATAAGATTAGAAAAGAGGGAGGGATCTAATGGGGAGGGGAGAAGCTATCGAGTGAAATGAAGAACGAAGAAGAGAAGGGAGGGAGACGTAGACAAAAAAATCGGAATGATGCAGTACTATACATATTGGACATGTTTAGTATCTATTTTCTTTTAAGGTAGATAGACCGTCACACATCACAGATAAAATGAGAACTGTTTATTGATGTGGATTAGATCTCCCTCTCGATCATTCATTGGGGGTCGAGGAATCTCTCTGAGAATGTTGATCTTGTGAATGGCCATTGTGCATGAGTTGACGAGTTTCCTGAGAAGAAAGAATAAGTGAATGGAAGGAAGGAATTATCGATACCTCTTCCTCATACGATTCCATTTGTACTGCCCATATTACTGCATTGTACACACTTTCCATTCCTTTTCTTATCCACTGAAGAGAATAAGAGGGATAAGTCGATGGAGGGTGATCTCGTACCACTTCAATTCGATATAGAATGTAGAACAATCGAGCAAATGGAGCGCCCTTTTTGTGGGCACGCGCCTTGAAAAAAAAGTGACGTCTCGTCAATCTAAAATCAATTCGGAGATGATTTCCAAGGGGATCATCTTACATCATAAGACGAATGGAACGAGACCAACTAGTGGGGAAGACGTCGTATCCCAATACAATCCATCTGAATCGAATGAATTAGAAAGATCAAAGACCAATTTCTGACCTCGAAATCAAAGCAGCGACGACAGCAAGAACAATAGGGACGATAATTCCGAAATAATTCGGTTTCGTGCTTTTCCTTCCATTTTGAACGAATGGATAGGCACTTCGACTGAAGGAAAGAGACAATTCGAGAGTATCCGTAGTCAACTCACAAATGAGTGGCGAAGATATTGTTAGCCAGAGGAGGATCAGTGATATTTGGCTACAATTATTCAATGAAGAGAGATGGAAATAATGAATTCTAACCAGTATAACCTTCACTTTTCCATCCTCATGCATTTGATTCGCATAGAACTCAACATGAACTCCAAAATCACATCTTGTATTGAACCGCATCGTCTTTTTATGGTGCACCTAATCGAATTTATCCTTTCCAATTGATTGATAGTGTCAAACTCACTGAGAGGGAGTAGTAGGGAATGACTCTTCCGATGATACTTCGTGGATAGACCTCAATGCACTTCATCTTCCCTTTCCCCTCTCCCATCATACATCTACAGGCATATCCATGTCGAATATTTGCATTTGAGTGAAATCTGCCTTGATCAAATCAGTGTGTTTTAGATAAAATATTTGCTGTAAAGTATTT
>LS557987.1:207680-218232 GCA_900490775.1 Pristionchus maxplancki
TCAAACTCACTGAGAGGGAGTAGTAGGGAATGACTCTTCCGATGATACTTCGTGGATAGACCTCAATGCACTTCATCTTCCCTTTCCCCTCTCCCATCATACATCTACAGGCATATCCATGTCGAATATTTGCATTTGAGTGAAATCTGCCTTGATCAAATCAGTGTGTTTTAGATAAAATATTTGCTGTAAAGTATTTCCTATCGTTCTCCTACCAAAATGGCAAATTTACATGTTTGTGTTTCTTTCTTCCTTTGACGAAGAAGTAATGAACTTCCTTATCAGAAGTAACTATATACGTTACTCTCTCTTCGGGAAGATACTTAATCACATATTATCCTTCATTCTCCTTTTAGACCTACCTTGTTTGGAATGGCAAAACGGGTGTGGACATCGACGTGGTACCTCAATGAATCGATACTACAGATTCTACAGTACGAACTCACCCATTGTCGGGATTGGTAGGATCCCAAGTCAATCGATAATTGAAGAGACGAAGACCTTCTTTAGTTCTGTGAGTGACATTGAAGGTGAGAGAAAGAAGAGAAGGACAAACTTGAACCACACGTATATTTCATAGTCGAGAGTGTAGACAACGAAAGCAGAGAAAGCTGAGAAGATGAAGAACTGAAGATCGAGGTACTCAATTGGACTCACTGGGAGGGAATTGTTCCGCATTGAAGAATTTGACTGACGGATGCTCATAGTTTGGACTACTCGTCTGATAAAATGTTCTGTAATGCGACCGTTAGCCTTCCTCTAGCCCACTCATTCACTCACCCTTTCTCCAATACATCCTTGAGGGCAAAGAATGTGACCTGTATCAGTCAGATGGAACAATGGAGATTCCTTCACACCCACCTGGATCTTATTACCCATCAATCGAACTCGTGTGTAATGATAAGAGAAGAGACCACCCTGGATAAAAGGATGAGTAAAATGGGAAGAAGGCATTCGAATACCTCATCTAATCGATGCAACCGAGAAATGAATAAATGATTGAATTTGCATCGATTTCGATCTTTTGCTGAATCCTCCGAATACCTTTCATACTCTTTGCTGGAGAGAAAAGTGAGAGACACTGGTGAGAGAAATAATCTGACGTTGCTTGGACGAATGAAGGCAAGAAAGTCAGCAGATCATCCTTCACAATGTAGCAGTTGGGAGTGAAGGCTATCTGAAAATGAGTTGTCTCGAAGAGAGAAGGGGATAGGGGTACTCCAATGAATTGTCCTCTCTTCGGTCTTTCTCTTCCTATCCAACCATAGCACGCATCCACATCATATGGAAGCTTCCCATTACTATTTTGCCTGCAATTTCAATCGTTCACGTAAGGAATATTCGGTGAGAGAGATGCCGTACAGTTCTTTCCAGAATTTCAATACATGAATGCCTTTATCATCTTCAATAGTCGGTTCGAATTTAGAAGGAAGTGCTAAAAGGAATGAAATATCACATTGAATGGACTAGTGACCTGAAGAGGAAGAAGAGAGGAATAGAAGCGAGAAGAGGCAACTACTCCACATGGGAGACCAACGGAGGAATGATGGAGAGATTGAGAAAACAAAAGAAAGACAATTGGGTAGAATGTGAGAATATGTAAAAGTGCAAAATGCTAAAACAAATAGAGATCGGAATATTTTTTTAAAAACGTTTAAAAATGTATTCGGTTCATGAAGTTGCTACCGTTTTGTGATTAAATACGATGGAACTTTTGTTGTTCCATGTCAAGTAATGGAAGAAGTGAAGGGATGAATGAATTGCTGAGTTTTGTTATTACCATCCTCAAGCTTCAATCAACGGTACTTTTAGCAGGTGATCATGGCACGGAAATGGAAAAGTACCCCGCGCCATTCCTTAATTGCGTCTCGCATTCACAATCACTAGCGAAAATAAACTATTTGGATGGGAAATACTGTAGACAGAAGTATCAAGCATTTATTGCATCGGAATCATATGTACTGTCTAGTTTGCATTAATCTCGACTATCATGCATAGAATCTATTCGAAATTCCGAAACCGAGTAGGATGAAATATCTATGAAATGTTTGATGGTGAATGAGAAATACTGAGGAAAATATGGCAACTGTAAAGACAAGAAAGACGATAGAAGAAGAAGGTAATGAAAATGGAAGAGAATAGAACCGGCTGAGGAGACATGGATGGATTATTACATTGGATGGATTACATTTGTTGTAGAATTCAATTGGTTGGGAATCTCAATAGGTAGATAGTGGGAAGTCTTCATTATTTCATTCTCCAATATGAGTATTTATCTCTGGAGGTCGATCGTCTCTATCCTTCAATGGTCACTCATCATTTCCTTCTTTCTCTTCTCTTCTCACCTGGAATCGCCGTTTCAATTGAGCCACACTCCAATTGATTTCGAGTGAGTCCAATCCCACACAGATTGGATCTGTCTTCAGTGTGGACACTCTTCGTGATCTATCACGAATAACAGAAGACGTTCGATGGATCTCAGATCTTCCTCCTCTCTCTTCCATCGATCGATGGGAATGGGATCGATTGACCTGAGAGTACTGTAGAAGGAGAGGATGACTGGATGAGGTACCTTGCACTCCCTACTCTCCTCCTCACTCTCCTCCTTCTCTTTAGCACGGAATGGGAGAACTTGCACTGTTGGTTTATCGTCTTTCCCTTTACTGTGTCGATATCGGAGACTGAATAGAGGAATACGGTAGTCTATCGATTACTGAGAACGGGATTACCTTGGTTTCTCAATTACTGTAGCCTCTGGAACGGGAGTTGCAGGAATTTGAGGGGGCGGAGCTACGACAAAAGGGGGCGTGGCTGGTATAGAAGGGGGCGGGGCTAAGATAGAAGGGGGCGTGGCAGGGATGGAAGGGGGCGGAGCTGGCGGAGGAGCATCGTAATCTTCCATTTCCGATTTTGTCTCTTCCATTCGTTTCTTCTTCTCATCCTCGATTCTCTTGAGAATACAAGAGGCCTCCGATCGAATAAGATCATTATTACGAACACTGTCGAGAGAGGTCTTGCGAGGAACGTCCACCTGAATGAGTACGGTATCGATCGATTGAAGGAGAAGGGAAAGTACCGTAGATCGAGCGAGAGGTCGATGGGAGAGTTGTTCTGTCTCGGAATCTGAATCGGAATAGACAATGGAGGGACGGGAGGGGATTCCTCCTTTGAGGAGATGAGCATTGAAATGAATTCGCTTGAGACAAGGAGATCTGAAAGGGGCAGCTTATGTAGAAGCGCAATGCGCCTAATAAACTCAGTCCTACAGTGAGCTCTTTCTCTCTCCCTCATTCTTCTCACCTTGGAGTTGTTTCCTTCTTGTCCCTGATGGGATGGCCGGAATCTCTCAATGCTTTCGATCGAAAGATGTGAGTGGAAGTAGGAGGAGTATCGAGTAAATCAGAAGAAGAATAGGAAGAAGGAGAGGGGAGATGAGCGTAGGACGATGATTGAGAATCGATCTGAAGGGGAAGAGATTCTAACACTCCGCTTTTCAATTTAACCATTTCTCAATTAAGCATATCAGCCATTATATCAACACGGATTATGTACGTTTCTTACCGTCGACTGAATAAGCGCCGCTTCATTGAGTGTTGGTGGAGGGGAGAGAACTTGAGGAGAGAGAAGGGGAGATTGAGAGAGCCAAGGAGAGGAAGGAACTTCATTCGAATTGATGTCCACTTCAGAGATTGTAAGTGATGAAGGAGCGAGTGAGAGGACTATCTGAATTGTTTCTCTCTTGTTTATCTACTTCAAGTGATAACCCCTCCCTTCATCCCTCTTATCCCTTTCCTCTTCCTCGATCCCTTCTCACTCACCCTATCAGCCTTATCAATGAGAAAGGTGATTAGTTCGGGAACTTTCTTGCTGGAAGCAGCATCTGGAATAGAGAGAAGGAGTTATCATTCATCTCCTCTCTCGACCTAATTATCACTCGAGAGAAAGAAGGACAGCGAAGTGAAAGGAGAGGGAATGGCAGAGAGAGAGAGAGAGATGAGTGGGATGGGAATACCTTCTCCTTCGAGGAATGAAGGAGCGAGACACACTGCCAATGAAGATGAAGTCATCAGGGATTCAGGCGTCGACGACACCTCAAGACGAAGGTTCAGTGATCGAATGAGACGTTTTTGAACCTAACTAGATGTTTGCACTACGAATGTAATCATTAATACCTTCGATAGCAATTTGAGTAGATTGGAGAGAAGAGTCGAATGAGCAATGGGAAGAAGTTGAAGAAGAGCACACGCAGAAGATAACTGAAGAGAAGGAAAGAAGGGATGGTCCTCCCTCCATCTATTCTACCTGCTTCTCCCCATCTCTCTCCTCCACTACATCACTCATCCATTTGTAGTAGTTCCCATTCAGAAGCAATTTGTTGGGAATCGATCGGAGATAGTCCTCAAAGAGTTCGCATTGACACGGGACGAGTTTGCTACGTAATGATTTTAAAATTGGATACATCAAAACCCTCATCAGACCTTGAGAGTCGCCGCTAGTACATGGGCATTGTATTTATTGTAATCAGGGACGATTCCTTTCTCCAATTCCTCTCTCAATCCCCTCGCTGTCGACTGTTTCGGGGACTTCCTGAGAGATGATTCATCGAAGGGAAGGGAGAGGGAGGGGGTCTTCCCTCTGGCATTCCACTCAATGGGAATGACTCAGTTGTTCCTCTATGCTAACACCCAAGTTCCATTGAATGCTCACCTGAATAGTCCTTCGACATGGAATGAATGCATTCTGAGATGGTCGATGATAGAGAGAATCGGTTGAGGAGGAGTTCGACCATCTAGAGCACGACCGAACACTGATCTGATGAGGAGAAGAGATTGGAAGGAGAAGGGGAAAAGGGGCTTACTTCGATTCAGATCGAGACAGTCTTCTCTTGAGAGAAGAAAGCATTTCTTGTGGAGAAGGACGAGAAGTTCGTTGTTGAGAGAGGAAAAGACGAACGGGAATGATGGAGAGACACGTATCGAGTGAGGAACGATGAGAATCAGAGAGACTGAAAGGGAGAAGGAATGGTCAGAGGGAGGAACCATGGATAGATGTCAAATGAGAGAAGGAAGAGAGGGAGTAAAAAGAAGAGGAGAAGAATGACTAACCGCATGCCCGTTCGATCCAATTCGTGCATTATCACACAATAAACATTCTCTGGTCCATTCAGAACCAATTTGGGAGCTGCTTCTCCTACAATGAAAGATCGGATCGAATAGAGAAACATTTTGAACGAACGTTTGGAATGTTAGAAACTTTTTGTGCCAGATGTCTCAAGTTCTAATACGAGGATTTGCAGAAGTGAATGGCAAATGAGCACGAGATTCAATGGCATTTGAATGAAGGAAAGAAGAGATGAAAACATACCAATCTGCACTCTCAATTCATAATTCGCAGTTGAAGGAAGACTCAGTTCGTTCTGAGTCTCAACTATTATCTCTCCTGAAAAGTAATTAATGAATATTGATCGATGACTTATCTACCTCCTACCTGCTTTCTTCCCATTCTCGATTCTCTTTCGAATCTTCTGTTCTCTCCCTCTCACAAGAATGGACATAATGATCTACGATCAATCAATAAGTTGTTATCTACAGTATCTCTATTACCGTAGTTGAAGCCTGCTTCAACTTCGCTCCTATGGCAGTCGTCAGAAGACCGAACCATTCATCCTTCTCATCGGGGGTTCTGTAATCGAATGATTAGTTATCGATCGAAAATTGACTACCGTACTTGAAATGAACGAGATAATTGATAAGAGGCCATCCGATGATAAATGAGAATTCAGGTGAAGATCCATTGGAGATCCACACATTCTCAATCTTCATCTTCTCTTTCGTTTTGAATGTTCCTCCTCTGGAAGAAATAAATGAATCATAAAGATGAGGGAACTCTCGGATTTTCCCCCAGTGAAAGGAAAAGGAGGGAAAAGAGACTCTTTTACGAGAATCGAACTCACTTTTGTTTCGATATGACAAGAGTGGAGGGATAGAGCGAGAGGACTCTATGGGTTGACATGAGATCTGTTAGGGAAGTCAATTGAACTGATGACTCCTTCAGAAGAATCTTCTCCTGAATGGAAGATTACGGTATCGTCGAAGGATACGGTAGACTCACATCATGAGAGTGGTTGAGACTCACACTCCGAGAGGACATCTCTCGGATTATCGATTAGGGGGGCGGGACCACAATTATCGATTGAGTGATCCCGAGAAAGAGTGAAGGAAGGAAGAAAGGGAATAAGAGGAAGATATGAACGGAAGAAGGAATCGTTCTGTTGTATCCCAAGGACAAATGGAGATTTGTGGGAAGAGAGAGGGAGGAGGGAGGGAGGAGGGAGGGAGGGAGGGAGGAGAGACAGGTCGAGTCTTTCCCCTCTCTCGATCCTGAGATGAACGAATAATATCGAGAGAGATAGGAGAGAGGGGCGGGGGATTGAAACGGGCCATTGATACTATTATGATCGAGTCTGATTGATCATTACCATAACCTCTTCCTTCCCCCATTCATGGTACCGTACTCCTCCCTTCCTTCCTTCTTCCTCCATGGTCCTCCCTATCAGTCCCTCTGATCTACTCTGATCCATGGATGGATCTGTGTAGGTGTGAGTCCAGTCCAGTCTTGTATTAGCATCCCTCGCATTGAGAGAGAGAGAGAGTGCAGTCAAGTGTTCAATCAAAGGACGAATCGAACATTTATCGGAGAGTGAGTTCTACTCACTCCCAAAGGGAAGCACTCTCTCTCCATTCAACACACTCTCTCGTCTGTCTGATGGATAAGAGAGTATGGGGAATGAAGAGAGACACGATCAAATAATAATATGAAATGGAAGGAGGAAGGGAATGACACAGTGGATCAGAGGCGAATCTCGGAATGGAATCATCGTCTATTGAGATGAGAAGAGATGAATTCATTCGAGATGGATCACAATAGAAGTATGATACAGAAAGAGAAGAGACTAGAGAAGAGGACTCGATTAATGGATTACTCGGTGACAATTTCTTCACTCGGAATGGATAGTCTTCTCAGCCCATTTCATATCATCTGATCGAGGAATGCTGCCTGAAAGAATATGAGTTGCTATACGTAGTGCATCTATAATGCATCTACTACTAATAAAACGAGTGGATATCAACAATTATACAAATACACGAAAAAAATAATAATACTTAAAAGACTTACCAGTGATCTGAGTGATAACGAATTCGAGAGCCGTCCAGAATTGAATCAATTCGAGAGGATAGTTCATGAATCCAATAGTGATGCAGTAGTTACACGCATGGGGAGAGATGTGGTGTTTCTGCAATGATCACGTCTCCATTATACTCGATTACATTGGAGATTCAAGAATAATAATTTGAGATGCTAAAATGTCAAACCTTGTGATGCCATCTGGGGAGAATAATGTGAGTGCTCTGGAGGAATTCAACCCATTTGGGAAGAGTCGTCCATGTATGAGACCATTTGTGGATCTGAACTATTTAACTGCTCAAAAGGAATGAATATTTCTTAAAATTCTATAGCCTGGATAATTATTTTTTAGGGAAATAAGAAAGATAATATTGAAGAATGTTAACCTGGTTGGTCATGGCAACGTATATTCCGAGAGAGAAAAGGAACCAGAGAAAGGGTCTCCATTCTCTGATCGTCTCTTCATTCCCAGTGAATTGGAGATAGAGAGCAGTCACCATGAAGGGAACCGTCACGAGGAAATTGTCCCCATTGCACTGCAACGAACTATTTTTATTCCTGAGACACTTCTTGAGGACAAATTTTCAAAAAAATGAACGTTTTAGAATACTGGATCCCTTGATTGAGCATGCCTCCAGATCCCCAAAGAGAAGAACGAAGTCATAATTGTGACCTCAATGAAGTCGTGTCTCGTGATGGCCACTGGATCGACGTGATGTTCACGGAAAGATCGAATGAATCCCTGAGAAGAGAAGTGTTTACTGTCCACTCTCAACGACGAACAGCTGGCAACGAAGACCCCCCTCCCCCCTCCCTTGATCTACCTTTCCGATGACTCCCTCCACTGATCCCCATGTGTCTGCTGCCCAATGGACGAGTCCAGAGATGAAATCAGCCACCAGAGCACCCACGAAGAGAGAGGCACCGATGTGCCACCACACATCCGAGCGGATCCCACTGGAAGAGATTGAAGGGTCAGAGGGGAGATGACTCATGGAAGCATTCGAAGTAGTATGAGATTGATTGACATCAGGGAGATAAGAGTAAGCAGTAATTCTCACGTGATCAGAAGTGTTCCTTGAAGGACGAAAGTGAGAATGGCAGCACTGATTCCGAATACCTCCGATCTTCTTTTCCATTTCACTGCAATTCACTCTTTGCCCTTTCTCTCCCTATCAAAGTAATCGAACAGGCGATTTGTTGTGTCTGTCTCTTCTCAGTTTCTCTAACTGACGTGGGGAAGGAAGGGAATCACTCACTCTCTCCATACATCTTCTGCAATTCCTGTGCTCCAGCATGCGATTTTCCCCATCGATTGGGACCGGGAGCAGCATTGGTATTCCCGTTGGGATCATCCTCAGGCATCGTATCGTTAGCATCGTACTCCTCTACCGTAGTCATCTGAGAAGAGTACGGTATGAGTACAGTAGGAAGAAGTGATTAGGGAATGAAGAGCAAAGGGGAATCGGAAGGTGGCATGAGAATGAGAGTGGAATGATTGGGAGGACGACCCTCCCTCTATACTCGCGATAAGCTTGCGAGTCGAAAGTTCAGTGACGAATCATGGTAAGAGAATGGATTAAATGTAAATCAATAAAGAGGACACAATAAAGCCACATTTCCATATCTGATTCGTTGTTGTGTCGTGATCGGCAAATGGTGAAGAATAATGCAGTTTTTTATTATCTCGTTGAACGGACGAATGTCAATGAGAGACGAAACTTAGAAACAGATTATGTACACTGTAAAACAATCGAGTGATCAAGAATAAGTTAACGGAGAGGTCTGAATGGCTTCAGAAAGAGAAAGAACCCGAGTGATAAGTGAGAGAGACGAGGGATCGAAGAGGGGGGAGAGGGAGGGAGGTGGAGTGATATTGGAGAGGGAGGGAGTACTAGAGTGTACTCTCTCTCATTCTCTCGTCCATTAGACAGAAGTCTGCTTGAGACATTTAGTGTCCAAGATCTTCTTGCCACACATGGCACAGATTCCCTTCTGGTAGGCACAGTTCTGGCAGTAGTGACAACCTGTAAGGAGAAGGGGGATTACACTTCCCATGGATAGTGAAAAGACTGAATAACAAGAGTGAACTACTCCATTCCCACTCAGATATTTCTCTATCGAGTAGAAAAAGTGGTAGGAAAATAACCTGGTTGATGGCAGTTGCACTTGCAGATTCGACATTTCTTCGTCACTAGTTCGGTTCTGCAATGATCTATCACTGTGAAATTAAAAGATCACCTAGAGAACAATTATTTCCAGGAAAATACACTGAGAATTTTAGTGGATAATATCCATTCTTTTTTTTTCAAATTCAGAAAACGAGGCCTTCGTTACATCATATTATCTCAGCATGTGATAGTTTCGAGCTAACTGACAGTTTGATAAGGAACGTGAGAATAGAAAGAAAGGAAACGAGATTCCGTCCATTGAACTAGTGATAACGAGGAAAGATGATAATTTGAATACCATCAACCAATCAGAAAACTATCACATCACTTACTTCTTATTCTGGCCAATTAGTTTGTTCTGAGCAGGAATCGGCTTCTTGGAAACTCCTTGCAATTTGTTGTGAGTCTTGTTCCGATAGGGATCAACACCGACGATCTTCACGAGCTTCTTCTGACCTACAGTCAGCATTTACTATGCTACAAAAATATGGTATAGATATCCCTTAATCGGGAGAAGCAGGACTTTGATCTAGAACCGAGTACGGTTTTAATTATGGGCACTAAAGTAGCCAGAATCCTTTTTCGATTTCTCTTAAATTCAATGTATAAAAATATCAAATCTGCAAAAAAAATTTCACGTTGTAAGTGTCGAGACTTTTTGAGGGGGTTCTGCTTACAATTAGCCTCGAACACTCTGCATGATTGGACAGAGGGCATCAAGATGAATCAGAATCACACAGATCAGCTTTTTGCAGAAATACAATTATTTAAATAATCTAACACTTAGCCATTCTACAGTGATGAGTGCCCTTCGCCAATTTTAAAATATGCACAGGTTCGACTACTTGCTTCTGCTCTAATAAAATCACTTTTTCAAGCTCGGGTCTGTAAAAATGATTCCTGTTCTGTCCGGGTACGGTCCAACGTTCGGGATGTCGCTCATCGCTAGTTTTTAGCTTTACCGGCAAGGTTGCACCACCCTACCGGCAAGGTTGCACACAGCAGTCCGATTAGCAGTTTGTGTGGACCGCGGTGCAACAATTTCGCATGTGGGCATTTTACGGTTTCACAACTACGGCCTTCATTTTAAATGATTTTCCTCGCGCCTTTTAGATTAACATTGCTATTTAACTTACTCTACAATACTTTTAGTGCATCACGAATGATCCTGTCACAGAAATAAAGTCAGAAATAGA
>LS557987.1:231736-267245 GCA_900490775.1 Pristionchus maxplancki
CGTCCCCCCTCTCTAGCCAACGTCGTCTTATTTACAACTCTAGCGTGTTTTGAAAATCAATTTTCCATTGGTTGGTCTCCCCTCGGTCGATATTGACCTCGGTAGTACAGTTGGAATGAATGGAAGAGAATGGAAGATAGCGTTATCACCATTTACTCCTCTCGCCCCTCATTCTGTACCCATCTCTCCCTCTCTTTCCTTCCCTTTCCCTCTCCTTCTCTCTATCCATCTCTTCATCTCCCCTTGTCTCTCTCTCCTCTCTGAATCGGTCACTCCATACCTCCCTTCTCTTCACACTATTCATCCCACTAGATAGTATACCCAATGAAGAGAGTGCTTCGATCCTTCTTCCTTCTTTCCACCGTATGTCGACTTGTACCCCTTCCATCCCTCTATGCGTGTTCTCTTCTCTCTCCTTCTCCTCTCCCTTCTCTTCTCTTTTCTTCCACGATTGCCTATGCTCCCTTTCGTTCTTTCTCACTCACTCGTTCCATCTTTACCCTCTCTTCATCTCCCATCTCTCTCCCCTCCCCTCCCCTCCCTTACTCTCCCCGTTCGTTGGTTCGTTTTGTCCGTCCATCCATTGACTTTTCCCCCATCTCTTCATTCCCTCCACATACTCACTCTATCTCCTCTTCATCCTCCTTCTCCTTCTCTTCCTTTGCTCATTCCTCTCTCCGTTCTTCACTAGTCCACCCTGTGTCTGTCACCTACTCCCCTCCCCTCCTCCCCTTCTTCCCTCCCTCCACTCTTTTCCTTCTCTCCTCTCGACGCCATTCAAAATTCAACTAGACGCGCTCTCACTTTGCTCGTTTCTGACCATGTTTTCCTCTCTTTTTTCCACTCTTTTCTCCCTTCCTCCTCTCTATTCTGTACCCCTCCCCCCTCCTTTCCCTCATACCCCCCTATCCCTCAGTATCTTCCCTCTCTCTCTCTCGTTCCTTTCGTCTCGCTCACTTTACTCATTTTAATCGATTTCATTTTGCAGATGCTAATAGTGTGGTAGATCACTGGATATAACCACAGGATACACTATTGTCGATTGATTATTATCATCGATACAAATAATGTGAGAATATATATTTTTATTCCTGACACCCCTTCTTTAATCGTATTTTTTAAAATTAAAACACGAGAAGGAGAGGTTCTTCTTTTAAAATTTACCATTCTTATCAGTATGTATTTTATTAATTTGATGGAGTGAATTTGTAGATAAATGGATACGGGAGACGACTACGTTCCAAATATGCAGTCGATAGGAGGGGATGGAGGAGGAGGGGCCATGGGCAACCCTTATCCTCCTTATCCCGGAATGCATCCACAATATATGCACGGTAAGACTTTTATTCATCTCAGAATTATCGTTCGGGAGGTTCGATGTAAACAAAATTTTCGAGTTCATTTTTTCTTGAAATCTTACAATATTCTCTAAAATAATGAACGAATATATTCTTCAAATGTGCCATAATAAATGTAATTATTCTCAGGAGCAGCAGGAGGTGCCCCGAGTGGAATGATGGGAGGAGGAGGAGGACCACAAGGGAATCAACCTCCCTCTCATATGATGTCTCCTCATATGCAACACATGCACATGCAGAACCCCTACATGAACATTCCACCACAGGTGAAAAGAAGGAGGAGAAGAAGGGAGGGAAGGGGGAGAGGGAGAGGGAGAGAGAGAGGGAGAGGGAGAGGCTACTACTGTGGTTGGAAAGGGACACAACAATGAATACGAATAGTAGGATTCATGCAGAATCAAAGCTACTTCCAACAGAACCACTACTACGTAGATAGTGGTTATAGGCTGATCTTTGAACTCTGCAGCAAGTGGCTCCGCCCCCTCAACCACAAGCCGCCCCTGCTGCACCTCCCAAACAGAAGAGAACTCGTAAACCGAAGGGAGAGACGGCAGCAACCCAAGGAGGGACTGGAGGAGGGAGTGGAGGGATGGATCCGATGCAGAGAATGCAGGCTATGAGTCACAATCCAATGGCATATGGACAACAGGTCAGGAGAGGGGAAGGGGCCATGAAGGGTAGAGAAGTACTGGAAGGAAGCGAAGATGATGTGAAGAATTAAATGTTGCATCGAATGAAGTCTCTGTTTGCAGGCTGGTATGCGTGGTGCGTATCCCCCTGGATTCCCTCAGGGATATCCTCCCCAGGGATACGCCCATCCACAAATGTATGCTGCACAGCAGCCTGGTCAGCCACCCCGACCCATGCAGCCAGGCCAAGCCCCGCCCCCTGCCTATCCTGGAGCTGCAGGATATCCACAGGGATATCCCTACCCTGGATACCCTCCCCATCCACAGATGAATCCCCAGATGAGGTGAGTGAAGGGAAGGAAAGAGAACGAGAAATAGATACAAACATTACTCAATGTGTTTAGATTAGCCTTCGTTCTCTCAATAGACTGAACTGATTTCTCCTTCCATTCAGATACCCCGGAATGCCTCAAGGAGCTCCCCATCCCTACTACATGGACAATCCGTACTATGGTCAACAACAGCCAGGGGCTGCTTCCCATGCAGGAATGAGACCAGGAGGAGAATGGAATGGAGGGGCCAATCCATATGGGGGAGGAGGACATCCAATGGGAGGAGCACCCAATCAACCAGGAGGGAGCACTGAGGGGAATGCTGCTGCTGAGGGAATCAGACAGCATGCACAGGTTAGATCTGGGAAGAATAGAAATTGAAGAATATTAGGAAAGGAAGGAATGGAGAATGAAATTTCTTCATTGTAGATGGAGATGATGCAGATCCAACAGCATCTTCAACGATTATACGCCCAGCCAAGGACGCCGATGATTGAAGCTGAGGTGGGTAGAGTGGGAAAGAATGGAGATCTACCGTAAATTGAGTCATTTCGATCATATTTGTCGTTCTCAGATCGCTCGATTCGAGCCTCGAATGCAGCAATTGCAACAGATGATTGCGAGTAGTGGAAGTGGCCATCCAGGAGGAGCCGCCCAAGGAGAACAACCTAATCAGACACAACACCATCCAGTCAGTAGAGAGGGGATAGGGAGGGGGGGAGAAGCGACTGAATCTCTCCTTCTTGCAGCAATCTCAACAGCCCCTCCAACAATTCGCTCCTCCCCCTGGTCAGCCTTCCTCGGGTGGACCTGCAGCTGCTGCAGAGGCTGCAGGTTATCCGGGGTCGTTCCCAGGGACGGCCGCCCATGGAGGAGGACAGAGGGAGGGAGGACCACCCAATCATATGGTGTCGCCCCCTGTCAGTGTCACGGGAGGAACTAACCAGATACAGGTACTGCATTCTAATTTCGGTCGCGAAATACTAAAGAACAATACAATTCTTCATCTCGGAAGTGAGCTGGTATCAATTAAGGTGAACATCAAACCGGAGCAGGCGGGTCACACTCTCATCTCCGTCTATCAAATGCCTCCCGAGGGATCGGGTGAGTGACTGAAGGGAAGGCACACTGATTACTCCTCTCTCTCAGGTTATCCTCCTCCTCATTCTCAACCTCCCGTCTCTTCCGTTCCCTCTGCTGACGAACACCCCAAATCATCGGATTCCGTCCCTCCGGAACCAATTCCCAGTTATCAAAATGCGGTGAGCATTTCATTTGTTTTAGTATGCATTTGAATCCAAAAAATTGTCCTCAAAGCTTGGAATTTTCTTCAAATCTTTTTTGTCTTCTACGACAATAATGATTTTTATATCTGAAAAGAATCATATCTCAGCAACCTCGAATGGGAATGCCTCATGATCCGTATGGAATGACTCGTGGAGGAGGATCGACTCTCCCTCCCAATGAATCCCTCAACACTTCCACTACCACTGTCATTCCCAAGATGGAAACACCTGAGGTGAGTCAGAATGATCTTTGATCTCTCATCCGTCTTCTCTTCCAGAATACTCCCTCTACCTCTCATGCAGACACTCTCTCAGAGGCAGTTCAGAAGGTGAGTGAAAGAGGGAAGAAATTGAGTAGTGATGACGTCATCGAAGCATTTCACAATTTGGCCATTAGTATGAGAAGTCTGCCTGGGGGATACGTAATCGTAGATAGAGTGGATATCCCAATCTCGCTCCTCTCTGTCTTCTCTGCCCTCTCTTCATTCGATGCACTCTCTCAATCGGTTCCACTCGATGTCCCCATCATTCCTCTCTCCCTCTCATAGCAACGACCTCCCATTTGTATCTCGTCGTCAATTTATAGGAATCTCACTTCATCTCTCCAACTGTTACTAGGAATAGTCATGCGCTTCCATTTCTCTTTTCAACTAGGATGGTGACACTATCCCATTCCCGTAACTGTTCATTCCTCTCTCTTCACTTCCAATCTCTCCTCGTTTCAGTCGACTTCTCCAGCCCTCTCCGAATCGATGGTCCCCATTCCCAATTCCCATCCACCAACTGATGATGAAGCGACCAGAGAGATGATTCAGATGAAGACCGTTAGTTCACAATTATCATTGTTATGTGTATTGAAAGGGAATTCTGTAGAAATGGTTTGATTCGAATTTGAATGAACGTGTTCAGGAGCCATCGACATCAGCTGAAGATGAAGAAGAAGAAAGGAGGAGGAAAGAGGAAGAATTGATGGATGCTCCCCCTAGAGCACCTGTGAGGATAGAAGAGAATAGGGAAGAAGAAGAGGAAGAAGAAGAGAGGAGAGAAGATGAGAGAAGGAAGGAAGAAGAGAGGGAAAGAGAGGAGAAGGAGAGGAGAGAAAGGGAAGAAGGGGAAAGGAGGAAAGAGGAGGAGAGGAAGAGGATTGAAGAAGAGACGAGGAAGAGGTTAGAGGAAGAGGAAAGAATGAGGAAGATAATGGAAGTGAAGATGGAAACACCTGCAGTCACCAATGGAGTATCGTATGTTTTTTAATGTGTTTACTTTTTTTAAATAGCAGATTCCATTTTTAAAAATCTAAAAAAGACCGACAATTAAAAATAAAGTAATTCATTGCAGCCACACTCCATCGACGGTTCCTCTTCCCTCTACGATGGTTCCTTCTGTGAAGGAAGAAATGAAAATGGAAGTGAGCTCTCCAGTGAAAGAGAAGAAAACGAAGAAGAATAAAGAGAAGGAGATGATTCCTCCCATCGAAGTCCCCCTTCCTCCCACTCCATCCATGGCTGCTGCTGCACTCATTAAGATGGAAGACGACCCTGCCACCAGAGAGGTACGGTAGAGGGAGGGAGGAGTACTGTAGGGGAGGAGTACTGTAATGGACCCCTTCAGGCATCGATCGAGAGCAGTTCCCTCTCTGTTCCCGTGAGTGAAGAGAACAGTCGGGACACTCCTGCATCGAAGGGAAAGAAGAAGGGAGCGGCGACCCCCAAGGCCAAAGGTGAGGAGAGGGAGGGGGAGGAGAGGGAGGGGGAGGGGAGAGAAGAGAAGTCACTAAGGAGCATGAGAACTGAACGGGTGAATTAAGGTGGACCGGCGAAGAAACGAAAGCAGTCAATGGAGGACTCTGATGAGGACGAAGACTTTGTATTCGAGAGTAAGAAGAGTAAGAAGAAGAAGGTCGTGCCTCCCTCTCCCAAGGAAGAAGCCTTCCCTCTGGATCTCATTGAGGTGAGAGAGGAATACCATTAAGAAGAGAGAAAGGAACGAATGGAAGAGAGCTCATTCATTGCAGAAACGTCGATCTGGTCGAGCAAAGGCGAATATCCAGAGATACGCCGACGAAGAGAAGGATGAGGGACATGCGGCTGAGGTGAGGGGGAGGAGATAGGGGAGGGAGGGGATAGAGGAGAGGACTAATCAACTCGTTGTCAACTCGATCATTAATGAAGGTGCTGCAGATGTATCGTGAATTGGATCTCCTTCAAGAGGCCGAGGATTCACTGATCGTCGAAGAAGGAATCGGACCATTGGTAGTCATGGAGAATACCATTGTTGAGAAGGTACGCAACATTTTGGATTCCCTGGAACCTAGAGAACGGATTAAGTTTTATAAATTATATTTTTGATTGTGATGGTAAATGAATAAGTTCTCCTTCTTTCAGATCCTGAAGATGCGGGAGGTGGATGGGAAGGAGGAATTCCTCGCCAAGTACAAGGGAAGAGCCTACATCCATTGTGAATGGAAGACACTCGAGGGACTGGAGGAGACCGTGAGATTCACTTTATCATTCGTGTTTTAGATACCTGTATTAAAGTGTTTCATCTCAGGACAAGCGAGTGAGTGCGAAAGTGAAGAGATTCAAGGCGAAGAAACCTTCCCAGTGGATGGAAATGGTTTGTATAACTTATTTTCGTTTGTTAATGGCAAAAAATTCTTTTTTTTCTGAATGAATGATTTCAGGACGATGAGGATTTCAATCAAGATTTCACGGTCGTCGAGAGAGTTCTCCACGTTGAGAAAGATGGAGAAGAGGATGTGAGTGAGGAGATGAAGAGAGAAGATGAAAGAGTGGGGATGACTTGATCCTTTCTTCCTTCAGATCGTGCTCGTTAAATGGAAGGCTCTTCCATACGATGAATGTACTTGGGAGAAGATGGAACTCGTCCCTGAGGATAAGATTGAGAGATGGAGAGAGAGACAAGTACTCGATCCGTACAAATCGGTATGCCATCAGCTATTTTAGTTCACGATGGTTGTAGTTGCACGTAAAAGGGTCTCGTGACTGAAGAATTGTAGTAAGCTCAGTCGAGGAATTTATTTCAGAAGGAGAAGGCTCGTCCCGAGATGCACGAATGGAAGAAGATCGACCCCGATAGTGTGTGGAAGGATGGAAATACACTGAGAGAATACCAATTCGAAGGAGTCTCCTGGCTGTTATACTGCTACCACAACAAGTCAGATATTACAATATTATTAGCATCTCGCATCGAAACTCTTTTTTTCCTGAAATGAAGAATTATCAAATAACAAAGTCGTTCATTGCAGACAGAACTGTATTCTGGCTGACGAGATGGGATTGGGAAAGACAGTGCAGACTATCACTTTCCTTTCCAAAGTCTGGGAGTAAGTTCACTATCTTTTCCTTCAATTCAATATGTCGGTTTTCTCCGCATTCGCATCCAATTGTCTCTCTTCAGATACGGAATCCACGGTCCTTTCCTCATCGTCGTTCCTCTCTCGACGGTGCAGAATTGGTGCAGAGAATTCGAGACGTGGACGGACATGAATGTGGTGAGGAATTGTCTTATTTGTCCTTGATTCCTACATGCTGGCACTGTCTTTCGAATAATCCAATCCCTCTACAGGTGGTCTACCATGGAAGTGCAGCTTCCCGTCAGACTCTTCAATACTACGAGTTCTTCTATCACGAACCAGCTGAGGACGACCCTGCTGCTAAGGTAGATTTAGATCGCTTCTCTTATTCTTCTTTGGACTCGTAAGCACATTCTTCAATAGATGACCGCGAAAAAATAGAGCCTCTTTACAATATGTCCCTCCCTTCAGTTGTGGCGTCCGAATCTTCTCAAATTGGACGCGATCATCACGACTTTCGAGATGGTCGTCACTGACAATGAAGTGCTGAAGAAGATCCCCTATCGGTGAGTCCCCCCCCCCTTCCCTTCCCTCTCCTCCCTTCTCCAACCCCCTCTCCCTTTGCAGTCTCTGTGTGATCGACGAGGCTCATCGTCTCAAGAATCGTAACTGCAAACTGCTGACTGGTGGTCTTTCGTCCTTCCGAATGGAACATTCCGTCCTTCTCACTGGAACTCCCCTTCAGAATAATATGGAGGAACTATTCTCCCTCCTTCATTTCCTCCATCCCGCTCAGTTCGCTTCTTCCCAAGCATTCCTCGATCAATTCGGACAGTGTCAGACTGATGAACAGGTACGGTAGAGAGGAGAGAGGGGGAGTACGGTATCTGATTGCAGGTGCAAAAGCTGCAAGATATTCTGAAGCCGATGATGCTTCGTCGACTGAAGGAAGACGTGGAGAAGACTCTGCAGCCGAAGCAAGAGACCATCATTGAAGTGCAATTGAGTGACACTCAGAAGAAGTACTACAGAGCTATTCTCGAGAGGAATTTCTCCCATCTCTGCAAGGTGAGGAGGGAAGAGAGGGAATGAGAGGAGAATGGGATACAATCTGATTCAATCTCAGGGATCGAATGCTCCTGCTCTGATGAATGCAATGATGGAACTGAGGAAATGCTGCAACCATCCATTCCTCATACAGGTAATTTGTCCTCCTTATCTTTGTTGTTTCCCTTCTCTCCCACCGTATTCTAACCGTCTCCATCTCTCAGGGAGCAGAGGAACAGATCGTCTCGGAGTTCAAACTGATCAATCCACAGTGGGATGATGAGATGGCTCAGGTATCGTAACCACTCCTTTGAAGATATCGATAGAAACGTCTCATTCACTCAATTTCAGCATCGAGCTCTCGTTCTCGCATCGGGAAAGATGGTTCTCATGGAGAAACTCCTGCCCAAACTGAAACAGGATGGACACAAGGTACGGTAGTCAGAGGATACGGTAGTCTGGAGGATATCAATACTGTACTCTTCTAATCCTTCTCATTGCAGGTGCTGATCTTCTCTCAGATGGTCAAAGTTCTCGATCTAATCGAGGAATTTCTCGTCTCTCAACAGTACACTTTCGAGAGAATTGATGGAAATGTAAGAGGAGATGTGAGACAAGCCGCCATCGATCGATATTCCAAACCTGGTACGTCCCCATCCTACAGTATCCCACAATTACCGTATTCATCCCTTCAGGATCTGATCGATTTGTCTTCCTTCTCTGTACGAGAGCGGGAGGTCTGGGTATCAATCTGACAGCTGCCGATACAGTAATCATCTTCGATTCTGATTGGAATCCCCAGAATGATCTACAGGTATCGATTGAGAGGGATGGAGTACGGTAGACTAATGGGTGATCTCTCAGGCACAAGCTCGTTGTCACAGGATAGGACAGACTAAGATGGTGAAGATCTATCGATTGGTCACCACGAATACTTATGAGAGGGAGATGTTCGAGAAGGTAAGAGAGGAGGGGGAGGAGAGAGGGGGAGACTATCGATCGATTGCAGGCCTCACTCAAATTGGGACTGGACAAGGCAGTTCTGCAGTCGACCCATGCACTCAGAGACCAGAACAGTCAATTAAGCAAGAAGGATGTGAGTGGGCTTGAATTGAAAGGCTCATGCT
Source organism: Pristionchus maxplancki (assembly GCA_900490775.1). Lineage (NCBI taxonomy): Eukaryota > Metazoa > Nematoda > Chromadorea > Rhabditida > Neodiplogasteridae > Pristionchus > Pristionchus maxplancki. The sequence goes on from LS557987.1 coordinate 240,832, forward strand.
GTAGAAAATCGAAGTGACCAATATTCCATTCTTAGGTGGAAGAACTGTTGAAGAAGGGTGCGTATGGATCAATTCTGGATGATGATGCAGAGGGAAGCAAATTCAATGAGGAAGATATCGAGACAATCCTCCAGAGGAGAACCACCACTATCACTCTTGAGGCTGGAGTCAAGGTAGGGGAGAGGGAGAGGGAGAGGGAGAGAGGGGAGGATGGAAGGGGAATGGATCGATTGCAGGGATCGACGTTCTCAAAGGCGACTTTCAATGCTTCTCACAACGAAGATATCGACATCAACGACCCCAACTTCTGGAGTAAATGGGCTGAGAAGGCGAATATCGATGCTGAGAAGGTGAGGAGAGAAGGAAGGGGCAAGAGTGAATCTGATCTCTTTGCAGGCTCTGGCAGGAGAAGAGAGGGAGTTGATCGTGTCTGAACCCCGACAGAGGAAGAAGAGATTCGAACCGACGGAAGGTGAAGGAGCAGAGGAGAGTGATGATAGTAGTGATTCGGCCATTGGGAAGAGAAGAGGAGGGAAGAAGAATGATAAGAAGAGAAGAAAGGGAGGAGATGATGATGAAGACTATGTCACTTATCGACCTGATGAATTGGCCTTCTCCAAGACGGAATACTTCAAGGTGAGAGAGAGGGATAGGGATGAATAGACAGTTGTCTTCCTCAGGTGGAGAAGTTGCTTGGATCGTGGACGTGGGGTCGATGGTTGAAGATGAAGGAGAATGGAGACTTCGAAGTGACTGAGATGGATATGGAACACATGGCAAGGACTCTCCTTCTGCACTGTCTCAGAGAGTACAGGTGAGATCATTGAATGGCCCTACGAAAAGATGGAACTCGCAATCAATAGCGTCCTTTGCAGAGGGGACGATCGAACGAAGGAATTCGTATGGAAATTAATCCATCCGTCGGGTCACAAATTGGTTAAACTTCATGGAAAGAACGGTCAATTGACAGAGGGGTGGGCTGCTCTTCCTGAGTACAATCCACCCAATTTCGCCCTCGACACCTCATTCCAAGTGAGCATTCCCCCATCTTCTCTCGATTGATCTTTGATCTCTGGTCGTAATTTCTTCCTTCTCAGCGGCACGTCCATCGCCATGCGAATAAACTACTGACGAAGATGGAACAATTGGTTCATCTCGAGAAGGATATGATTGGAAAGGCAAAGGAAGATATCAATGGAGGGAAAGATCATTCGGAGGTAAGAGAGGGAGAAGAAATAGCATAAGAGTCCATGATTCAGATCTCGATCTCCGTGCCCACTCTGGGTGAGCCGATCTGCAGTGGATGGGATGGAGAGTGTGACAAATCCCTTCTCATTGCTGTCTATCGACATGGATTGGAGAATTGCGAAGTATTCCCCACTGATGAGAAACTCGTCTTCGCTGCCAAGCAAGAGGTACGGTAGAATGTGCAGAGGGGAATTATCGATTGATTGGTAAAGACAAATAAGTATGGTAACTGTGCAGGTAATCGACAGTTGGCCATCGCCGACTGAACTGCAGATTAGAGCGAGACGATTGATCTCTTTGAGTCAGAAGAATGTGAACGACCCAGTCTACGATAGACCAAGGTACCGTATCCCCTCTCTCAATCTATGAGAGGCACGAGTCAATGGAATTTTATTCAGATGGCCTCGACGAGAGGAGACGGAGTTCATGCGAATCCTTCGATCGTACGGAATGATGGACAAACCAGGAGATGGATCGAGTATCGATTGGGAGGGATACAGAAGACTCAGTCCAGTACTCGAGAAGAAGACCGACGAGGAATTGCAGGTACGGAGAGAAGAGGGATACTGTAGTCCGATGGGACACGGGCATGATCTCATTCATCCAGGAGCAATTGTACTGCATCCTTGCGATGTGCACTCGAGTGCAAGGGGGAGATCTCTCTCCTCTCGATATGAAGAGATCTCTCTCCGTCGAGACTCTCACTCAGAAGAAGGCTACCAAACTGATGACCAGACTGCATCTCACCAGAAAGGTACGGTAGATGGGATACGGTGGTCTATCCTCTCCTCTCTCTTCAGATCCATGCCCTTGCCAAAGACAGTGTCGACGTTCTTCTTCCTCTCCTCAAATTGTGTCTGACTGAAGCGATGCCTTCTGGATGGAATGCCCAGCACGATAAGGTAGGTAGAGTAGAGTAATTCATTGTGAGATACCGTATTCCTTCCTTATCCTTGCTCATCGTTACTCCCTCGCAGGATCTGCTAGTAGCTGTTCACGAAAATGGAATCGATAACATCTCGACTACGATTCTGAATCGACCTCTCTTCCAGAAGGTACGATGATTACGGTAGATGGACGGCTGATTATCTATTGACTATCCAGATAATTCGACCAACGGAGAGAACTCTGCTGAGGAGAGTGATGGAGATCTGTCTCACTTGCGAGACTGGCAAATGGAATGGAAATGCATCTCTCGAGTCGATCGAGGTGAGTACCGTACCCCCTCCTCTCTCCCCTACCGTACCTCTCTTCCCTTCAGGATTCGGATGATGAACGTCTCGCTCCATCTCGTAAGGTTGAAGTGGCTCCTCGTCTTTCGACTCCCTCTCGATCGAGAGGAACGACGAAAGGAACGAATGAGAAGGACAAGATGAGAGCTCTCCTTCAACAACAAATGGCCAAACAGATGGAGGAACTCCCTCTGACTCTCATCATGAATAGCATGATCCAAGCATCGATGCAGGGTCAGGGGGGACAGGGGGCTGCACAGGCACTCGCTGCACAACAGGTTCCAATCTCATTCACTTACTCTTTCCCTAGACTCTCGCTTCAAAACGGGGCAGTAGACAAAGGATACATTACAGGCGCAGGCAGCCCTCCTGCAGACGATTCTCTCCCTTCCGTCCACTTCGAATGCGAATCTGTCGGCCCTCGCTGGATTGGCTGGATTGGATGATGCAGTGAATCTCTCTCTGAAGAAGGAAGCGGAGAGACAGCAGGCTGCTCAAGAGAGACAGGCCACCAATGCACTCGCCATACAGATGCTACAGATGGCTAGTGTTAGTGGAGGTGAGCAGAGGGGGGGAGGGGAAGGGGGGAGAAGGGAGATGACAGGACCCCTTGCAGACACTCGCATTCCCGTGATGAATACGAAGACGAAGGAGAGACAGAATGGAGAAGGAGCACCGTTGATGAAGAATATCGAGGTGAGGATCGACCCATCCCTTCTAATCCCTCTCCCTCCCTTCAGACGTGGTTGGCCACTCATCCCGACTACACGATCGATCTCTCTGGAGCCTCCTCCACTCCATCATCGAAAGAGTCGAAGACAGTCTCTCGTTCGACTCCCTCTGCCACTCCTGGTCCTTCCTCTGGCACTTCCACTCCCAAACCATCCCAATCTGCCACTGCTTCCGTCGTATCCAAGACCTCCTCCACTCCTGTCGCTCCCAAGTGAGTCCCCCCCCCTCTAGATGGGAGTAACCGAGTGTTCTTCAGATTGGAACCAGGGGAGATTCCGAAGGCCTCGACATCGACGGCATCTTCTTCGTCTTCCTCGTCGACTGATCCATCCGTTCCAGTCTGCACGAGGTATCGTCCTACTTTCCCTCTCTCCCATCCTCATTCCCCTCTCTCAGATCGACGAATGTTCTCCTTCCCTCATCCGATTGGCCTTCTCTCTCTAAACTCATCTCCTGGTTAGATGCCCATCCCGAGGCCAGTGTCCATGCTACTGGAGTGGCCGTTGCTCTCGTGAGTTCATCCCTCCCCCTCTCCCTCCTAATCTCCCCCTCCTTGCAGCCCGTAATGGATGCAGCCCATCTGGATCGATTGGGAGGAATGGAGACTGCTGCTTCCTCCGCCCCTTCCACCTCCACTGCTTCTTCTTCCTCTGCAGCCGCTGCAGCAGCTGCAGCCAAGACGACTCTGGAGCAGCAGCAGCAACTGCAGATGCTGCTGCTGCAGCAGTCCTTGCTATCCAATCCAGCCCTGCTGATGAGTGCGATGGCTGGAGGAGCGATGCCCTCTACATCGAAGCAGGTGAGTCCCTCCTCCCTCTCCTTCCCCTACCGTACTCATATTTTCCCTTCAGGACGAAGCAGCGATGGCTCAGGCTCTTCAGGAGCAATTGCTTCTCTCGATGCTCACCTCCTCAGCGTCATCTCAATTGGGAGGATTGAATGATCCTTCGATGCTTCTCGCTCTGGCTCAATTGCAAGGAGCAGCAGCAGCCTCTGCTCGTCCCTCTTCTTCTTCTCGTCAATCGACTCCCAAAGGGACGAGTACTCCTTCCACTTCTCAATCCAAGGCCAAACAACCATCCAAATTGGCTGGAATAGTCGAGAAATTGGCATCGAATCAATCATAGATCTCTTCTTCTTCTCTTGTTACTTCTTCGGTTCTTCTTCGCTTCTCCACTGCATACGGGCATCTCCATCCACTCCTCGCATCTCATCTCTAATCAAGTATACTCCCCTCTCCTGGTGATATCCATCTCTCCCCTCCCTTCCCCATGGATTCCCCTCTCCGATCCCACGCGGTCATTTCCCTCCCCTCATAGACACCATTGTATCATCCATCCTCTCTCTTATTCAGTCTACGATCTATCCTCAATATCGTCCCTTCCCCATTCATTTCACTGTTATTATCCATGCACCTCATTCATTTATATGTATCTGACTGTACTAATTGCACTAACTATTTGTATCGATTGTTGCGATAATAAGAAATGTTTTATAAAAATATTGAAATAATTTTTATTGCTCGTATTTGTACACATCAGACTTCGATTTTACCAGAAGATTATGTGATGGTGAAAAGGGAAGAGCACCGGATACTAAATTGAAACATCGAATATAATCAGCATGAGTTGTGTCTATTCACCTAGATTACTTCCATCAATAATTTCTTTTTGGCTTCTTTGACTGCTTGTACTCCCTTCTCCTCCATTGATCTCTTTATAGCTAGTAGATTATCTCTCGTTCTCTTCTCCTTATCAGCACATTTTGTAGAGGAAGACGCCTTCTTTTGCACTCGCACGTACACCTACAATCATAGTCGAATTCAAGTGTTGGGGTGAAATAATAGATCCCTCTGGACCCTTCACTTTCACTTTCGAGCCCTTAATTGAATGGTCTCTAGTACAGTCAAGAGGAAAAAGACTGAATGGCAAGTCATTCCGATCACTAGTCCCATAGAGAGAAAGGAAGCGGAAGATGGAATAGAGAAGAGAGAGAGAGAGTGACTGTTACACTTGATCCCTCATCAATTCGTACCAAATGAGGCATACTTGTGGGAAAAAGAGGACAAGAGATCTAAGGAGACTGGTCTATCGTCTCACGCCTTTAGTACCCATCTTCTTGCAGGTCATTTATCCCTTTACTGAGAGCCATTCGTTCCCATTGCAATCTGCGATCCACTGAAAGAAGAGAAGGAACGCACCTCGTTCACTCTCTTCTTGTAATCATTCAGAAGTGACCCCGATGCTTCTTCTGCCATCTTCTCTCGTCGTTCACTGCACGAATCGAGTGTTACTAGATACTCCCCCCTCCCTCCCTTAACCCACCGAGTCATGAGTGGAGTAGCCACATACAGTACCACTCCTTCCTGTTGCACATTCACGGAAGAAGTGAGCGCTGAGTTCTGCGAGAGTAACAATGGATAAGTGATGTAGAGTAGAGTATACCTGTAGTGCAGCCTTGACTGCCTTGATAGTAGACGGTCGTTCGGATACATTGATAACTACAGTGCGAGCTCCCTTCAGGGTCACACGAGCCAACTTTCCTAACCGATCCTCCTGAATACGACTACGGTATCATAAACGCAAGATATTTTGGCATACACCACTAATAAAACGTTCCGTTTCCCGACAGTCCGAGGTTTGTACAAAACCTCGAACCGCTGAACTATTCGCTGTACGCACTCTATACCTTTTCCAAAATGGTTCACGGTAATGTCTTGGTTAGTTAACGTAACAAAAACACCACAATATATGCAAAAACAGCGAGAAACAAAGTCAAAGGGTGCGGAGCCTGCCGTTTTGTGCGCGTTTGTCGATAGACGCGTGTATCGTGTTCCCGGAACGTTTTATTTCTATGATATCACTCCCACCGTACACCCATTGTCTATCCTCGTACCGTCTTATCTTCCAATTTGACGATGAGACTCTCGTAGGGTCGGAGATCCACCTTAAAAAGGAAAAGCATGTATTTTTCTTTAGGATACTACACAGTAGTTAAATGAAAATAACCTGTAGACTAGTCTGAGTGGCCAGATGAGAGATGAGTGCAGTCTCAATTTCCTGATAGTTCAACGATCAAATGTTATAAAAACATCTTTTCGAGATCAGTTATATCGTTACATCTGGGCGAAAAAGAGAGCAGACATAGAAGGTGAAATTAGAGAGATGGAGCTGAGTGACTTTTTGTAATCGGCCCGGTTCCATTCCTATCATCGATACTGTCATACGAGGTCCTCAGACCAATCGAAAAGAATGAATGAAACCTTCATCTCTCTAAGTGCTTCCTGCATGAATTCGTTGTTCGATTCCTCTGCAGCCCGTACATTGGAAGTTGCCTGAAGGAAACCTTTCGTTTGCACTGAGTCATATGCATATTCCGACGATTCTGAGTTAAACGACGGTTTTATTTAGAGACAAAGTACGATGGAAAAACTAACGCAGCAGTATCTTTCTTGGTGGGAAGAATCTCTGAGTAGGAACCGGGCATCCTAATCCAGCTCTGCACAATGCCATTGATGGATTGTACTAGACCACCCCCCGCCGAGATCTAAGCCGCGCCCAAGGTTTCATTTCATAGAAGTCCCAGGGAACACTTCCTAGCGCAACTTTTTTTTCCAGTTGTATTCATGGCCCCGTGGCAATGGGCAACAATGTACCTATCACGGAAGGAAGAGATGAAAATGTATCGTAAAAATCCATGATAAAATATCTCAACTATGTGTATTTCGGAAGCAAAAGTTGTCGTTTTCGCAATTAATTCCCATCAAACCATGCGCTTTTCGAATAGTTATCGATCATCAACACGGTTGATCGCAGGTGCGAACTATACATTACTAATCATTACGTACATTAAATAAGCTATCAGTCTGTTCTACCTTTTTCAATTTGTCTTTTCCTTTGGCGACTTTGAAAAGAGGAGAAGACAAATGTACGGCCCTCGTAGATATAGATGTTGACGGAATGTTGAAGGGTATCAAAGGTGCAGAAGAGGTAAGTCTCGCGACCAATCGCCCACTTAGACGAGACAACATCCTAAGGCATTAGATGTATGATATTTGTTAACCCATCAATTCCCAGATATTTGAAACGTATTCACATGTAACATTGCAATCGCATGATAGAGCTCAAGATATTTATGTACATCATTTACTGAATAAGGAAAACAAGTCATAAATAAGGTTTCTAGTGTACGGCTGCTACAGAGAGCACTATCTCCATAAGATCATTTTCCAACATAGGCGTTGGGGCGTGCATAGGCTCCGCCGGAAGGAGGGGCTACAGCGTATCCTTGACTTGGAGGATAGGAGCCAATGAATCCAGAGCTGGAGTTCGAATATTAGATTTGTTGCGTATTTATTCAAACTCACGGCGCCGCAGGGCACGGAGGGGCACCACCACAAGAGGGAGCGGGAGCCGAACAACATCCAGATGAACCTCCACCAATGCAGGCAAGAGCAACCGAGAGCAGAGCGCAGAAGACAAGAGTACGAGAGAACATGGCTAGATACCACCCCTTAGGCAAGATGCCCTTTTATACTTTTGCCATTGTGCAACTCCTCCCACACCCACCCGGAATAGGAAGGCCTTGTACAAAAGAAACTATTCACCGGCAAGCTAGATCTACCTGCCACTCCCACATCCCATTTGAATCTTAAGAGTAGCCTGCAGCAAACTTGGCCTTGTGCGTTAAAATATCTGTGCTTTAGATGCCTTCAAATAAACAATATTTCAATAGATGTTCATTGTTCAAAACAATAACAACATTTTAACAATGAAGATTTACTGAGGGGCGGCTCCTCTTCCAAATCCTCCGCGGAAAACGGGGGCGGCTCCGGGTCCGGCCTCAGTGACCTTCTCGGAAGTTCTGTACGAATCACGCTCCTCGTTCTTTCCGTACGCTGCAATTCAAATTTGAGCCAGTGTTAAGCCAAGAAGTAGTATAAACTCTAACTAATAGAATCAACGTCTACAACTGAACTAATTACTATCGGGCAAGAGTCATGCATCACGACATATGAAATGTCCGATGCTTGGTAATCTACCCACGACGAAAATTAGAGTACGATGGTTAAACTTTAGTAGTGCATTTATATATAAGTAAATATATGGGGGGATGCTCACCTCCAGGGGCGCGACGCTCCATGCCGGGGACGCGAACCTCACGGGGCTTGGTCTTGACGGTGGCGGGGACGATTCCCTCGGGAAGGTTCAGGTACTCGCGGAGGTAAGTCTGGCCCTCGTTGGTGAGGTACCAGTAGTAGTGGCGCCAGGCGAACTGCTCCTTGACGTATCCGCGAGAAGTCAGACTCTACAATAACTCCGCTTAATATTACAAAAAAAACCGCATGTTAGGCCAAGAAGTAGCATCAATTCTCAATAAACAAGAATCAACTTCTACGACAGTACAATTTATGTTGGGCAAGAGTCATGCATCATGACATATGAGACATCCTATGCTTGGTAATCTGCCCTGATGCAAAGTTAGAAAATAACAACATACCTTCAGGGCCTTGATGACCTCAAGGTTGGAAACATTCTGGATGTTGGGGTGGACCTTGAGGTTGAAGTCCTTCTTGGCCACAGCGACTCCCTCGCTGAAGAGGTACTCGTAGATAGAGTTTCTGTTCTTCTTGGGAATCAGCATGATTCCAAGTTTGCCGCTGCAAGGAAGATGTTTATAACACAAAATACCGAGCAAGAAACTACACAAGAGGAGCGTTCACGTTCCTAATATTATTGCCGCAAGATATACACTTCAAATGACCATTAATTACATTGAAAATGAAAAGGCAAACGCAAAATACCAAGCAAAAGGATCCAAAAAAAGGAGAGCCCAAGAGAAAAAGAAAAAGAGCGAAAAGATAGATACCGTAATCACTGTGTAGCAGCCCCAAGCGGTCAGTTTTCGTTGATTTTTGAAGGCAAACGGGGTATTTTTGGCTTTTATATATGCGTAAAAAAGGCCTACTAGGTGTCCCATTAGAATGCGCGCACTAAAAATTGACTGCGTAATCAATAAAACAGGTAATTACTAGGAGACGATGTTGGCAACTTGATATTGCCGCAATTTGTGTTTCTTAGCAAATTATAGCTAGATCAATCTACTCTATGATTTTTTCTAGATTTTTAGACAGAATATTAGCACCCTAATATATAACAATTAAAGAAATATGGTCAAAAAAAAAGTTCAAAAATTTGAAGTGCAGTGCTCCCGCAACGAAAACCCTGAGGCTGTTTAGCAGCCCCCCTATGTTCACTGTTAAAAACGGCAAAAGGAAAATTCGGTTTTTCGATTCTTCTTTTTCTTTTTGGATTGCATTTCTATATTGTTGTAATCGCAAACCTATACTTCCGCTGTAACCCTACATCTATCGCACATGTGTGATTAACGTGAATGTTCTAGAAAACTCGGGGGTACCAACATGAAGTTGGAAACTTGCATCTTCTCCGGCTACAAGATCCACCCCGGACACGGAAAGAGATCTGTCCGCGCCGATGGCAAGGTAACTATATACCTATCATACGGAAATTAGCTCATTTGGTTGACGAGAAACGATAAACGCATAAATTATTATGCTAATTTCCAGGTCAACATCTTTCTGTCCGCCAAGTGCGTGCGATCGCACAAGCTGAAGAGAAACCCCCGTGACATCCCCTGGACCGTGCTTTACAGACGCAAGCACAAGAAGGTACGTCGCTTTCCGTTTTTGCGGTAAATCGGAAGCGAGAAAACATTTTAAAAAATCAATTCAGGGAATCCACGGTGAGGAGAACACCCAGAAGAGACGCGCGCACAAGAAGGTGACCGGAGCTACTCGCGCCGTTGGAAACACCACCCTCGAATCCATCCTCGCCAAGAGAAACCAGAAGCCCGAGTTCCGCAAGGCTCAGCGCGATGCTGCCGTTAAGGCCGCAAAGGACGCCAACAAGGCTGTCAAGGAGGCCAAGAAGGTCGCCAACAAGGCCGCCGCTAAGGTAATTTACATTTTTACTATTTCCCTTTTCCGAAAAATTCTGCGTGTAATTAGAGCTCGTATCTGCCGATCCTTGCAGATACGAGTGTCGAATATACGCAAAATAAACTGATGGTTGATTTACCCAAGTTGACGGAGTTCATTTTTATCGGAGTTTTTCTGGTTGCTTTGGACTCATCGGTGTCTTATCAATTGCTGTCTTACAATCATGATCAACTATTTTGCTCAACACATTCAAGTTCAATTTTCATTTATCATCTCATTACAGGAGAAGAAGCCTGCTGCTCCCAAGACCAAGGCCCCCAAGGCTGTTAAAACCGCCGCTCCCCGTGTCGGAGGCAAGCGTTAAACCGTAACGAGAATTTGTTATTATTTGTTATAATGATGATAAATGCTTGTTATCAAAGTTAATCAATGTCTTTTCGAGATACACGTCGGTTTATATTTCCGTAGTATTGGCTAAGCAAAACCTACGTCATCGACAAAGTTCATGCAGATTGAGGGGATATATGGGAGCTTGGATACATCACTTGTCATACCAATTTGATTGGCACGTACCCGTTCTCACAGCCATTTGCTACGAAGGGTTTTGGGTAATGATGTGACCAGTTCTTGTAATTGATATCATATTTAGATCGCAGTGTTATGTGTCTATGTTGCGGAGTGTATCCTCCGGAAAGTTCTGCCCACTTGTGATGCTTCTTGCGGAGGCGCTAAGCTAAAGCGATTTTTTTTCCTTGAGAAGCTTCTCATAATATTTTTGATCTCTCCTGCATCTGAAACGTATTGCAGTTTTCTAACTTCATTGTATTAGAAGCGTTTTTTTAGACTTGTAATTCGGAGTTTTGATGACATCCTGAGTGCTTCCATGAAGCCGACGCAGAGTAGCGTTCTAGCTCTGTGGTTTGCATTGAGCTACTCGATACTTTTCTCTCTTCTTTTGCTTGATGCAAGCATTTCGGTCAGATTATTTCACCAGGCGTTGTTGACTACGAATTTATAGGAATCTCCGGATAATTATGCTAACAATTTTCGACATTCTGTTCTAGCTACTTTGTGTTTCGTATTTACGCTAACATTACTTCTAATTGTGCGCCAGGTAAAGAAGTAGGTTTTCTCCCGTACGATTATGTAACCATTTCAAGTTTTACAATATGATGCCGGTGGAGATGTTTTCGATAGTCGCTGTGCAGGTCAGCCGGTAACTGTTGTCATCGTATTTGAAGAGCGTTTTAGTTCGTTCACATGCTTGTAAAGTCTCTTAGAATTCTGTTTTCTGCTGACAGACCCAAAGAGTGGAGTTCGAGTTCTGTGTCTCGATTCCTATTCGTAATCGGATCAATATTCTACACTCTTGAATCAGGTGCAGCTTCTTTTGCATTCTGTCGATTGCTCTATTTTCATATTCAGTACTGGTTATTTATATCGGGTTCTTCATTCGCGGACGAGTACTCGCTGGTGTTTTTATTAGTCAAATTCATGCACGATCTCGACAATTAGCTTCGGCTATCAACGTTTGAAAATATGTGACCAAATTGTTTGATTAATGTGATTAGCTTTAACAATCAGGGCGAACGACTTTATCGTTTTTGCTGTGTTAGCTTTAAAACAACGTGTGCAATAAAAGTTCTCTATTGTTATTTTTATATCCAAATCGCATGAGGTACTACAATGGGATTATATGGATCTTGAATGCGTAAACCTATGATAGAAACAATAAATATAATATTTAAGATAAACGCTGAGAGTATTTTGTGTATACCCTTGTAAAATTTTGAGAGTATCTTTGCTTATTAACAAATTAAACATGAGAGTGAGACCTAGGTCTAGGATGTATGCAGCAAACACAATAATCTCACTCCATTTCCATATCATCGGAGTTGTTATCAATTTTGGTGAGATGACGCTCGTTCGAATCCTTAAAAAAGCAATTAATGGTGATCTGGGTGCATGAGAGGTCACTCACATTCCTGGGTCGATCATGATCATCATTCATAGTTGTGGATGATACCGTAGCATCATCAGTATTCCATCGAGTATTCCTTCTTGGTTCTCCGAATGATCCTCCTCCACCCATTCTATCCATGGGAGGGGGTCCTCCATTCCATCCTCCTCTTCCCCCTCCTCTCGGCATGAACCCTCCCCTTCCTCCTCCACCACCACCTCTCCAATCTCCTCTTCCCCTTCCTCCCATTGGAGAATGCATGTATCCACCCGGTCCATTCGGCGGTCCTCCTCTACCCCCACGCATTCCACCTCAAAGAACAAAGGTAGGTATATATGAGGTTAAGAAGAATGTACCTCTCATGGGTGAAGGAACGAAGGGAGGAAGTCCGTTCGGGAGTCCCATATTCATAAATTGCCCACCCATTGGAGGCATCATGAGGGCGGGCCCGCCCAGATTCATATCTGAATGAGATACTATAAGGAATATGGAAAAAGTCATTTATTTAAAAAAAAATAGTTACAAAGTAATATTTTTTTCGATGATCTATAAAAAAAATAAAATAAAATAAACTGACTGGGATTAAAGTGGGGCATGGGATTGGGAATGGATGAGAGATCGGGATTGGGGGGAAGTTGAACCTGCAACAGATAGATACAGCAGGGAAGCCGAGATATTCTTCCGAACCTGTCCGAGATCGATAAATGAGTTGCTTTGATGGGAAGAGACTGCCTCGTCAAGAATACTTGTGGAAGAAGACGATTGGTCGATCACTTTTCCCACCTCGTCAAGGATTCCTCAACGATAATTATTATTTCATAGTAAGCCATATCTCCCTCGGAAGGAGTCCTACCTCAAATGCAAAAATCATCAAAGTACGAATGGTGAACCTCTTAGATGAACGGGAAGAGTGGAGACATCCAGCCAGCCCCCATCACACAGGTGATTCATTGCATCCAGAGGCAGTTCATTGTGAGGGATCGAAGAGATTCCCCTGTCCTCGTCCCAATATGATCTCCATTTATCACCCTTCGTTCCATTTCCCGCAGCCCATGAAGCCTGAGAAGGACGACAGTGTTGAATGGATACAGTTGCATCAATTATCGTGGTGATGCGATGGAATAGGAATGATACCTTGATTTCCTTCCCCTTAACTCTCAATCCTTTCATCTTATCGAGTAATTTGACTGCAGCTCGTCGATCTTTCATCGTAACGTATGCACAGGCACGAGTGGGCATCAACTGAACAAGTACCATCGATCTCCATCCTAGACATACCCTATCTGACATCGGATACCCCAATCATCAGTATTCATGAACCAGTGTACCTGTACTTGGGATGAGGGCGATAGTTCAGGGATTGTGCTTCGAAATTCTTCTTCGTTCATCTGAGGGAGACGACCCAACCAGACAGTGCAAGAAGCAACTGAAGTGGAGGAAATGACATGCAAGAAGGAGGAAATGAGTATCACTGGTGAGCTAGGAAGTGACAGTTGCCCTCGCTACCCCAAAATGAAATCCCCAAATTCTTTTATGGATTACCGGTTTGGTGTGCATTCACCCAAATTTTTTAAAAATGGGTTAATGATATTCAAGATTACGGTACCATTTAAAAAAAACGGCAATTAGTGTAGGAAAAGATCGTCGAAAACTACCTAAAACTCGTAAACGTACCCGGTTTTCGCGGGTGCGGTTAACGTGGGGAAGTACATAGCATTCTAAAACGTACCCGGTTTTCGAAAATTTTGCCCATTTTCGAGTTTTTTTTGCATAAACATACCCGGGGTTCTGACGATTTTATCACTTGAATTTTCTATCTGTGACGACAATGCTGATTTGTTCATCACATTGAGGGCTACTGCTCAGAAAATGAAATGAAAATATTGAATTTTAGTTTTTAGTGGTTATTTTTTTAAGTTTCGGTAATTCACACCATTTTTATGACGAATTACGAAATTATGAAATGCGACAGTGCGGAATTATTCAATTCATTAAAAACAGTGTTAAAAAAAAGAAAACTGGCGATCAGCAATTAGCACCTTCCAGGGAAATATCTCATACTGAAGTCGGTATTCAATATATACGAAAACGAAATTTTTTTATCATGTGGCAATGGTTCCATTTGATAGAGCTCGAAATTCTAATCAGGACATTTCAGTCCATTTTGGCTTTTTTCAGTTCAAACGCGTTTTTGGCCAAAATGGGGATGCCCCTCCTGGAGGGCGGAGGGGACATATTGCGAAATCGACCTCACCAGCGTGTAGAGAGTCAATAATAACCCCTAGGGGCAACTTTTCAGACAATTCGATTTTTTACGGTTTTTAACGGTAAAATTTTTACCTGTTCCCGACCCCGTTGGATCTTGTGCGGCCGGCCTCATATTCCCTAATGTTTTCAGCATTTATAATATTACGAGCTAATCAATCCGCACTGTGACACTTCACAATTTCATACTCCACCAATATGAAAAAAATGTGTGACTTAAATTAGCATGTTTACGAAATAATTTCTCAGCTGCTAATCATTATTGTCCGTATTTTCTTTTTCTCATCTGTAGCTCACAATCAGGATGAGATGAACAAGCTTTTAAAAAATAGACAGTCAATTTTAGTGCGTGCATGTCAACGATACAAGTAGTAGGCCTAAAACAGAATCAAACTGACTGGTGGTAGTCCCATCCTTTGGATGACTGGGTAGTCCCATCTTCTTCCTCTCTTTATCCTCTTCCCTGTCTCTACTCCGATCACGACGCTCACGAGATCTGCACACATCATCGATTTATCATTATTTACAAAAGTTCCCGAAAGCACTGATTTTGCAGGCTGTTTAGCAGCCCCCCTATGTTCACTGTTAAAAACGGCAAAAGGAAAATTCGGTTTTCGATTCTTCTTTTTCTTTTTGGATTGCATTTTTATATTGTTGTAATCGCAAACCTATACTTCTGCTGTAAACCTACATCGTTCGTATATGATTAACGTGATAGTTCTACATAGACAACTCGGGGGGGGGGGGGGTACCAACATGAAGTTGGAAACTTGCATCTTCTCCGGCTACAAGATCCACCCCGGACACGGAAAGAGATCTGTCCGCGCCGATGGCAAGGTAACTATATACCTATCTTACGGAAATTAGCTCATTTCGTTGACGAGAAACGATAACTTCTCTTCCAATTAAAATCCCATCTCACCTGCTCCTTTTCCTCTTCTTCTCCTTGTGATCTCTGCTGCTTCTGTGCTCACTTCTCTCCCTATCTCTATCCTGCAATACATTCATTCAATATCACCAACTACATCCTCCGATCCATTCCACAGTACTCACCCGATCTCTTCTGTCTCCCCTCTCTCCTCGTTCTCCTCTATCTCTATCCCTGTCTCTCTCCTTCTCCCCGTCTCTCTTCTTCCTTCGATCTCTATCATCATCTCTGCTTTCTCTGCTCTCTCTTCTCTCCATTTCAATATGATGTTCTTCCATCTCATTCGAAGGCGGAGCTTGTGCCATCATCTGCATAATTTTCATGATCAATGAACAAAAATACAGCAATATACCACATCACATTCTCATAATCAACCGTCCATAAGGGAATTGGAAGAGTACTAACTTGTGCGAGAACATCTTGGTCTAGATCCATAAGACTGGGTGGTTTCTGCATCTGTTGCATCTGTTGTATTCCCATTCCTCCCATTCCAGGAGGAGGTCCATTCATCGACGTAGGAATTGATCCTCCTAATCCCAATCCCATTCCATTTCCCACTCCTGCCAAGTGCTGAAGCTGTTGTTGACTCAAACCTGCCAAATATATTCATTTATTGTTTTATCGACTGTAGTTGAGCAAAGTAGGCAAGATCAAATCCTCTAGTACGCATGAAGAATTTTAAACTTTAAATGACTAACCAGAAGGCATTCCAGGAGGAGGCATTCCCATTGGTGGGAGAGAGGGGGGAGGTTGACTGAGGAGTGCTTGCAGCGCCTGATCCCCACCACCTAAAGAAGAGTACTTCAATGAGAGAATCAATCGATATTTTACCCGCGAGTGCTGCGAATTGAGGATTCATTCGGAACAGAGGATTATGCTGAAGATTGAGTTGAGGAGGAGGGCCCTGTCCGAGAATACCGAGGGGATTCGAGAGAATACTGTTCAGTGCCTTCATCTAAAAAGAGATAGATTGACAATTTCTGGTAAATAGACTTACTTGATTGTCCAAACTATTCTGTTGGATGAGACCAGAGAGACCGCCTGGACCAGCCATTGACACCTTTAATTCGGAAAATCATCACCATGGGTAAATAAGCAATCTCAAAGCAGTATACCAGTCCGAAATATTCAATTGACTATCCAATTGATTCGAATAAGAAAAAAAAGTACACAGTTGAAATAGTTAATTTTTTAAAAGTCTTTCAAACAGTGAGTACCTGAGGTAATCCAGGGAAACCAGGAGGAAGTTGCATTCCCGGAGGAAGGCCGAAGGGAGGGCCAGGAGGAGGTTGTCCGAGAATCGACGACTGAACAAATATTTATCAACCTTCATGGAATCATATGATGTCGCATAAAATTAAGAGTTTACAAATTGTGTTCCCAAATTGTCGAGTGGTACTGCTTTATGAATAAGGGCTACAGAAATAACTCAATGGGGAGTTGGTTGTGAAATAGTGTCTGACCTGTGCTTGAGCCTGGGAAGAAGCGACACTCGCAGCCACAGCAGCAGCTGCTGCAGCCTGCTGCTGAGCTGCCATCTTCTGTGCTTGAGCCACTGTAATGATTCGTTATCGATTGGCCGGGTTGATTACGGTATGTGCAGATGAAAACGTAATCGGAACATACTAGAAATCACAATATTTGACTTAAATGCGGGTTGCTCTTGGCAGATAATTGGACAACAAACCAGCAGCATCCTTCTCCTGTTGTGCTTGGGCCTCTTGAGCTGCTCTCTGATGCTCAGCTCTTTTCGCTTCGAGAGCTGCCTGCAACGAGACAATTCGGTTACGTGTCCAATAACAAAAAATTGTTAATTTACATTTAGTTTCTTTCGTTGCACAGTTTCAGATAACGAAAAAACCACATACATTCTGTAGCTTGACGATTCTGTCGCCGTGCATCAATCGAATTTCCACTGCCTTGTCCATCACAACAACCTCTGCCATTTTCTCGAGCTCCTCAAATTAATATCGCCATTGAGTAATTTATCATCATGCACTCTCCTTAATATATCCGCTTCCCCATACTACGTTACTACAGTACTCGTCTCACCTCTTGAGTGGGTGGTGGAGGTGCCTTCGGTTCTTCCTTCTCTTCTTCGTTATCCTCCTCATCAGAATAATCGAACCCAGAGGAAAGAAGTTTCTGGAATATTTTGCGTTTGAATTATCCTTCCAGAAGAAAATCAATCGTCAAAATTGTTGCTAGACTCTCTGCACCATTACGATGTCATTAATGAAACAAATATGTATACGATGTTATACCTTGACAGATACTTGCTTATTAGCATTCCTCTCCTTCTCCACTTTATCCTTCATACTCTGGACGACCATAGAATGGATCTGTCTCAGAAGAGTCAGATCTCTTCCCACTGTTTGGCCAATATCGAACATCTGATTCTGCAATTGTCTTCCGTTTATAATACTCAAACGTGGTAGACGATAAGGGAATACAGACCTGAATTAGATTGAGTACGGATGCCTCACTCACGCCGCCGGGTGGAATCTCATCAGACGGACCTTCCACTACTTGTTCCACCTAATAAATAAAAGAATTTACATCCGTGCAATAAATGTAGGCTTCTGGGAAGGTTCGTAGTCTACACCAAATACTTATGTCGGAATGTTAACCCCCATTTTCGGATATAAATCCTAATGTTAGAGGAGGTCGCATATCGCTGATTGACATGCCGAAACAACCTCATTGTTACTCTTGATATTTACAAGGAATAAATAAACTGACAGGTGTATGCGCCTCGTGTTCCTCTCTTCGTCTGTGATGTCGCTCCTTCTTTTCCTTCTCTCCCGATCTCTCGTATATCGAAAGATCCGCTTTCTCACCCTTCACTGCTTTCTCTACTACATCACGATCCATTTCTGAAAAGATTTATGATTCATCAAATGTAGATCATAAAATCTTATAGTTTTGTTACTGAGACTAACCCAGTCCATTAGCAATACAAATTGCTCGGTACTCGTTGATTTTATCGGGGGTGAAGACTCCGTTCGCCTCCCATAGATTAATTGTTCGGGCGATTTTCAACTGAATTGTATGCTGAAGAATGTAAGGCAATATGACTGACGTACCCTGTCATTGGGAGAACATTGAAGGAGAACTACTAAAGTATTGTCAAAGTTCTTAGCGAATCTCGCACAGAAGACATCTTTGTCTTTAAACTGGCGTTTCGATTGACGGAGAATAGAGTCCATCACATACAGACACGGAATCTTGTACTCTGCCTTGCACTTAAAGTAACTAGTTGGAGAAAAATGAATGAAACAGAGCCGTTACCTTTCCGAGAAACTTCTCCACACTGAACACCACATGCTTATAAAACTTTATGGCTTTGAGAGCCGCCTTTGTGATCTCGACAATCTTGTTCTTACTGATTGGAGGACGAGATTCATAAATTGAAGCTAACTGGAATAAGACAAATAGTTAAATATATTCAAAATCTTCATCATCTATATATAAATAGTAAATTTAATATGCGTTGATAGGAAATTTAATTCGTACTATAGTTCGTACTACAGTAGTACTAATATAGATCTTCAAATATAAATATTCTAGTTAAGAATATACCTCTGCATTAAATGCAGCAATGACGTCTCGCTCCATGAAGAATGGATCGGGACGTCCTTTATATAAAGCCTGGACACAGTAACAACATTAAATCGAGAAATAGGAACGAAGCGAATTATTAATGCAATAGAATAAAATTTAATTAAAACAGTTACCTAAATACTAAAGAATGCCATACCCTAGGCTAGAACCAGGAGCAAGAAAATAGCCGTATATTTCGAGAGCAAGCACGATGGTTCTGCGCATTTATGGAAATGCGAACAAAATATTTGAAGCACGAAGTGAACAAAAACATCGAAAACAGTTTTTTTTTATTTTGGAAAGGATTTGTGGCAGGCACGACGCGAGTTTGTCACACTCCTCGTTTTGCATGCTCTCTCGTCACATACATATACTCAGAAAATAGATTGGGTCAGATTCTCAACTTTGAATTTCTTTTAGTTATAGTTCGGTTCTTTATTTCCGTGTTGTGGGTATTATATTATTGTATTTCCGTATCAGAATGGCTCCATTGCGTAAGAGGAAGCACGACGACAATAAATTAGATCAACTGCTGCGTCAAGGAGCTGCAAATAGTTAGTTTAAGTTTCACAATAATTCACGTCCGCTGTCTTCTTTCAGAAAAAGTTGATATTGACAAGGCCATTGTTAATTCTAACGAACGACTTCTGAAAGAAAAGATCGTCTATACGAAATCACCGACGCCATTCGACAGTGTTAACGATTTCAAGGATTCAAAGTTAGTTTCTGGCAGTTACTGTAGTTCTTGCAAGCCTAGTTATCTTACATCCGGGCGAATAATTCGGCAGGTTCCATATATACATTATTTTATGTCTTCGTCCTCAGATAGGGAATCTGATAATTTATCCCCCCAACCCCCAAACTCTTCTTCCAATTCTAATTCTTCCTAATCGCAAAATGCTTCCGAGATTATTCCTTTGAAATATTTCAAAGGAATAATCTTTGTCATTCAAAATTATACTGAAAATTAATCTATTCAAGTGCGTATTACTAAAGTGCTCTAGTACAGTCGAAGAATTGTCAGCCACCTAGTTGAAACATTCAATGAGAAAGGCACCTAGTATCTAATCTACCAGACCACGTTTGAACATAGAGTGTGAACATAGAGTAATTCATTTCAGAATTATTGTTCTGGAAGCGTCGAATGAGGAAGCAGCACGGATGAGAGTAGAGGCCAAATTGG
Source organism: Pristionchus maxplancki (assembly GCA_900490775.1). Taxonomy (NCBI): domain Eukaryota; kingdom Metazoa; phylum Nematoda; class Chromadorea; order Rhabditida; family Neodiplogasteridae; genus Pristionchus; species Pristionchus maxplancki. Next base: position 260,941 of record LS557987.1, read on the forward strand.
CAGGAAGGATTGATCCTCAATTGGAGAATCGAAGATCGACTAGGTAGAACTTCGAAGAGCTACAATTGACCAAGTAAACGTGTATGTATTCCTGTTATTCCTATGTCTGTTCTATTCATCGGGTAGAGTTTAGATACTCAATTGTTGATGTTTCAGCCCACGTCGAAATATAAATACTTCTTTACTCACAATATTGAAATCATTGCATAATAATTATGAAAACAACGTATTATGAGATGGAAGTGAATAAGTGAGTAAGTAATAGCTTGAACTGAAGTGAAAGCAAGATCAGGGAATGAGTAGAATTGGCAATAAGTGAATTCAATAAGTATTATTACTAAGTTATACGTGCACTCGGTTTCAATATTTGGAATACATGATACTGTAATACTACAGTATGACCAAATAACTACATAATTATTGTTATAAAGCTATAGTAATCTATGGCGAGTGAATATTCTTCTTGGCGAGGATACGATCGATATTGTAGCGAGAGATGTTCTGAAAAGAATATTGATTACCGTAATCTATCGTCTACCGTACCTCAACACACAATACGGCCAATTTTGTGTCGCATCTCATATTGCGGAGATCAGCGATCATTCGACCTCCTTCTGAATGGATCAGTCAATCAATCGATATCAATGAGTATACAGTACCTCCGAAACTGGCCGCCTGTCCCTTGTCATAGCCAGATTCGCTTCTCCAGTCCTTGCACATTCCACTGGTGTCTCTCATTCCACGAGAGTCTGATCCAATCCATGCCCATTTGTCAGACCTTCAATCGATGAATTGAAGAAAGTTGGACAAAAGGGGATGCGAGGACAGAGGAGTACCAGTTGTGATCAGTGTTGATGTTGGTATGGTCGAACGTGTAGATGGGGACATTATCCATGGGAGATCCATTGATGAATCCATTCCATGATTCGAATAGTCTCTCTCCCTTCGCATTCACTACCATAGAGGAATGGTCCTCACGATGGACAATTCGAATGAGATCCTGAGTGGAAGGAGTTTACGGTATCGGGAGGGGGAGACTACAGTACCTGCGCATTACTAGCGAGGAGTGCTCTGAATGTAGTGACGAATCCAGCTTGTCTCGCCTGTCGATAACAGAGTAGATCAGCTCCTCTCAATCCTCTCATATTTCCACTATGGGGATTGTTGAGAGAAATGAGATGAATCTGAATAGAATCATTTCCCCAATTCTTCTTCTTCAATTCTTACCACTCGATCTTTCTCATTGGGACCGAACTTGAATGAAGTAGTTAGATGGGCGGGGCCAGGAGGAGGAATTGACCTTTGATCTCCGAAGAGAGGTCGAGGAGGCAGCATCACGGGGTGAGCAGCAGCTTCAGTAGTCTGTGCCTCCTGCAACGATCATTCGGTTACTGTAGTCCGATCGATCGATCGGTGACGTCACAGACACTGTACAACAGTGACAGGCGAAGGGTTACTGTAGGGGGAGAAGGGAAGGATACGGTACTTGAGAAGGGGAAGAGGCAGTCTACAGACAGCTCTATTCTATTGATCTAATCACTCCGAGGTTACCGATGGGAAAGATCGACGAGCGCATGGATGGTGGGTACTCACCACTTCTTCGTTCCCCAGCTAGAGTGAATTGATCTTTGATCTCTCATTCAAACCATCTTTGATCTCTCAATCACATCACAACATCCTCACTTACCCAGTATTTATAGTGAGTGTCGGGACTCAAATCGACGTTCGAAGAGATTGGCTGAAGGGGGAAGAAAGCGATAGAGGGGAATCTATTCTAGAGATGAGTGAGTCAAAGCTATGAGAGGAATGATTGAAGCCATTCAATTCTCCTTCTTTATCTACTTACCACTGAAGGTTGCTGTTGAACAATCGGATGGTATTGACCGAGCTGAACATTATCGATTGGATACGGTATGAGGAGGGAGTGACCTACCATAACTTCCTTCCATCCATTCGATACTCTGAGGAAGAGTTGTTGAGAAGAGAGGGCGAAAGCGAGAGTTCCTTCGTGAGTAGAGGGTCCCGAAGCGAATACCTCTACCGTAGTCGGAAGGACTCGAACTGGAAATGAAGATGAGTGAATGGAGTCTACCGTACTCTTACCGAGGGAATCAGTGTGTGCAGGGGCGGATACGGTAATGGTCTCTCCTCTCTCTCCCTTCTCTCCTCTTTCTCCTCTCTCTCCTCTTTCTCCCTTCTCTCCTGCCACAGAGTACGAATTGTAGTTGTCAGTTGACTTCTCACACACTCCTGGTTCACCCTGTAATGGAGAATGATTGGTAGATGAGAGAGTAGATCTCTCACCTTCTCTCCCTTTACTCCTGGATAATTGGCGATTCTCTCGATATCCTCATCAGTCAATCGATGGAAGCTCCTTCCGGGTGGTCCTTCGGGTCCCTCTGGGCCTGAAAGGAAGTCTTCGTATTTTTCACGGAAGTCACTCGTCTCTGCTTGCTAGTAATAAAAGAATTAAAAAATAGAAGAAGGCAGTCTCAAAGAGTGGTACCTTGGGGTCCGGGTGCTCCAGGAGGTCCCGCCGGTCCCATCATTCCGAATCCACCTCCTTCTTCCATCTGATACATTCCCGTTCCAGCAGGTCCAGCGGGGCCGGGAGGGCCAGGCGGTCCCATGGGTCCTGAATGGCTTCTCCTTGGCATCGTACCAATGAAATGATGGGTACCTTCGGGTCCGCGCAGCCCATCAACTCCGGGTCGACCGGGAGGGCCTTGAGGACCAGTGTCTCCCTTTTCACCGGGGAGAGAATGGGAAGCAGAGACAGAGGGAACATCTGAATGGAGAGAGATGGGATACTGTTGAGGGTAAGGAGGGATCTACTGTCAACTCATTTCAACCCAGGGGGACTTCACGATGAGGCAGATAGGACATGCATGAGTCACTCGCATCTCTGTTCTCTCTTTATCTTCTCTTCTCTTCTCATATCTCTAATCAGCGCAAGCTTTTCTACTCATCATTGATTCAATCGATATTCTACCGTATCGAGTGATCGAATGGACGGTTTTGAATGGGAGAATAAGTGAGTCTTCGAAAGAGGAAAACCTCTCCTTCTCCCTTTCATCTCCTGAAACATTGAAGTCAAAGGGAAGAATAAACAATCTCGAGGTGTTCTTTCCCTTCTTCCAAACTCAGAATTGCCTCTAATCTTCTCTTCTCAAATTGGATTCAATTCAAGAAGAAATACTTTTTGCCCTTTCCCCTTCTCAAATTCTGCACGGAAGATCACTGATCTGATGTAGAAATAGAAGGAATAGAGTCTACAGTATACCTTGAGTATTCATCTTTCTCGAATCCATGGGGATTACGGTACGAGGGCCATCAATCGATTCGTCCTTCACAGCATCCGGAAGAGATCCTGATCCCTCGTCATCCTGAATCGGAGGCTGGAATACGGTAGAGATCATATCGATTGGGAGGAAACGACGGAAGAGCGAACTGCACTCCAAGCACCACACCATCACACCACGATCTATCTACTAATCAGCTACTAGATGGAGGTGGATACTGTACATTCACAACAGTCGACTACCGTATCCACTATCTCACCCCTCTCGAAGGAATTTTCCCGGTTTTGCGTCGTCTCCACTAAAAAAGAACACTCCATGCGGTTGAATGTCATGCCAAGACTGTTAGAGAGATGTCACTCAGAAATACCGTAATCCGAATGGGTCGATGGAAGGGGGGGGAGGGTAGGTCAAGGGGGGACACTAACCCATAGTTCATCACACTGTTTCTCTGCGTCGTGAGGGTTATCATGAATCTTGAGCTCTTGAATAGCACCCTGAATAGAAGGAAATCTCACCTCTTCTCCTACTATCTCGATCTTCTCGGCCGACCCTATCTCATTGGGATCCTCGAAATAGATTGGCTCTTGCCATTCAGTCGAATCGCCTCTCTTTGAACGAGTGAGAAGACTATCGAAGGAATGGGAAGAGTACGGTAGAAGGAGAAGAAGGAAGAGGACTTTCATCGTCGAGGATCGAATGGAGAAGTGAGAAGAGAGAAGGGGAGGAGATTGGAGGATCGAAGGGAGGAGAGAAGAAGAGAAGAAAAGAGAGAGAGAGGAGGGACGATCATTTGCTTATTTCTCACAAGAAAAGAGCGAGAAAAGTGTTGAAAGTACGTGAAAAAGGAGCAGATGGACTGAGGAAAGCATGGAATCCAGATGAGGAGAAGAAGGGAAGAGACCATGTGGATAGAGGATGAGGGATCCCAATGAGATACGGTACATTGAGGAAGATCGAAGGGGACATCAAACCTCGAATCCCTGTTGAATAATGGGACCTGCACTAGCTACGTACAACTTGTGAGTATCGTCCATTATCAATTGAGAAGGAAGATTTGAAACCTGAAATTATGGAATGATTACTACTTTTTTTGTCGTGATCTTAGATGGGATTCGGTCTGCCTCTCGATCTTCCATGCTCTCTCATTTCCTCTAACTTCCAATCTTTCTCTGGTCTCTCCTCTCTTCCCTTTATCTCTCTCCATACGTGCAGTGTGATAAGAATTTTCATTATCTTTGTGTAACGAGAACGATTTCAGACAATAGTTGGAATGAGTGAATTGAATGAAATGGATCACTGACTGTCTTCGATGCGAATCGAATGCATCGGAAGAAGAGAACAACCTCGGTTTGAGTCACCTGAGGAGACGTTATTGGATCAATTGATGAACAGAACTGTAGAATCAATATCAAATATCTGACCTTGATTGCAAATTGAGTCCATTGCTGCACGAAATCAGGAACGATGAAAGATGCGACGACTTTGGATGAAGAATCGACCCTCGAATTAGTGTAGACGAGAGAGATATTCGTATGCCCTTCCCCTGAAGAGACAAAGATCAAAGATCAACCTTCAGAAGGAACAATATCCAAGTCATAGATAAGTAATGGAAGATCAAAGATCACCAGATGGTTCTAGAAGGACTCCAACATCGACGACAGTATCGTATGCATTGATGATGGCGAATAGATATCCTCCCGTTCTATCGATGGGTTTGACTGAGGCGAGAATGGAGAATTGAGAGTAGAAACGACGAGGGAGATAGAGACGATACGGAACGGCTATTTGGACTCCTCGCTGAAAGGAAGTGAACGAGTATTGGCAAGTGCTTCGGTCTGGAACAACGCTTGAGTTAAAGGGGGATAGGCACGAATATCTGGCTAACAGAGCTCTCGACGTGAGATGATGGGCCGTCGTTACCCGATCACACTTTCGAAACTTCCAGATTATCACTTTGAGCTCAAACCGAGTTATGATCAATTGGCTGTGTGCCAAATGACCCTGCGGTGCAGGCAACGAGCGAGAGAGCGTGCGAAATGGAGAGAGCGCGCCCAATATACCCTCTGGCTAAGATGGCTCTCTCTCGCTTCGTGCCTGTCCCCCTTTAAGATTTCCCGATGAACAAAACTTCAAAGCATTTTCAATATCCGATGCAGAAAAAAGAAGGCGATAGGTGGACTTCCCCTCTCTCTCGATACCTGTATTCCAATAGCAGGCAATCCATCGATTCCTCTCGCTCTGAATACTCGTGGATCCGAATTGAGAGTTTGTTCAACGGGAACGAGCAGATCCACTGTTGTCTCCGTATCTCAACCATTCACCGATTAGACTCCATTCCCCCTCCCTTTTCACTGTCTTCTTCCTCTAACTTCTTCCCATCCATCGACAGATTCCTTCCTTTTCACTACCAATTAATACATCCTCCTAACAGTTAAGAGGGACTCTCTCACTCTAACGCACTCTCTCATTCTCTCTGACTGATGAGAGAGTGGGGGAAGGAGAGAGAGAAGGGAGGAGTCAATCTGTCGCCACTCAATTGGTTGATCAGAAGCTGTCGAGTGTAGAAGGGATAAGAGGACAGTCTGGCACCAGGGAAGTGCTCTCTTCCCCTTATGGGATCACTACAGTCTCCACTTCTTGTTTTCTCTCCTTCCAAAAAGTTGGAATACCTCTTCTTTCCATCATCTTTTTGAGTGAACACGTGGTCATTTCGTTCTAGAGATGACTCTTCACCTCTCACAGATGGTCTTCCCCTTTCCGATTCCAACTTGTCATTCCCCTCTCCCCTCAACAGTCATCTGTCTCTCCTTCTCTCTCATTGAATGGGTAGATCAAAGTGTCTGAACGGGGTCTCTTCACTCAAGGATTACCCCCCCCCCTCCCTCCCGCTCTCTCTCTCTCTCGAAGGAAGGAAGGAAGAGTGATGGAGTATTGCCCTTCGGAAGAAGAAGTGGAGAGACTTCTCATCATATTCATAATCTCTCTTTGACCTCCTACAATAAG
>LS557987.1:282180-294457 GCA_900490775.1 Pristionchus maxplancki
TGAGAAAAATTAACTAAGAACAATTGAGAAGCAATCAAATAGAATCATGGGGGGTGGAGAGAGGTAGACCCCATGCTCTATGCTCTCTAGATAACGCCGTGCTTTATACTAGGCGATGAGTGTTTCACAATCGCGAGATAGAGGGAGGGTGGGTAGGGAGAGAGGACGACCTATGAAGAGGGGCCGATTTCGTAACCATCCATACATCACACATCGCCTCATTACAAGTGCACTAATAGAATGAGAGAATAAATAAATCACAATGTCGTCTCTCATCTTTCTCTCCCCTTCACTTCTCCCCCACTCCTCTATCAGGAGTGGTCGACCCACTAAATGCTCTATCTCTTATTCCTTCCACTCGTAATACTCGTCACATGTTTCCAAAAGAAAAGGCCAATGGATGATAAGGTATCGAGTGTAGATCAGTGAATGCGGTCGATGTTGTATACATAAGTGCTGCCATTCAGCGACCGAAGGACTTTCAGTCGACGGATGTCTCGAACGACAGTCAGAGTGGGCGAGGGACCGTCTCTGCCACAACGAGGAGTTCCAATGTCGACGTGGTCAGTCTACACTTCTCTCTCCCTCTCTACTCTCATCCAATTCAGTGCAATCAACCTATGGTGGTCACTGGTCTTCCTTCCATTCCCTCATCAATGCCCCCATCGAGTACGAGTGATGAGAAGAAGGAAGAACGGAACAGAAGGAAGGCACTTAGTATACCGAAGAAAGAGTGCGAACGTAAGTGAACATTTGGGAATGAAAGGGTTGAAATTGGCTTGAAGATGGATCAATTGTAGCAAATAAGAAGAGTGCGCCATCACTGAAGAGTACTCAACAGACTCACACTTCGTGAGTCGCCCTTCCACCATCTCCTCGACCACTTACTTATTCAAGATCATCAGCTGATCTACTCATCGAGACAATGACCAAAGGACAGGATTCTCTATTCGATAAGTTTGTGAAAATTCTCGATCGGCAATATCTGTCATCTTTCAAGGACAGTGAGCTATGATCGGGAAGGGCATATCAAAAGATCGCAAAAATACACAAGAAGCGTGTTCAAAAAGAAGAAAAAGATCAAGCCTCTCAAGACGATGTCTACATGCGGAAACTCTACGACTGCTCTGGAGAAGACGGTTTATATCTCAACTTCCACACCCTACAATCTCTTCCTATTTCAGCAGCCAAATTCAGACCAGTTGACGCCTGATTCTACGCAAGGAGAGGCATTGACATTGACATCATCCACAACGCAGAAAACTACCGAAGTGTAGCTAGCGAGTCGCTCACTCCACACATACATTCACTAACCTTTACATGTGTGCAATAGTCAAAAGCCATACTGCTAATCTAACACTCCCAAAACAAGAAAGATCAATAAAGCTATGCGAGTTGAAAATGTCGTGCAAAATATAAATTGGAAGTACAAGTTAGGATTCCAGTAGGAAACCATTCAGGTCGCACGCACATACTTCCAAGTCACTGGAGCTTTTATCGACGACCGTACCACAAGACATATGAACAATCAATGGGAATAATTTAAATAGTATTAGATGATGAATGGAATGGACACTCCTTAGAGAGTGACATCGAAAGAGCGACGACCATTTTTATCGATGATTACCACGTTGTAGGCAGAAAGATTTGCCATGAACCTGCAATCGAGTTAATGAGATATCACATCATCGCACAGGAACAATCAGTGGTGAAATTGTGTAGAGTAGTGTACCTCTTCTTGTTCTCAGTGATGCACTTCCTCACCAGTTCAGTCACTTCCTGCTCTTGCATGTCCTTCCTGCAATACCAACTCGCATACTCAAACTCTTGACAGACAAATCTTCAGTAGCTACCAACGGCATGTTCTCGCACACACCACACCACATCCATTTCACTCTCGAGACTCTCGACTCACTTGTATGCCTTGTCCATCATTGCATAGCAGAATCGTCCTCCGAATCCACGGAAGAGGTACGGCTGATCAGTGATTCCGTTTCCGAGATAGTCCACAGTGCCGAGGAACGCTCCCTCATGCTAAATCACACTTTTTCAAACATAAATGTATTCGCAAAAATGTGAAAATAATATTCACACTAAATGCGTTCGGATACAAAAAAAAACGCCCATCGCCCACTATCGCCATGATGAGGCATCCTCATAAAAACGTTGAAAGAACAAACGATTTGCTACATATAATTTTTTTTATAATTTAATTGTGTACTCACATTATCGTATCCTCCGACGAGAGTATCGACAGTGTATCTGTCTCTGCTTCTCAGTCCATCGGCGATCGCACGACGAATCCAGTGATGGGCACTGCGGGGAGACAACTCGTAGCCTCAAGGAGATGAATTACTTCCTTTTCAGGAGTGAAACGCATTCAGGAAATAACTATACTTAACCAAACTTGTGTGAAAACAAAGTGGACTAGTTCAAGAACTGTTGTCCCGCCGCTGTAATTTCAATACCATGAATTTGTCGAGTAAAATTTTTCGGAAATAAGTCAGGCGGAAGAGAAATTAACAAACCATTTCTGATGGAGTAGAGTCTGAGATTTCTCTTAGTCCAATCTCCGAATTGCGCGACATCTCCGTCCTCTCCCACACACAACATTGAGAGTTTCTTGCCAAGGATGAACTCTTTGTCGTCGTCTGAAGAAGATTAATCATCATCTCGTGAAATTATTTAATTTCTGATAATGAACAGTAATTCGGTAATGAACACAACAAAAATAAAATGAAACTAACTCTCTGAGACGAGAATGGCTCCATACATGAAGGCAGCCTTGTCTGAAGCGAGGACGACGAAGTCCTTCGTGGCCACGCCCACAAGGAAGTGGATGTTGGACATGCTGAAAAAGTATAAAAATTAACCCAATCAAACAAATAAGAAGATCAACACATCAACAAAAGTAGAATGATGACTTTGAATGTTCAAACAATTTCTAACTACGAAGGTAACGCAAAAATACGATAACACCAGAAATGTTTCAAAGGGTCAAACTTATTACAGAAAATACAGAGATAAGTAAAGATATTGTAAGAGACTTGCGACTGATGATCAACACAAATCCAACAGAAAAAGAGAACATGGTTTATACAGCTAGAATGCACACGACTCGAAATGGTTAGAAAAATGAGATTATTCTTGTGAACTCTTGTGAAACAATCGAGGTCTATTCAGTTTGTAACAACTTCTTCGGCCTTCTTCTCCTTGTTATTGAGAGAGAGAATTAGATCGAAGAGATAAGCTTTCGTTTTCTCACTGGCTTCAAATCCCTCTGGTTTGTTCTCCATTAGACGAACGACGTCTTCCATCGAACAGATTCCCTCGCTACAATGTACAATTAGATATTCCCACATATGATAGTGCACCTGCATTGACTGAGAAGGGAGTGCATCTGGCATCTGAGTGATGCTTCCATCTTCTCCAGAGTCGAAAACTTATCCGTCGAAAGAAGGTACTGTTCACATCTGAAACGAGAGAACCAACATGCTCGCATACATCGTGTGGCACCTCTCTAGAGTGTCCCAAAATTGAAACTCTTTAGCAATCACTGCAATTGTGCATGCGTTCGATTCTGAAAATATATGCATTTGACTCACATTCTTCCATACTTCTCACCATCGATGAGTCCCTTCTGGGGATATACAGTCTGCAGAGTGGAAACAATATCATCCACTTTTCCATTGAGTTCATAGGGTCCGTCGTTCGCAGTGAACAAACGAGCAAAGAAATTCGAATGAAGAGACAGCAACTAGAAAAGAGAATTGTATTGATGACAAATGAAGTATACTAACACTTTTATCAACGTAAAGAACTTTGTTTCCTACGATCAATTCGTCGTTGCCCGTCTCGTAGGGATCAGAAAAGTCAGGGAACGAGACGAATCTAATGAGAGAATAATTCAATAAATAGATATATCGCACGTACTTGTTACACACACGAGAGATGAGGAGGTACGCAACGACTCGACCTCCACGCAGGAAATACTTGCGCCAATCCAGAAGAATTCCACGACTGCTCGACGATGACGTCAGTGTGCACTTAACATGACATCGGTTTGTAATTTATTGCAATATTATTATCTTAATTTGTAATTTGTAATTTATTTTAATGCGACTCACATCGAAAGCCTTTTTGAACGAATTTTGATCAGTTACGATCTCCAATTCAATCTTGCACTTGGAACACCAAGCTGCAGAAGGAATCACGCACTGGAGAGTAACTTCCATCTGTGTGAATTGAGCTTAAGCGAAAAAAGTGTATACAAACCATTAAATGCTTTTCGGTTTGACTATCATTCAAAGAATCATTCTCGATTTCGTTCACTCGTCTATGGACTGCCAAGTACCTGACGGAACGTGGATTATCAACTAGCCAAAAGGAACGACGCACCATTCAGAACCCTCGATCGTAACTCCTTCAGTTCTGATCTCATCCTTGGTGAGAAAATCGTCCCCAGAAACTTGTAATTCAAAGCGGCGCCATTGTGAGCGATCTTGCCCGATTGACAACTTCCGCCTTTTCGAAATATCACTAGTCGATTTACCGCTCGTGTTCACACGAAGACGCTTCTGCAATGAACGGAAAAACACAATTTTGACACCTAGAAAGTAAATAAAAATCAGAGTTGCAAGGATGAATAGACTCACTTTGCTCGTTACTGGTGTAACTCCATTTAGCCGAATAGCTGAGCCCAACCCTGAGTCATTAACCGAAGTCATGCTCTAAAAAATTAACAATAAGCGCACTAAAATTAACAAACAACAAATGACACCCAAAGGACAAAAAACCCTGATTCTTTATTTTCTGTACGGGACCCAGAAATACAGTCATTCACATTTAATCGACTTTCTTGTATTTTTTTGTTGATTTGTAAAGTTTAAAATCTCCTTAGCTCTTCAGTTTGTAGTTTGACTAGAAGAGGATGATCGTTCTAAAATGTTTCATAAGGAAGTTTTTTCCCCTTTCATAAGTGCAGAAGAGAGATCTGGATTGACCCCGATCTCAAGATGATTTGCCCCTCTCTCATTCTCACGAGAAAAGTGGTCAGGTCCTGTTTCATTGCAAGGGAAATCACAGTCTCCTCTCGACTTTCTCCCACTCTCTCTTTCGTTTGAGCAATTCAGATGATTGATAGAGAGAGTATTCAACTATCACTTATCACTCTTTCGATCTCCATCTCATTCTTTTCTATCTTTCTTCTCATTTCTTCCCTCATCGGATCTCATTTATACATTTCTTCACTTCGAATAGATCTCACAGTCGATCTATCAGAGTGCAAGGTAAAAAATTCGTCCATCCATTCACTCCATTATACAGATTGCAGAAAGATGTCATTGGATTTCATTCTCTCATACAAATTCCGTTCAATCGATCTCAAAGAAGCTCAAGAGCAGAATATTTCACAGGATCTTTAAAAGTAGGTGTGGTTTCCATTGCATCTCTTGGATTGGTATTTCTCAGCAGTCTCAATGCACTCCCACTTGTTCCCCTGGACAGCAGGGATCGGCTGGTCGAAATGGACGGAACGGTACATTTTTTAATCAATATAGGCCAGAAAATGCTTTACATGCATTTTTTCATCATTATATGTAATTGTAGGCAAACCGGGTAAGGCCGGTACCAATGGGCTGCCAGGATTACCATCTCCCATCGGTAGAATGCCCTGTGAATACGGTAACTTGCATATCTCAATCGATTCTCTTACTGTACTCATAGAACCACCAACTCCTCCTCCGTGTCTCGTTTGTCCCATGGGAGAGAAAGGTCTTCTCGGGCTTCCTGGACCTCCAGGTAGGAGACGACCGAGATGATGATTAGACTTCAAGTTCAGCCATACAAGAGTCGGCTATAACCATTTTCCTGCAGGAGACTCAGGGATCGATGGCCTGCCTGGACCCTCTGGAATGGATGGATTCGATGGAGTTCCCGGATCAAGAGGCAAGCATTTTTGGTTAAACTAATTATGGGGATGAATTGAAGCTGTGCGATCGTTGTCTCTGTGTAAGTTGTGATGAGTTGGTATATCGCAGGTCCGTCTGGTCCTCCAGGTAGTCCCGGACTCCCTGGACCCATCGGAGATAAAGGATCTACTCCATACTCATACGAACCATTACTGCCTGGTCCTCCCGGCCCCACTGGTACATATTAATATTCGCATATGGTCAGTATAATTCAACCCGTATAGGTCAACCTGGATTGAGCGGACCTACTGGGGAGCCGGGGATTGATGGGGGAGTTCAATGGATGCCTGGCCCAAAAGGAGAGAAGGGGTCTCGTGGTGAACGAGGAGAAGTGGGAGAGGAGGGAGATGCAGGAGGAGAAGGGAGAAGAGGACTACGAGGGGAGAAGGGACTCTGTCCCACTTATTGTGCTGTTGATGGAGGTGTATTCCACCAAAAATGAATTCGTTCTTCCTCTAGGTTGTTCCACCCCACTGTCACGTCTCCCCCGTCGTATGTGTTCAGACGATAAACAATTATCAGAAGAGATCATTCATTTATTCAGCGAACCTTCTAGCTGCATTAGCCATATTACAATAAACCGAGAAGGGAAAGGTGGAACGAGAGTACGGTAGTCCGATGGAATAATCGATTAGTCATAACGAGGACTACCGTACTCAACAACACGGTCTTCTCTCAAGATGTGATACGAGAGGCAAGGAACAGATGGTATACAGTGGGGAAAGGGACCGGATTACGGTATTAACGATGCCCGAAACGGCTATCGAATGTGTATGCCAGACCGATGGATGGAACAGTTATCGATCGATGGCTACAGTATCCCCAGGGTACTTTGGAGAGACTGTTAGTCTCTGTTTTTCTCTAAGAAGAGAAGGAGTGTGGAGGGAGGGATTGATCTCAATTAGGTCACACCCATCCAATCCATCCCTCATACATCAATGCATTGTTCATTCGAGAGCCGGCAGCACGAATCAACTGAGTTGCCTGGAATCAATCAGTCTCATTCCATCCCCTCCCCTCCCCTCCCCCTCCTCCACTCACATGTTCGAGTGGAGAGATGGCTTCATCAGATCCTCCCACTTCTCCCTTCGCTCTCTTGATCACTCTTCCCACAACAGAAGAAGCCACTCCATTCCTCTCTTCCTTGTATACCGAATCTGCAATCCATTCCATTCCCTCTCCTTCCCATTCTTCATTGTCCTCTCTTACCTTCCAATCCGGGTGGTAATCCAACGGGTTTCATTCCATTATTTCTCGTCTTGCATTGTTCATTCATCGCATTCAACTTCTCTTCCATTTTGGGGATCAAATGAATCAACTGAAATGGATCTCTCCCTCTCCTCCCCTCCCCCCCCCCTCTCTCCTCACCGTCTGAACAGGAGTACTTCCTCCATTCTCACTTCCTACTCCATTCCATGCCAATGTTTCCTTTGCCTTGCTCACTTCTCTTCTCTCTTCCAGTAGAAACTCATTCTCTCCTTCTTCCTTCTGTAATCAATCAATCTTATTCTCCTGCCCCCTCCTCTTTTCCTCACCCTAATAATGGATAGTAGATCATCGACCATTTCAATCCATCTACTCAATGGATCATTCACCATCGTCACTACTCCTCCTCCTCCACAATACATCGTCTCCAGGAATTCCATTGCTTCCGAACTGCAATCACTCATTCCCTCTCCCCTTCTCCCCTCCTCACTCACCTCATTCTCTCCAACACTCCTTCATTCTCCTTCATCTTAATCTGGTAAAGAGTGGACGCAGCCACTCCTTTCGGCTCCATTCGTCCATCATTTCCTTAAATATTACCGGAAATTGCCTCTTACAGTATCCTCTCTTCAACATACCGTATACGATGTGAGTGATCGATTTGGAGACTGAGTTTCCGATTGAATCTCTCATTGTCCAATCAACGAGAGGATCGAATACGAATGGATGGAGGAGAAGGGAGAAGAGGGAGTGATGAGTGCGGAGGGAAGAGAGAACAGAGACACACGAGGATGTGAATAGACCCTGAATGGAGAGAAGGATTACGGTATTCGAGAATGAATCGATAACTGACATCTGTGCCGGCCACTCCGAATGCGTTTCGAATGTTCTGAGTGAGTCGGAAGGGAACCGTCTCGGGCACTCGCAGTTTGCGACCCTTCAATTCATTGCTTCATCGTCTACTCTGATTGTTCTCTATCCACACGATGAAGGGAGAGACAATTGAACTGACTCGATCGAAGCAGACATTGTAGTCGATGTGTATGACATGGAAGTCATTCAATGCAATCAGAAGATTATCAGGATGACGATCTCCCAGACCGAGAATCGATCTGAACGAGGGACGTCTCTCTCTCCTCTTTCCTCCCTCTCCCCTCTCTTCACTCACCCCAACATGCTCATAACTGCCGTAGATCGAGTGAATGTCTTCACTAGTTTCGACCAATGGGCAGCAGAATGCGATCGTAACCACATCTCTCTGAATGAAACGTCAGTACTCGATCCGCTTCCCTCTCACCCTTCTACCGTACCTCGAAATGAGATCCTTGCTCGTCTCATTGCACAATTCATCGTGAAGAGTCTTTAGCAGTTCGGGATGCCACAATTTTCGATCAGAGAACATCTTCGGGTCTAGTTTCTGAATGGAATAATGATGAACACTCTTATTCTCACTCATTAAAAGGACTCACATTAACAACCAGAAGATTCTTCATCTTCTTCTCAAACAATTCGAGTGGTTTGAGTGATATTCCATCGGGCGCCTTCTTCCCTTGGGGAACAGCAGCATTCTGTAACCATCCCTTCCTTCTCTTCATTCCCTCCCTCTCTTCCTCTCACCTCTCTCATCTGCCACTTCCGATAGAATGTGTACAGGGGAACGGCTCCATTCACCCATTGAATCAATCCGAGAAGTGGACCAAGAGGAGTCACTGCATACGTCTTCGCCGTGTATTGAGGAGCGTCTCTGAAGGAGGAGTCAATCGACGTCTCACCCCCTCCCCCCTTCCCCCCTCTAAACACCTCTTTCCCATCTTCTCCATCATCAGATTACTCATTCTCAACATCTGCATAACTCTCTCGTCCAATCGAAGATCTTCGTGAGTCTTCAGAAGGAAAGCACGACTGCAAGAGGTATATCAGTAAATCAATGATGCATCAACATTCGTCCAAAGAACTCTTCTTCTTCAACATCACTGTCATCCCCATCTACACCCCTCCCCTTCAATATCTGTGATACTCACTCGATTCCATCACTTCCTCTCATCATCATCTTCTTCGGTCTCGTCTTCGTACTCAACACTTGACAAGTTGTGTCCACTCGAATCAGATGAATCATCTGCGAAAGATGATGATGAATATTTGTCAGTTATGCAAAGCCATAAGGCAAATACAAACACATAAGACAGTAGAAGTTATTTCTCCTTCTCTGACCTCATTGTATGGAATAGCCTCTTGCCCCGGTAGAGGAACACTCCACTGTCTTCCACTCTGCAATGTATCTCTCCCCTCTCCCTTCTCCTCCCCTTCCCTTCCTCACCTCAACCAATCTTCCGATACAATGGGTGATATCCACCAATTGTCCTCCCTTCTTCGACGCCTTTCTTCCCAATGTCACATTCAACTGCAATCAATCAATACTCTCTTCCTTCCACCGTACTTCTCCTTCTCTCACCCTGGCGAATGCTTCCCATCTTCCATATTCATCTCCTCTCTTCCTTGCTTCTTCACTCTCTTGCATGGCTCTCTGGACGTGTTCTCTATTGGACTGCACGAATCGTACAGCTTCTTCCATTCCCTTCTCTGCTTTCGATTGAGTCGCCCGCCAGAAGTCGGCCACGATTCGATACATCTGCAGATAAATCCCATCTATTTCATTGCCAGATTAATAAAATAAAATGTGAAAATAAACATTATGCCAGGGACCAAATATAACTGAGAAACTTGCCGATCCGATGATGAGATCAGTCTTGGCAGTGATAATCAATTGTTTCTCGTTATCATTCAATCCCTCAATCGCCTTCGTTTTCTCGCTTTCCTTCTTGATATGAGACAATCTCTTCGTCATATCGAGATCCAATTGATGGAGAACGAAACACCACCTGAAGAGATCGATTAGCACAACCCAACAAAGTTGTTTCGTAGCACGAACAGAATAAAAAGTCTTACTTCTCCTCCATTAGATTAAGATGGTGTAGTTCATCGACGAATACCCTCGTGTCTTCCACTAATTCGGGATAACACGATGCCATATCCTTGAGAAGAGTGGAACTGCACCGATAGTGGATGAGATCACCCTGAAATGAGAGAGAATGGAGAGGGGATAGCTATTGAATCAGATCACTATTGATCAAAGTATTCGTCTATATCTGTGACCTGTGAAGGGGCGTAAGTCCTCGTAGTGGCTGGATCATCAACGAATCGATCTTCTTCGATGATCTCCTTCATTCGAGTCGCGACGACCAATTGGAAGACTGTCGCATGAGGGAAAGTTCGACCTGCAATCAATGAGTAATCCTCGTGAGAAAGAGGAAGTGAAATAGGAAGGAACCCAGTTTGAGTAGTGCCGTCACAATGGCCTGCCTCACTCCCTCCACTGGATGACTGAGACGAGCCAACAACTGGGGAAGCACTCCTGCAATCCATCCATTCCATCCATCTACCGTACCCTCTCCTCTACCGTACCTGACCATACTCGTTCATCGGCCATTCTGAATCCCTCTCCAATCTGATGAACTAGTTCAGGATGGACAGACGAATATTTGGTGAGCATGGAGAGAAGAGTGAGGGCCGCTGTGGCAACTCGCACTGAGGAGACCTGAACACCACTTGTCTATTTATCAGATGCCTCGTTCCCCGCATACCTCATTTCCTCTGTGAGCGAGGAAAGCGAACAATTCGAGTGCAGCATTGGCCAGCATGACACTCTTCCTCGTGAAATATCTCTGCCAGAGAGAAGAGATGAGACCAGGAGTGCAGACTAATCGTTCCTGAGAAGGGGAAGGAATGGGTCGGGATGGTCTCTCTCTTCACTCTCTCTTCACTCACTATGGCCGTCATCTCCACTCCCACTGCTTCCTTTATCTTCCTCGCCAATTCTTGCACTGATCCCGATATCATCATCGCCTCCACGATCAGAGCACATTGAGATGCACCCAACTGTTGCTGCTGAGAATACAATTTACACTATTCCCCCCCCTTGAGGGAACTCATTCCATACCTCAAGTATGTCCATGATCACCACAGGATTGTTGTCATTCTCCATCATATTGAATATGTGCATTCCCAATTCGTATCGTGCCTTGGGGACACTTGGATTGAGAGTGGTCGATAGATGGAGTACCACTCCCTTCTCATCCAATCCTGTCTCTTCGCGACGAGATTCAAGCACGAACTGAAGGCAGAGGAGATTCTCTCCCTTCTCCCTCCTCCACTCACATGCAACTTGCTCATTCCATCAGTGGGCAATCTCTCTCCTTCCTCCATCATTCTGGCCATCTTCAATGTCGTTCTTGCAATGGATTCAGCCCAGATCGACGAGTCACTCGATCCACTGCTATTCATCGTCTCGTTCTGAATGAGAAACACTAGATAATACCAATTTCGAGAATTAAAACAATCAATCAATGAACTAATCGATATTCCACCGTACCATGCTCATATCCGAATATACATGGTAGGCCTGCATGAGTAGTGGAGACATTTCAGCAGCGATGAAATTCTGTCGAAGTGGTTCCCTCTCAATCTCCTCCAACATTTTCAACTGCAATTATCAGTACCTGAGGAGTGAGAGGTCATTTGAACTATAATACCTGTCTGCACTTGAGTTGAGCATAGTCCAATTGGATGAGTAGATCATTATTGGCACCCAATCCCTTCTTCAAATCATCCACCACCTTCCCATTATCTAATTTGCAAGCCATTCTGAAGGGAAATCATTCATAATTTGAAGTATGCATAATTCCTTACTTAGTAAGTGAGTATATTCCCTTGAGTCTGTCTTCTCTTCCCATCCCCAATCTGGATGCCCATCCTTCTCTCTGTCTGCACAATGAGAATCCCTCCACGGAAGGAATCGATCGAGAGGAGAGAGAACGAATGAAGAGATACGGCTGATATTTATGATTGATAAAAGGCAGAAGTTTCTCATGCCTCCTTACATTATCCATTGCTTGTAGATTCTTATCCATCTTCATTGCCACATCGCGAGCAATCGAGCAAAGAGCAGAATATCTGTAATGGCACCATGAAAATCGTGAAAAAGATAAATGCATTAGAGATGATTTAAACCATAGTTGGCCACGACACTCCCGGGGGGGGGGGGG
>LS561814.1:0-14878 GCA_900490775.1 Pristionchus maxplancki
GGCGAACCGGACTGCAATGAAATTTCATGAAAAAGTTTACCGAATGCCAAGGATAATCGCCGTTTCACACGATCATCTATTGCTGATTCGAGAGAGGTGACCCGATAATGCTCTAATGAACTCAATAACAATCCCAATCATCAATAACGTTGCACCCATCCCTAAACTTGCGCAACAATCGGGGTATGGGGGGGGGGGGGTTCAAAACTATGTTTTAATTAATATTTTAATTTTGGATAAACACATGAGGTGATATCAAACGGCATCGTATGACTCAACAGTAGTAGATCATCTGAAACGCTGAGCATCCTAGTCGCACCCAGCCAGTATTCTAGCAGCTTTATGCTAATAAAATCTTTTTTGAAACGCTAATCTTACAATACCTTGGCTAGTAGTGTGAACAGCTCCTTCGCGTCGTTAATAAAGCTCGCACAATATTATAAAGTTATTTTTTCTACAAGGCACCAAGAGCGAATCGAAACAATCCGACAGTTTCATAAAAGGGGATCCTATGAAACTCAAACTATACCAGCAGTATTCGAATTCATTATCGATGGTAAAAATGCGCTTACGTGTATCCCATCAAATTACGAGCCATGTCCCGTGGAGGAATTACAATATCAACCTTATTCAGCCGCGTGAACAGCTCATTCATCGAAATACTTACGGACCAATATGACTACACCATCCACCACTACTATCACACCAAAAGCGAGCTCAAGATGCTACGGTAATTCCGGATGACACTAGTGAAACAGCAACCAACCTTGGCCAGCCTCGTGAACAGCTCCTTCGCGTCGTTGATCGACCAGCGCGCGTCATCGCCGAAGAGATTCGCGAATGCTGGATTAATTTATTTTTCTTTATTACAATTTTCGCGATTAGAGAATACACCTATCATTAATGTAAACATCGATGATCGGTAGTTACATAGATGAAAACTCGCTGACTATTCCGACCAGTAGATCGTTCAAAGAAAACCGCTCATCGTCGATTTAAAAAAGACACTCAGTCTATTTGTGCACTAAGTACTTGTTAAAAGTTACGGAGCAATGTAAGATTCAGTCGTTCTTTATTGTCATTCTTATAACAAAAAAAGAGTAGCAATGTTTCTAAATAGCCTACAAAATTTCTCGTTTCAATGGTAAATAACTCGGACCTCACGCGGCTGGGCGAGGGCGACGGAGGCAGGAAGGTCTACGACTTATCAAGGCGCTGTTATGGTGACTCTGTGCACGACAAAGAAAAACAACTGGAGAAAAAAGGAGTAGCACACTCACCCATGACCATCATCACAATATTACCATTTTTAGGCTATGAAATCCCCGTTTCAACAACACCACAACAAAGGTCGATTTTCAAAGGCAGTAATCAATAAAATATAAATATTTTGTTATTTAATCCACTCACCCATGACCTTCATCGCGTTCTTGTGTCCCTTCGCCGCGGCGTCGGCGATCAGACGGAAGGCCGCGTCGCGCGCCTCATCTCCCTGCTATTAATATATAAAAATAAAGACAGTAAGTAACCAACGGGGTGGGGTGGTGTCATTGAAACAACAGAACAACGAGGAAGGAACAAGTGAAAAAGATAAGTAATCAGTTTTGCGTTTCAAGTAGATAACAATTTTTTTATTGGCTTTACCATGGAAGGGGGGCTAACCGTTTGTAAAAAAATATAAACATTGATTGCCCCGTTATCATCAATTTTATAAGTGAAAGGACCAATTATTATATCAATAACCAACCTGCGGTCGCCCTCTCTCCAGGAAGGACAGTCCCTGCAGGTACTGCTCGTGCACCTCGGGAGCGAGGTTCTGGAAATATATTTTAATTTAATAATTAATTAAGGAAAATAGGTTGTTTGAAGATCGGTCAATGTTAAGTAAATAAGTAAATAAAAGTAAATAAAAAAAACAGTTAGGAGTTTAATTGAGGGGGAAACACGTCGCGCACCACCTAGCGTAGTCACCTTTCGACTATAAAATAGATGCGGCCGCACCTTACATTTTGAAACATCAAATTAACCATAAAATAAGCAGAGAACTGAAACACGGTCTGACACGCTCCACAAATCTGAACGGTGGTGTGGTTTGGATCGCACCGTGCGCGCGTACTAGTCACGCACAGTGCGACTGAAATTTCGGCGCGAGGTTCAATTTTTTCTCAGTTTTGACTTTTTAATTAATTAATAAAAATTTGTTTCTTTATATCTGTCAAACATTCTATAATATTAGTTCGCATATCACGCGAAAAAAACCGGAAAACATGGCGATTGGAGGTAATTAGCAAGTAGTAAACGCGAAGCGCATATTTGTGAACTTAAAAAGTAGCTAGAACATTAAAACGAGGCGGAGAAAACAATATTCAACCGCGAAAACTAAAAAATTAACCTTGAAATTTGTTTTAAAAATTTGAAACTCTTGAATGCAGCACTGGAAAAGCCTGAGAAATGCCTAACTACGGTATCATACTGTATTTTGAGAGTGGTCGCGCACAGTGCGGAAATGGCTTAGGGGGCGGGGTCTGAAAAACGTGCGGCGGTCGCGCTGTCAGACCGTGTGAAAAAACTAACCTCGTCCTCGACTTCGTCGACGAACTCATCTCCTGGAGTGAGCACGCGCTCCTTCCTGCCTCCGTCGCCCTCGCCCAGCCGCGTGAGGTCCGAGTCGCTAATGCCCAGGCTTTCTGCAAAGAAACCTATTTAGTCGTACCCCAATCGATGAATTATAGCTTCGAAAATACTTGAACACCACCGTTAACGAAATGCTTCAATGACATCTTGTTCACGGATTCAATAGTTCTAAAAAAAAGGAAATGCACAAAATATTTAACTGCCTCCTCGATACACGCAGAAATGATGTTTCACAAATACTTAAACACACCCATAAACGCAAAGCTTCAATGGTACCTACGTCGCGGTCGCTCTAATTATAATAAAATAAATGTTGTGGTGTTACGGCGCTGTTTTACTGTACGCACGATGCACTTAGAATATATGTCTTATAGTTACTATAAGCCCGCAACAATGGCCAATGGAACAATCCGCTACCCACTTCGCTTCCAAAATAAAACACTACTCACGGAAGGCCTTCCTGTTCTTCTCCATGGTCTCGGCGTCCTTGACGGAACTGACTTTCTTGGTCGCTGCCTCGACGGCCGTCAACGTCGACACGATCAACAGAAGGACGGCCAGTACCGCCCGTCGGGTCACCATGGTAGTACCTGGACCACACATTTGAATACACTAGTAATAAACAATCGATAAACACAAACTGGGTCAATGCAAAGAGAGAAAACGAACGGAAAGCAGGATTTCCGTACTAGGCACTTTTAGGCTACGTAAACTTCCATAACCACGTCAACCGGTAAAGTGCTTGACGCAATTGATTCATGCGCGCAAGCAATTTGCGTTGGAGCAGTCGTTCGGTCAGCTTTTTAATTTTATGAATTAATAATTTTTACTTTTATTATTATTTTTATGTATTTAATCATTTAAATAATTATGAAATAAAATTACAAAAGTTTTGATCGTTTTCAGGACTGATTTCCTCTTCTAATTCAACCATCTGGCAGCTCTTCTTCCTTCTCTTCTCCTCCTCTCTCGATCATCAACTCATCGCCAATGAATACTCCATCCATTCCATATGCCAGCTCTTCCCATTCTCTCCAATTTCTCCCTTTCATCGCATTTTTAGTCCTTTCTACTTCAGATTTCAGCTGTTCCCAATGTCAATTTGGGATACGATCTCGTATTCCTGCAGCGTGAAGTTGGAATGAATCCGCAATATCGCTCAATCGACAGAGAAAAAGACCTGAACGGTAGTAAAAGAGAAAGCACAGTCATTTCACCATCTCTCTTCCTTCCTATCTCTATCGTTTCCACCTCTCTGTATACACTCTCGACCCTCGCACGCGGGCGCTACTTCCTGCATGTTTATGCCATCCCTTTCCATTACTTTGGCTGTCTGTTGACCTACCTTCATTTCCATTTCTTTCATAAAGAGCCTCGGAAGCATTATAACGAAAGTTCGCCTTACATGTTAGTAGTTTCACAGAGTACGCATCCAACCCTGCATATTCATGCAATCCCCTTTCTATTACTTTGTCCGGTCCGTTGACCTATGCCATGTCTTTCGTGCCTTCTGGAAAGGTTGTTTCAGACAGTGTGTCTTGGTAGTTTTATAGAGTTAGATTACTCTAGCCGCCGGTATCCTTCTTGACCTTCACTTATTGTCATTTCTTTCACAAAAAGTGTCCGATCTTCCAGAATCGTTTCCTGTTTATACCATCACCCCTGCCTTTCTGCCCTATCCTCGTGCTCCCATCACTTCTGCAGTAGTTTATGCTATCATTCCCTTCTTGCCCTACTATTCCCAGTCCGGAGATCTCATTCTGTCATTTTTGTCATTGTTCCACTCAATTTCGCCTTCATTCCGATCCGAGTTTCGATGCGAGTTTCACTTTTCTAAACACGTGGATGGACAAACAATGTTGATTTGAAGACTGTTGAGATTGCGTAACTACCGTTAACCAATAATTACCGCCTCTTGACCTACCCTAGCGTAATTCTATCCCATCTGAGACCTTTTCTGGTCATTGAGTGGCACTCAATTAGTGTTCATTGTAACTAAAGATAGTAATGCAGCCCTTCACCAAGTACTGTCCACTCTGTCAATTACAAATGCAAGCAATCTCATAAATCGAAAGCAAGCAAAGGCCCTGAAAAGAAGAGCAGCTCAGCTCTTTTCCTCACAGTGGAGATCCATTAGTGATCTAAACACTAATGACCTCAGTCTGCTCTCTCACTAGTCAGAGTAAGCAAGAGACTGCAAAGAGTCCAGAGACTCAGACCACCAATCCAGCGCTTTTTCTTCCTTCCTCATCCTAGTAAGTACCCATTACCCATCTGCGCACACCACATCGATCCATTTGTGGACGGGAGGAGACGGAGGGAAATGAAGGGGGAGAAAGGGGGTTCATGCCCCCCCCCCCGCTCCATTCAGAGGGTGTTGGGGGTTAGAGATGCATAGTGGCCTGTTCTCTTCAATCCCCTTTATCTCTTTCATTGTCTAGCCGATGAGAGAGCACGCGAAAAGAAGAGAGCGCAGACGGACAGCGCGCCGGCTGGTGTCTCCCTACATAGAGAGGAGAGAGCATGGATGGATGAAAAGAAAGGGGGGCGAGAGAGCGCGCGAAATGGAGAGAGCACGTCTCTTCGCCCGAGGGGACAGATAGCCACGGGCCAGCAAGGGCAAGCATTGCGCTCGTTTATTCTCCCCCTTAGCCCCTTCTCACCCTCGAACAAGATTCATTGTTTCCTCTTCAATTTTCCTAGTGAAAACGGCTCGATTTCGCCTCAATTCCGCATGAATTCGGCTCCTTTTATCCCGTTTTTGATAAGATTTGAACGTATTCGTGCTGTTATTGTGAAAATGAGCCTTTGTGCATAGGTATTCGTTATGTTTTCTGAACTGATATTCTTCATATCACCAGGCGTAAACTCTTTAATCACGATTTATATAATTTAAACGATTTTCTCCATGTCTTCACCGCTTCGTGTGCTTGTATCCATTGCATTAATCCGATTTTTCCATGATCCTTCATTTTTGACCGTACATGCTTCCTTTTTACGCCTCAATTCGCCTTGTTTCAGCATGTTTCCACCCCAACAGCTTCATAACCTCCCTCAATAATGGCTTACCATCTCCGGAACCTCATCCCGGATGCCTCTTCGCGGCCCAACTCCCCACTGTCCCCGCCCTGTTTCATTCGGGCGAAGTTGTCCCATGCGGATCTCTCGGATGATGCGGCCGAGCTGGCCAGGTTAATTCACAGGTATGATAAGTTTCCCACTTGACTTTCAATGCTCTGGAAATGATATATAGTGACAAATAATTCGAACTGTTTCTAACAGTATGGGGCACATTCATGAGCTCATTTTATTATCAGTTGATTAAATGTCCTTGAAATTATACAGCTTTCGATTCTGCCTTTACCATCACGAGGCAGATGAGCTCAATCCATCATTCTGACAGCTCAATTTCCAGATCTTGTCCACTTTCAGTAGTCCTAGTGGGATCTGACAATGAGTTACAGAAACGAATTTGTTCAAAATCAATAATACCGTAGCCCAGTAGTACCGTAACCCATTTGAGATCCTGCCCGCTCCCCTCGAAGGGCCACATCCTGCACCTGCCCACGTACGAGAACAAGGATGCCGAGACGGGTGGGTGATTTACATATTAATTTTTAAGTGTTTTCAACCCGGAACCCAAACGAAAACGTGAAGTGAAAGAAAGAAGACTGCGCGAAACGTAATTTAAAACAAACAAGTGTATCAAACACAGCGAAACTGATATGAGTGATTGTTGCATTGATATTTTCGTTTTTTCTGGCCCATATTCCTGCTGGGGATCAAATTCAATGATCTCACGAAGCAATCGTAGACAACGTGAAACATATCTGGAAACCGGGTTGCAAGTCATAAATTTGCTTGGAAATTCGCACCAAATGAGGGCGGAATCAGTACATGAGTGATTATGATAAGGGCACCATCCTGATCACTAGACTATCTCTCTCTCCCCTCTCCCCCCATTCCTCACACTATCTCACTGATTAGACATGCGAGAGAGTGTACGAAGTGAAGAGATGTTTCGAATAAAGTCGCTGCTCACATGTGACTGACACCTCTTCTTTTCTTATCAAGAGAGCCACTCAATTTGTAATCGCCTTACAATCCTCTTCCAGATGCTATCACCGACGCGTGTTGAAACCGTCTAAAAGAAAAAATGACAAGGAATTCAGTACAGGGATCGAATCTGGATGGAAAATCCAAAAAAATATGAATTAGAGGACACAGTGATTGCTTTGCTCCCTGAGCTCTATCAAATTTGAACACGATGCTGATCTAACTCATACTTGAGTCCGGTTCAACCTTCCCACTACTTCAATCTCCATTCCAGACCGACCCTCCCTGCCCGTTCGTCTCGAGTCCCTCCTCTCCATCATCTCCGCCCCATCGCCATTCGGCCTGCACGTGATAGCCAGGAATATCGTGCTAAAGTGAGTGATTCATCTGCATTTCAGGTCTAATCTACTTGTGAATTAAGTTTTTTTTGGATGATTTTTCGGAGAGAAATCGAGCACTAATCGAAACGGATGCCACTGACAACTTGTGAGCAGTAAAAGAAATACGCATGAAACATATCTCATTATGCTTTCCCTCTCAATCGAAATAATCATGCAGATACGGCTCCTACCTCCAGTCCGAAGCCCCTTCGATCGAGAATGTCTTCCCAGAAGATGACACGAGGGAGAAGGATAAGGAGAAAGAGGAGGGGAAAGAAAGCGAGAGCCAGGTCAGCTAAAATCAATAAAAACAGTGGAATCGGACAGAATCTCCAAAATCATTAATATTAAGGGCCCTGATATTGCTCTCCAACCTGATCTTTGATCTTTCAGTCTTCCTCAATGGCATCCACCTCCGTTGAGTGCATGCTGTCCGTGCTGCTGCAGCTGTCGAGAAGGGACACGGAGTTGTGCGCACAGGTACTGTGGGTTACTATATTGTGGGATAAGGTAAAAGACAGGAACTCCGTATTGCACTGTCCGTAGCATACCATTGTGAAGAGTACGTTCTATAGAAGTGTAGACAATCTTTTATTTGCTTATCCGTAGCGTACTGCAATGAAATTGCTCGAGTTTCAATCTGAACATTCTTGAAGAATTTGTGAAACTCAACCTACCAAATCTCAGAAGCTCGAATATTCATCAACATTTTTTTCTCTAAACAACTCCTATCGCAGGCCCTCACCGCCCTCCTCTCCAGTCTGCAGATCCTGAAGATGAAGGCAGGCGAGACGCCACTGTTGAGGAACACACAGCAAGTGTTGTTGGAGTTGTACCATGAGGGTGAGTATTGATTTTTCCCTTTTCTGAAGGAAAATGTAGATGAATCTTCTATTCTATCCTGAAATCGAGGGAAACTATGTAACCAGAAAAGTTGAGTTTAGTCTTTGCTGAGGAACAAGTGTTGTTGGAGTTGAAGGTAAGAAACAGATTCGGGTTTCCGTTGAATGTCAAAGCAAAATCATTAAAGAAGTTTCATTAATTTTAATCCTACTTGCATTTCGCCATCAAATATAATATGGATGATACGCAGGCCGCGGCGAGATCTCCTCCCTGGCCGGATCCTGCCTCATCGCCCTCTCCATCTCATCCTTCGATCCGGAAATTCTCTTCTCCACTGCCGCGGCCTTCCTCTGTGGACCAACAGGAGAGGCCGCGAATGCTGCGGTTGCCGGTTTGTACTTATTACAAGTTGTTTGCTCCTGTAGGAGACTTAGATGGCTGCAGACAGTCAATTAGGCAGAGGTCAGACAATTCGCAACGTGGAAATTAGGAAAACGAGTGCTCTGTCTAGATTCTGTCTCTCATTCATATTTTAGATAATCTTCTCCATTCTAGGCCCGTCAACATCCTCCTCCTCTTCCCTCCGCTCTATCCTCATCCCTGAGAACCTCCATCGATTGGCTCTCTTCGTGCAGCAGAAGGCATTTTGTACTGGAGGAGGATCGTGAGTTCTCTTTTTCGAAACTGTATTTAGTATGTTTTCGTCGGTTATGTTTCAACACTCGCTCATAGGAGGAACAGCGAGAATTGGAAGGTTGTTGACGTACATTGATTTCTCCAAAGAAAATATAAAATACGTTTGGGCTATGAACAGTTTGCAAATCCTGCTTGTTCTAGATAGTAGTAGTCGGAAGAAGCAAAAACAGGAAACTTACTCCCGATATCCCGATTCAAAGATGCTGCAATCCAGTCCCGACTGGTGGTGTTCTACAAAGACAGATCAATCTCCTTTACCAATCACGATACTGCCCCACCGTTCTCTAACCGGACCCACCGTACCCTACCGTATCCCTTCCAGTCCCGACTGGTGGTCCTCGTCGATGGCCGACCACGTCGTGCTGTCCTCCTTCGACCTCTCCTCCATCCCTTCTGATTCCTCCCCGGAGACGCCCGATGATGACAGAAGGCTCTACAGTGCGGTCGCCAGTGATGGTGGGTAGTTGCCGGTTCTGATAGTTTCCGGCTCTGGTCGATGACGACAGAAGGCTGTACAGTGCCGTGGCTAGTGATGGTAAGGGTATTCGCCGGTTTTGGATTGGGATTTCACGGCTCTGACCTTAGTCGATGATGATAGGAGTCTGTACAGTGCCGTAGCCAGTGCGGCTTTGAAGTTCTGGCCTGAAATGTAATTGCTCTAATATTCGCAGGCGCCTACGTCTACGTGCTCAACTACATCGGTCTGTACAAGATCGGGACTGGATTCTCCGAGACTATTGGAGGAAAGATTTACGCGAGTAATACGCTTTTACGATCCAGGTATGCAGACATTTCCGATCACATTATTTGATGTGACCAAGATACGAATGGTAGAATAGGTGGGGGCAAATCCAAAAAAAGATCTACGCGAATAATACGGTGTTGAGATCTAGGTGTGACACTTTTAAAATGATCGTAAGGAAAGCAGATTGGGATGTGTTTCACAGTTCATGAAATTACAAAAAGAATCAGCGTAAATGTTGATGTGGTCGCAACGAGTCAAAAATTTCATAATTCCAAAACTTCATTCCAGTCGCAACTGCACGCTCTCCTTCTGCAATGGGTCACTCTACCTGCGAAGAGGACAGTCAAGCAGGGTGTGGGTGCTGGATGAGGACTCGTTGAGGTACGGCAGGTTACTAATATTGCTGAGTACTGCATTTCCCTAAACTAAAGAATCATGTCTGGATACGGTAGGACTTATTGATTTCTGTAATCTAGTTTACTGTAGTACAGGCAATAGTTACATTCTCGAATACGTTATGTTCAGAGAACGCGGCGAGATAATGCTGCCCTCCACTCCTCCCCACTCCACCATCTTCTGTGATGCGACGGCCTTCTACCAGGCTCATTTGGATGCGAACTCCACCCTTGTGGTCAGTCGAAGACAACGCTTGCTTTATCATCAGGCAAATGGCTGTGTTTCACAAATCATTTATCTTCCAATGTAGCCAGAAATAGCGATTAAATTGAACATCCTTTGGGAATAAACAAGATCTATGAAAATGTGCAGGTCACCCGTCTCAACGACTCCTTCCAACCCGTCTCGGACTCAAAAGTCAAGCAGAAACTACGCCTAACCAAGCTCTCCTACTCGATATTTGGAGATTCTCAACCAGTACCGCACTCGTTGATACACTCAATGCCGAGCTCATTGCATGGTGTGTCATTTGAATTACAAATTGACCTGCAAAATCTCAGTGTTCGAACTCTACTATTGTCTCTTGTTATTGTAACGCAAGGAAATTCGAATTAGTCAGTTAGTTAAATCATTCATTTGCAGGCCAAGTCTCGGACCTGCACGTCAGTCGCGACATCGCCCTTCTACTGGCGAGAACGGGCAAAGTCTATTATGCCGGAAATGCGAACAGGCTGGGATTACAGGTATCTTATTTATTTTCGGTGAAGGACGCAATGTTCCGTGCATTGCTATGGAAGTTTGCACTAGAACCTCACCAACCCCGTGAAGCATACTTGGAAGCGAAATTTATTCGTTCGATCAATGATTCCCATCCCATTCCAGGACACCGGCTCGACCTGGATGGAGCTCGTCCTGCCCGAGACCATCGTGCAGATCTCCGTGGGGTCGGAGACGATCTTATTCCGATCGGGATCAGGGCATGTTTGGATTGCAGGCTATGAAGAGAAAAAGAAAGCGGGCAAATTGAGACGACTGCACACTGTGGGCAGGTGAGAACAATGTTTAGTTATGTTTCACTCTCTCCAGAAGAACTCTGGGAACATTCAAGTTTGCTGATTGACTTGTTCTCGTTCTTAGTAAAAACAAAACAGTATTTTTGATGATCCTTATCCGAAATCGCGATGCAATTCCGAGAAAAATTCAATAGTCAATAATTCCAGGAAGAAAGTGATCTCCATCTCCGCTTCGTCCGGCTGCTTCATGTACGTGACTGAGAACGGAAAGGTCTATGCGATGGGAAAACACCCGTGGAGGGTGAATCCGGATAATGGTAAGGCAAGGTCTTCTACGCCCAAATTATTCGGGCACAGTTTATTATAATAATAATTGGATAAATCCAATTCCAGGCCTCGTCCTTGGGTTGGAAGGCGTTCACATAGCAGCTATTGCGCTCGGGAAAGTTCACGCAGTCGCTGTGTCCCGAAGTGGAACACTGTATACGTGGGGCGTGAACAACCTGGGGCAGTGCGGGAGGAAGGAGGTGAGTGCGAGCATTGATATAATGAAGTTTAAAATGGATTCAGGATAGTTGCTACTATCTAAAAGAGCACAGGAGGTAATAGTGATTTGATGACTTTTCTAACTCAACGATTAGATTTGTCTGCTTTTTGACGATAAGACACAACAGTGAAACATATTCAAAGTAGTTTCACTTTGTCAAGGCAGAACTCGATTATTCAGTCCCCATCCCTATCCTCTTCTCCCCGCCACGCCTCCTCCCTCCGGGCAGCCTCGTGCTCACTATCTTAGCCGTAGATTCCCGACCCCATTTGCCGGAACGCGCTGATAAAACCGATTCAATCTGAATAATCTATATCTTCCAGTCCCCATCTCTTTCCTCCTCACCACGTCATGCCTCCTCCCTCCGCGCCGCTTCCTGCTCGCCCTCAGAGCACCTCTGGATCCACGATGTCGCATCGATGTGTGTCCAGTGCGGAAAGTGCTCGAGTAGAGGTACTGTACACTCACTTCTATTAATTAAAAAATAATTTGAATTCAGGCGCCGCCTGTGACAAGTTCCTACAATTGCGACCGGGTGGGCTCTGCCCGTGTGGACCCGGAGAGACTGCTTGTTTGAGGTCTGCTAACTTCAAAATAACCACAACAACAACAACATTTTAACAGATGTGGCATCTGTCGCGCGTGCGTCGAGGCCTCTCTGCCCTCAGGATCAGTCCGAGGGGACCTTCCAGCTTCGTCTCTGGAGGGACTCCCTGTGACTCATAAGATATCCCTGGCACCGTCGGCGTTGCAGTTGACGACGAACTCGCCGGATATCAAGGTAGACTATCACGTTTATACAGAATATTGCGATAGGAAGTAGTGCTAGGGCTAGATGGGGCTGATTCCTAAGTCGAGGGACTGCCTGTGACCCATAAGATATTCCTGGTGATGTCGTCCCTGCACGAAATCGCCGGATATCAAGGTAGATACTTTATTGGACATACCCTACTGGAGTCGGATGAGTTTCACAGGTACATGAATGCACTTGTATCCGGTTGCTCTTCGATAGTCGGCAGATTAGTGAAAAAATCAACAAAAAAAACGGATAAATAAAATAATATTTTCAGGTCGCCTCCGTGAGCTGCGGCAACTTCCACACGATTGTGCTGACGGCGAATCGACAGGTAAGAAGGAGATTAGGGGTTCGGAAGTGACGAGTATTCCTCTAAACGAGTACTCGCTTGCGGAGCCATTCGAATACTGATTCAGGAGCCAATATCATGCACAAATTACTACACGATTCCATGAAGTGAATTACTAATTGCAGGTCTACACCTTCGGCTCGAATGCGCACGGCCAGTTGGGAGTGGGAGATGCACTGAAGAGGGCAGGACCACAGAAGGTACTTTGTATAGTTTGAGATTACGAGGAGATTTAAAATCATTAAATCCCTTGGGACCGGGCTACAGAAGGCCTGATTCCAAAAGATTTGCAATTAATTGCGTTGGCACACACTGACACGTCGGCTAGTATTGCAATACTAAATTTTTCTTCACTTTAGCATTGGTTAACAAAATTCTTCAACGATTTAGATTTTTTATCTCCGTTCGTAGAAATGAATCATTGAATTGAAAGTAGTTGGCAGTTGCGTGTGATCCTCGTCTCTGAAAATGTTTCTCAACGACCGAGAATAAGGACGATTTTGGACCTACCCTTTTCAATTGCATTGTTCTCTCAGTAGTTCCATGCTCAAAATAACGAGCGCAGTCCGAGTGTAGATCGAACAGTCTGAAAAGAAAACAACCAAGGAATGAATCTGGGTGCATTGCGACAAGAATTGGGATGAGATGAAATACCCAGGTAAGGCAATCGAGAAAAAGAGAAGCAAGAGTGACTGCATCTCTTGTTGACCAGTAGTGGCCATGTAGGCCACTCCTCTCCATAATTGCACCCACACTCGATAATTGTTCTGTTGACAGTTCCTGGCAAATGATGGTCCAGTGAGAAATATCACAACGCCTTTCATTCCTGCATTTGTATCAAGACTTTTGAGAACAAATGAGATCAAACACTATTGGGACGGAGAAAAACTTTATCAGTTCTTAATTTTTTCCAAAAAAAGACGGCAAATCCACAGAAGTGGGGGTGCGCCAATTATCGCGTTGGTAATGACATAAGAAGAATGAATACGTGTTGTCGATGTTCACTGCGGAACATAGTCCCTCAAAATCTTTTATTAGATATCGAATTTGGAGAATTTACTCACATTGTTGAGAGATCGTTGAGCTGACGTTCATGCAGCACACAATTTGCTGGCAAAGTCCGAGTGTAGGTCGGACAAACTGTGAAAACGTAATTTCAAGAAAAAAGAATTCCGTGAAATATGGAAGGATATTGCAAGCGTAGTGAGGTGGGCTTGGCTCTTAATGCACTACTGGAGAGAGTGACCGGTCCGGTTACGCCACCACAATCGCTCCCATAATTGCACAATTATCCCTCCTCTGGTCAGCAACAATGAACCAGTGAACATATCGAAAATGCTCGATAACAATGAGGCAAAAGATAAATGCAATGATGAGAATGAATGAATTAATTCCAGATCTCCTTCCCCGCCGGCGTGCAACCAGTGCAAGTGGTGGCTGGTGCGAACCACTGCGTTGTCAGGGCAGCTGATGGATCGGTCTTCACGTTCGGAGCTCATAAGGTATAATATTTACATAGAGCAGGATCTTGTTGTTCGCCCGAGTGAATAGAGCTAGAATAGGTGATAGACTCGCAAAGATCCGCGTCTGAAGGACCGGTGTTCACTGTTGAAGCTGCCATTGGATGGATAACTTACTTAGAATCGAGTAATGAATCTAGTAATCAAATACATCTTTCAGTCCGGTCAACTCGGTCGACGAGACGATGTCGTCGAACCATCAGAAGACTGGCACTGCTCACCAGGACGAGTGCCCAGCCTGGGACCGGGGACGGGCACCTCGGCTGGTATGATTATTTGTTTTCTTAACATGAGAATTGATGGAGTATTGACAATTGTTCGATCCGTTTCCATTCAAATAACGCGTGAAACATAATCCACACAATGCCATTAGAAACTCTACGAATTTAAATATTTGATAACAGGTTGGATCGGCGCCTCGGGCGACAATACCTTCATCCATGCCCATTCCACTCTGTTGGAAGAAGGAGCGATAGGAGATGCGCAGATCGTAGCTAACAAGGTTTGCTACCAGACCTTCCTCTTTTCCGTGCTGCCGGATCTCACCAGAAAGAGCGTTTTTAACTATACTCTGGAAAATCTATCTAATCACTACTATCTCTACCAATTGAGCATTGAACATTCAAGTACTACATTCAATGAGAGTAGATAACTTTATAGTGACTCACACAGTTTAAATAATTCTTCAATTCCAGAACGCGATCTTCATCTTCCCTCGACAGATCGGCAAGAATTATATCGTCATCAAAAGGAAGCAGAATTCGTTTGCCGAGCATCAGCTGGGACCGGCGGGGTTGTACACCAGGTACTCGATATCAGAACAGCTCTTTTATTCCAAGATAAATACTTCTCGAGATCTTACTATCACTAATGCATTGCATCTGTTTTTGCTGAACGCGTGAA
>LS561814.1:24437-36082 GCA_900490775.1 Pristionchus maxplancki
ATTGGATTTGATAAAGAGGTGAGACCTTGGTCACCCATCTTGGTCTTGTACATGCACATTGGCAAGGAGGATAAAAGTATTCCTACATTCCACCAGGTAGAAAAAAGGTTTCCTTACACGGTTCGCGATTTTTTCCGATCCTACCATCCCAGATTCAAGAAGGATTACACTCATTCAGGTCGAGCTCATGTTCATCGACATGGACGAATGCTCACGTACCGTCTCCGCCGATGACGTGCTGTGGATCTACGTCGGGGTCGATACGATGTGCTATGTACCAGTGGCGAGGTAAACTGAACTACATTATCAGATTAGGGTAACGGAACGTTGTATTGGGCGGCAATATGCGCGGAAATGTTCATTGAAAAAACTTAACGGTGAACCGCTTGAGTTTCATCACGCTAGTAAACTTTGAGTCAACTTCATCAACTGATCGGGATAACTTTGAATGTCAAAATCAAAGCTAACAAAAAAGGAAACAACACCGATTAATATTTTAATTATTAAGATTCTCCGGCTCCTCCTTGTGGCGCAATCGCCAGCTCATGCTGCCCGGCAACTCTGCCTGGTTCATTCTCGAGAGCGCGGCGATGGTGGAGGGCGCGTCCGAGAGCGATGTGAGCTTGAAAAAATATCACAGAATCAATGAATCATCCGAATCGAAGAATTCTAGCTCACAAATGCTTAGTGACAAATCGGAAACGTATTTGCACGTTACTAAGACTAGTAACAATCCTAATTTTTAGATGTACGGTTTCCGCTGCTCCGTTCACGGCTACTCAGTGCTGGGCGAGAACACGAATCTGCGATTGGAACAGGAGTTGGCCTGGTTGTCAGCAAGCGCTTGTCGATTACTCGTTCAGGTAACCTAGTTTTTGATTAGGTTGTTCTGGTTGCAAATATTCTCATTAGAACAAGTGCTCATTTTAGCTGCCCTCCGAGGGCGAAGAGCTCACTCGGCTGTCCATTGCAGAGGAGGAGACCAAAGACCTGCTGGAGAAGCACGGGAGTCTGCTCAGGTTCGGATTCCCACTCCGTAATACTTCCGTCCCTACTTCCATACAAGATCCCAATTCTCTCCCTATTGATTTTACCTCCTGCAGGCCCATTGCCTTGAAGTCAGGATAAATATGAGATATGAAATAGTTCCCAGGGAGTCACAACTTCCTCATTTCAGAAAAGGCCTCAACATGAGCCACATTCCCACCCTGCACGAATTGCACACGAGGAGTGTGCCGCCGCCTGGCCTGTCACCAGGTGAGATTATTTGACAAGGAGTAACGCCACATATGCATGTTACATGTTACTTTACATGCTATATGAATACAATGCATATTAAATTGTTTCAGAACTCAAATTCATCCGCGAGTTCATCTCCGGTGCATCGTCCATGGCTGGAGCACTGGCGCGGTGGTTGCCGATGGGAGCCGTGATCGATCCGGCGCACTGCCAGTTGCTGTTGCCGCAGGTTTGTTACAAAATTATATCTGTGATGGGAAAGGGGGGGAGGGGTTCGAAATGGGACTGAAGAAGTGATGGGAGCAGTGTGATTGATACGGCACACTGTCAGCTGTTGCTGCCGCAGGTATTTACATGGTGATGGGACGTATAGGAACCCCCTGAGAGGTGGAGACGCGGGAGAGGGGGCTCCTAAACGTCACCAATCGCGAGTTCCTAAACGTCCCATCACAATTTTCATCAACTAGTGAGCACATTGATAGACAGGATTAGGAAGAGCATGTTTCGGAATAAAAGTACTTTTCGTCAAAAATGAATACATTTTGAGGAAGAATTCATCGTCGATCAGCCGGCGCAGCTCAAGTTGATCACGAGGGATCAGCATGGGAGGCTGGCGCAGTGCAATGCCGTGGCTGTGGAGGTGCGAATTTGTTGTTTCATTTTTCATTGAATCAGACTGGTGCATGATTTGTTCTTTGAGCTGCCTTCAAAAGTCGGTTTGACAAATCCACTGTTTCAATCTAGTATACGATGCTGTTCCAAAATAGAATAACGATGTACAAAAGTATATGCAACGGATCCCATTACAAACACAACTTATATTCGATTGCTGTTATACGCGACGAAATGGCTCGATTGGTCATCAATGAAGTGCAAATTATAGAAGGAATTTTAAAATTCCTCAGCAATTCTTGACGAGTGCTTGATAGTCAGTCTCGGGTGGTCTTTGTCACTTCTCGGCACAACTGTAACTGAACACGTGAAATACCACCATTTCGACAAAAGCTAACTTTTCATTAGAGATAGCAAAGGTTAATGCACAGACCGGGAGTCGAACCCGGGGCTTCCGCTTACGGGCAGGAGTTCCGCTTACCGAGGGAGTTCTTCTGCCCGGTAAGCGGAAGCCCCGGGTTCGACTCCCGGTCTGTGCATTAACCATTGCTATCTCTAATGAAATTATACCTTACGCCTACTTGGCTATGACTAGAGTAATCACTCAGATCAAATTCAGACCTTTAATTTCGTGATCGTTGATCGATTGCTCAAATCCGTCAGGATATGCTTCACAGGTAGCCGAGAACCATACGTCCTTTCCAAGAAGTGGCAAATGCTGAAGACTGATTGAAAATATAATCAAACAAATTGCCTTACAGATATAAGCATATTCGTTCCTTGCGCGTTGAGGCATTCTGGATCGTTCACAATGTGAAGCTTGCTAACTTTTCTCGATAACATTTCGAGAATAATTGAAGGCCAATCGAACATGTTCAATCCGAAGAGCCGCTTCGATCGAGCGTATCCACCATTGCCATTGAAACAAATGGCGGATAAAAGTGATGATAGGCCAAGGAAAAATCGAACTGCAAAATGTCCCGATTAACTAATTAATTAATTATTAATGTATTTACTCTGACCTGGGTCTGAGCCCTTGACGTGACATACATGAAGAGATAGCTCCTGTACGTTCCAGGTTCGGACTATGCTCATCAGATAAGTGCTGCAAAATGCTAATTTGTCTTTAAAAACATGGAAATAGAATACCAATGAGCCATGCAAGTAATGCAAAAAAGCAGGAAGTGTTAAATCACCTCGCACGCTCCGAAAGCGTTGATGTTCTAAAATCCATTATGTTGACATGGCACCCCCTCAGCAATTCAGAGATGACATTGAAGACCTTGTCGTCCATGCAGTCTAGCACAGTGACTTTCCCAATTTCTTTCCCTATGTTATTATTCAGGCATTCGAACCTATCGGTATCGTCCAATTGCGGGTTGCATGTTACTTGGTATACCTGAGCTTAGTTATTGCGTTGGATAGTAAGAAAGAAGCTCACATTTTTAGCATTTCTGCAGAAATAGAAGTTTGTAGGATTGGGGGTCGGTTCCAGTACAACTTTGCGCTGTCCGACGCCCAGTTGGAACAGTTTCGAAAATCGCTTGGCTATGTGTAGATAGAACGACAAGGGTTCGGGCACGCGGGGTTCATAGGAGA
The DNA here is from genome assembly GCA_900490775.1 of Pristionchus maxplancki. Taxonomy (NCBI): domain Eukaryota; kingdom Metazoa; phylum Nematoda; class Chromadorea; order Rhabditida; family Neodiplogasteridae; genus Pristionchus; species Pristionchus maxplancki. Next base: position 27,888 of record LS561814.1, read on the forward strand.
TGTACAGTTGCTCGACTATGGGCGCGTTAGGTTTCTCCAGTGCAAACTCGCAAACACGCGATCTGAGCAAACGCGATGCCTGTAATGAGTTTAAAGAATTTTAAAATCATTTAAAACCAAATAAAAATAATTTACAAGGCTCAGATTTAGTGCTGAATCCGGTGCATATTCAATGATGCTCCAAACAAGCTCACGGGGCATCTTCTCTAGTGGCGATAATCTAGCCCAAGATTCATTGGAGTCATCATGGATCGACATTGATTGAAGTGGGGACTGTAGGGAATCCATTCTGAAAAAAAATGTTTGAATTGAATGAGACATACAGTTTACCAAAGAAGATGAATGAAGTAGACGACGCTTAGGGACTCCCCTAACGACGCCATTCAACTGATCGAGCATTGCTGATGGGGTTATGTCAAGAATTCAAAAACAAACATGTTTCTGGATCTATCAAATATGAAGGACATTCAATGTACGATCCATAATTTTTAATAAAACAACATTGAATGGAAGTGTGTTTCACACTATGCTCATATTACGAGGAGCCAACAGTATTCAATCGCGTGTGTAATGCCGGTCCAATAAACTAATGAACGTGTACAAGATTTCAGGTCACCGTCCATTGCCTTTTGGGAATCAATCAAAAATTAATTTAATCATTACAATAAAACTGGTGAAAAAGTACAATAAAAAGTTCACAATTAATATTGCAGGTAACCGTCCACCGCGGGTTGGAAGACTCTCGCTGCGCCCATCGGATAGAGCAGTGGTGCGGAGAGGGGACACTGCCTCCCATCTCGCTGTTCCACCAGAACCCCTACGTGCCCGTGTACATGAACAAGGCGCGGTGAGTGATGGCGGACCTATTGCTTCAAATATACTTCTCATATTCAGTTTATTTTGCATGGGACAAACGAACAATTTGGAAATATAAATAGAGAGGAAACCAAAAGTAATTCGTAATTCAGGTACATGTCCATTGGGATGATGCCCGCCTACGCCAACTACAGCTACGAGGAGCTGCGATTGGGTAATTAACTAATTAATTAATTAATTAGCTGATTAATTAATCCCAGGTTTCGCGGCAAACGGCGTGCAGAAGGACACGGTGGGCATGACGCAGAAGAGCAGCACGACGTTCGTTTTTATTTGTATTTCTCATCCAATTCACAGTACGGAGATGTTTCACATCCTCCTCATACATCTTTACTTCGATAGTCATCAGTTCGTGCTTGATCTCTGGATGAAATAAAATATTATTTACGCACTAACCTCAAAGAGCTAAGAGTGCAAATTCAATATGGTCCATGTTTCAGTCACTGTGGCACATGGTTCCCTCGTCTTCCCGGCGTGTTTCGGATCGAATGCAGAGTTGATGGATTCCAGGTGTGTTTCACGGCATAAATATGTAATGATCTGACTCCGGTATGTCGATCGTGTGGTTGCTTCGGGTGAACAAACAGCTTATTGTTTATTTCAGGTTCCTCACTCTTTCACTGTTGAAGTCGTGGACAGGGGAGAGAAGGGCGCCCGCAAGAACAGCACAAGATTGGCTCAACTAAGCAAAGCGAGGCTCGCTACAATCCCTTCAACGGTCTCTTATCCGGCGATCAGGATACGATCGGCGCCCTCGTTGATTGCCAGGTGAGATTCACTTTCTTGATTGAATTTAATAATTATTAAACCTAAGACGATTAAGTGTGTTTCACATGCAGTTCTTGATCGTACTCGACGAGTATTTTCATTAGTCTCCTTCGTAGAAGTAAAAAATAATCACCTCATATTTGAAAGTTGACTAGTGCGTTTTTCTTTTTACTTACACACAATTAGGTCTACAAAAGGGACGAAGAGGATAGACCGCAAGAGAATGACGAATACAAAAGTATGAGTTATTTTCAGCGAGATGGGCCTGGTCCCTCGTGGCTCAACCGTGTCCTACATCGAAGAACTGGAAAACGCAGAAGGCAGATGGCTGAGACTGACGGAGGAGAGCGTTCTTGTGCATACGAAGACGGATACGCCATCGCAGGTTTGTTGATTGGGATAAGAGACGTAGTATTTTGAGTAACACATGTTTTCTTGTTATTGTTATTGGTTTTGTTGCATAAAAACAATGTCAGGCCTGGGTGCTGCAGTTCCACCGAGCACTGGATAGAGTATTGATCGACATCGGGAACGGAATGAAGAGTGACCATCCCATAGTAAGGCTTTTCTCCTCTATGCTTATTCATGCAGAACAATAAAAGGTCAAATATTAATAGAATACCAAACCCTTGATGGGCTTTAGAAGCCTTACCAGCATGAGCGCGCCGTCCCCTGCCTTATCGATGAAAAACAGCTTTAAATTTACTAATCCTACTCAATTGCAGACCCGCAGAGCTGAGGAACTAATGGAGGAGCAGGAAAGGAGAAGACCCAGTGAGCAGAGTGTGCTGATCGAGGCGAATGAGGTAAATCCTCCAATCCATCTGACCAACTAATGATCATCGTAAACGCGTTAATCATAAAAAATCTTCTACAAAATGATCATTGTAGATGTACATTCTGGCCGAGGGCGATCGTGTCGAGCTGTACGCCACTCCTTCACTGGCAGGTAGAACCTTACTTCCTTTCCTACTTCATTCTTCACTTAGTCCTTTCTTAGGAACTATGAGTAGTGATGGCATGCATAATTTCAATTTATTTGAGAAAATGTGTATCCATGAGACACGGATGATTTCGTGCTCCATTTAATTGTCCAATTGAAGGTCTCTGCAAGGACGAACACTTGGAAGGCAGGAGAGAGATCCTCACGGATGGATGGATACACAATAGCCATGGGGTGTGGATACGGATAGCGGCGCTGCAGAAGTATATCCTCGCTGAGGTGAGTGGAAGGATGTGATTTTATTTTGGTCAGCGAAAGGCTCAGAGCGATTGTTGAAATGTACTCGGATGAGAATTTCTTCACTTCTTGATACTTACTTGATACAATTCTGCTTCGAATTGGCTACTTTTCATCATCAATTTGCTCATTCAGGATGCCGTCGGCCACAACAGTGTCCACTCCCAGCTGGCCTCCTTCAACGGAAACGAGGAGGAGGAACAGACCAAGCCGAGGTTGAGACCGAGGTATACGGGCATTTTCGAAGCAAGATGTATCCCTCGACGGAAGGGCCTACTTAATGAAAGCGTTATATTAATGATTTATTTATATCAACAATGAGATAGGGCAAAATTGATTATAAATGTTCTAGGAGAGAATAAAACATACATATTCGTGAAACATACTTGAAATTTGTACATGAATCGCGTCCCTACGAGTGTCTCGCTCATGGTAAAAGAAATAAATGTTTTCCAGATCCGCCGAAGCCGAGGCCCTTCGTCCCTCGATCGTCGATTGCATCCGGACTGTGTTCGGGGCCTTTTTATGGCACGAGCACTTAGTGAAAGACGCCATGGCTGCAGCAACCTATCTCAAATTCCACTCAAATCTGAATAATGTGAGCCCAAACCCTTCATTCCAAACTTATCCAAAGCACTACATTTCATAAATTCACCCAACGCCCCTTACAGATCTGGCAAGGCGGCGCCGAGGCCTCCCTCTCCTCGCTCTCCCTCATCCCTCCTCCTCTCCTCCCGCTGGTTCGACTGTGGAGGGACCTGACGACGGCTGTGCGGACGAGCATTGATCAGGTTGGTGTATTCAAAGTTCAGTGGCAGCCAAATGTGGGGTGGATGTCATCTTTCACGATTCTTAGATAAAATTGGTGTTTAGTTAGCCTCTATTTCAAAAAAGAAAAGAATTAGAGCTAACGACGGCTGTGAGGACGAGCATTGATCAGGTTCCGAGGTTGATGCGATAGTTAGCCGCGTATTTAAAAAAGAACTTGTAAAAATTGCTTGAAAAATAGACAAAACCTCAAAAATATGCGGCTAGTCGAGAAAATGCTGTGAGATCGATCATTGGTAAGGTGAGCTTCTCTTCGTCTCGCGCGGTTTGTAGCGAGCGAATGAAGTATTTTCCCGATTCTGAGATTAATTTGGGTTTCTTTGCCTCTAATTAGAAAACTAGGCAAGTAGAGCTAACGATGGCTGTGCGGATGAGCATCGACCTAAGCCCCTATGTTTTTATATATTAGTTAGTATGTCAGTATGCTATTAGTGCTCCGCTCCCTCTATGCCTTTTAAGAACGAGGTGAAACATACTCGCGTTCATATTGCGTTTTTGAAATTGTCAATGTAACTAGAATGTGTTTCAGCCTCTTTTCATGAAGATGTGATGCAATTAATGATGATGTGTTTCAGCCTCTTTTCATGAAGATGTGATGCAATTAATGATGACGGTGGAATTTTTTGCTGACCAAAAAATAATTCAATACACAGCACCTCATCATGCCCTCTCCTCCCGCTGTTCGATGCGCGGCCAATGCTGGAGATCAATCGAGTAATAACTCGCCTCAGGTAAGTGTTTTTTTCACATACTCCGTTCGGATACAGGCAGCACCTTCCATGTAATCCGACAATAGAGGGAAACACATCCTGAATGATGAGAAGAGCAGTGCAATCAATTCCAGAAACCCTCCACCTCCTCGGGCGATTGTGAACTCTGCGACGAACCAGTGAAAGCGCCAGTCACAGTACACATGAGGAGCGCGCATCCGGGGTGTGGTGGGGCGTCACAGGTACGTTTCTTTCGTATCTGCGCATCACAAACTCGGAAACGGAGAAAAATGACGAGTTTCAGGGGCACGGCTACAATTCCTCTGCCAAGTACACGACTGGGTGGAACGGAGCCTGCGGCGATGGAGGCCGATCGAAAGTGAGAGATAAGATAGTAATTGACATCCTATCATCATCCTAACCTCCACTAACAACCGTATTTCGAACTCTATCACGATCTTCACATAATGAATTCTATCAGGCGATGTGGTACCTGCTCTGCCCCTCATGTAGGCAGAAGTATCTGAGGCTGACCTCAGCCGGGCATCATCAGGTCAGGTTTCGATCTGATTGCAATCGATTTCATATGATTGCAATAGGATTCTAGGCTTTCAATTCACCCTATGCCGATTAAAGCGCTATGTCGACTTCGTTACCGTTATACGGCTATATTAAAGTGATTTATGTGGCGATAAAATCTCCGATATGAGCGGATCTTTCATATCGAGCCTGTTTAAAAAATTGCAAAGATCCGATCTTTTGCCATTTTTAACATCGCATTACACGGATACACTTTGCAGGAGCGGAAGCGTCGCTGGCGCGAGTTCCGGCTCTCCTCGGCCGCTCTTTCTTCCCGACCGGAGACAGTGATGAAGCAGAATGCGTTGTTCTTGTTGGAATTGAATGCATCGGCCGATGGAGGAGATTCGAAGGTGTGACATTTATTATTTAAAATAGAATGTTAGGAAGATGCACTATTGAAAATCATTTGACTTTGGATTTATGAGTTTCGTGAAACATATTGGAAGCTGTTTCAACGTACAGTGAGCGGGATACCCACGCCAATAAAATCCATTCAGAACTCCTCCACGAATACCTCTGGCTGGACGATCAATCTCTTCCCCACGAACACTCTCACCCCCTCACCTTTTGATCGGTCGATGATCGGGGAGGGATCAGCTGTTGTGTCCCATCACCTGACCAAGCTTGCTTCTTCGCAAGCGGCTATTAGGTATGGCATATTTACCTCTCTGTTCCGAGCGGACCACCCAGAAGGTTATGAAAGGGGACTAGGTAGGTGGGCAATGAATATGTTGTAGCACACAATCTTACGAAATTGGCCTCGTCCCAGGCTGCAATTACATAGGCATCGCAGTTTTTTTCGAAAATAATTTTTTTAAAACAGTTTTTTTCAAAAATAATTTTTTAAAACATGAATATGAGGCCGTTTGCGAGAGAGTCGAGCAGATCCGACTGGATCTGGCACAGCTCAAAATGGTCGATTCTCTGAAACCCCCTGATCCGATCGACGATACCACGAGTGCGATGATTAATGCTCACCGTGAAGCATACCTGAACTACTTTAACTCGGCAGTGGCAATGTTTTGAGTTGGAAAAACAAATGGGGGTGTATCATTTTAGAACTTGTCATTTTAGGACTTTACAGGGGTCAAAAATAAATTGTCGTAAAACACCTCCTGAAAGCAAAATAATAAGAGTTCTAAAATGACCAGTTCTAAAATGATACACCCCAACAAATTTAGGCGAGACTCCGATGCCTCGATCAGGATCGGCGCAGTTCATGCATCAGATCCTGGGCCGAAGGGACGACCGGATGAGAAGATGCCGCAGGAGGAAGGGGAGGTTAGTGAACTGAGTAATATCATATACATAGTTGTCAAGGTCATCATTGTGTCCTCATCGTGATTTCGTTGGTGAATTTTTTAAATGCCTAAGGGCCTTACTACTTGTGAAATCATAATGCCAGCTATGTTTCACACAAGTGTTATTGACAAGGAGTGAGGAGTGGATCAAATCTATTCGATTTGCAGTCGGTTTTAGAGTGATGTGAAATAATGAAAAAGCAAAATAGAATTATAACAAGACTCACTAGAAAGGAACTCTCCAGGTCCTCCAATCACCCTCGACCGCCCTGAAATCCCTCGTCTCTCTCACATCCTCCACTGCATCGGCGCCATCGGCAATGTTGCGCAGGCCAGTACTGGCTTTCGTCTTGGAGCATCATGATTTGAAACGGTGAGGCCTAGTTCTAGGAGATTTTCGAGCTCTTGTTCCCTGCGGTATGTTTCACAGAATCGATATAGTCGAAACAAAAAGGTTAGGCCGATAGAGCGTAGATTACGGTTACATAGAAAGTATCCAGATGTGCTAGAAAAAAGTAGACGTTCCGTTTATACGTTTTGACAGATTGCAGATATCTTTACATTGTAATAAAGATTGATTCCCCTTCAGCGTCCGAGAAGCCGCCACCACAGCCGTCTACCGCGCCGTTGCCTTCGCTCACGCATTCCGCGTGTGGAACTGGCTGCTGCGGCTGGTCAGCTCGGAGACGTCCATCTCGGATGTCATCTTGCAGGTTGGCAGAGCCTCAAAAATATTTGTTACCGAATCTTCACTCTTCATTAACTGACTACTGATAAACCCATATTTCATGAAATTATCAAAGGAAGTTGATAATGCGTTGTTTGATTGCTTATGTGACCTCGAGGGATAAAAAGCACGAAAATTTTCGGTCCTTTCCAGTACGTCTGGTCCCTGTCCTCCTACGCGCCTCTCTTCGGCTCGACCACCTCCCGCTCGCCCGTCCGTCTCCTGCCCCACCCATGGAGACTCTGCTTCCTGGCGGGACCTTTGAGTACCTGGATGGTGCAGCAGGTACGCTGTTTCAGAGACTCATCAACAGTGAACTTTTTATTTCAATAACGGATAGTGCGAGATGTTTTCTATCAAATGACAATGAAGTAAATAGTTGATTTTGGAGGGTTAGCGTGGAATCTTGATGAATGGGACGAATGAGAAACTTTTTAGAACACCTTGTCTTCCAGATGCACTCCTTCCTCTACACCGTCGCCGTCATCCTCCAATCGACCACGTTGGACACTCGACTGAGGTCACTCTGTTTCAAAGCATGGACGATACAGCTGTCGGCGCACGAGCAGGTCAATAATATTTTGTCAATTTTTAGAGTTCCCCAACTCAAGAACCCCGTTGTGTTTCACAGAATGGTCATGAATAACTGGGAGTGTGTCTGTCGATTTTATTGTCATAAGAGTAGTTCGAAAAAAAATCCAGGTCCTCCTCATCCGCACCTGCAAAATTCTCGCCACAGTAGGAGTTCTCTTAGAAATTTCACTGATACTCTAAAGTAGGGTGTGTCAAATCGGTTCGGATAGTTCGGATAACCGACTCTATTATCCGAGGGGCGCAATATCCGGTCGGAATCGCCAGGAAGGTCATTATCCGGTCGGTTATCCGAGTGCGAGAGGGAAGGACCGGATAACCGACATTAACCGGCGGTTTCGCACGTATCCAAGAGAGAGACGGCGGATTGGCGCGTAAACACGTGAGAGAGACCCAGGGACCGGGTAGATCAAAGGCTCTCTCGTGTCTCTCTTTCTCTGGCCTCTCTCTAGTTTACTTGCGAATCCGCACTCTCTCGCGTGTTTACGTGCGGAACCGCCGGTTTTAGTCGGTTATCCGGTCCTTCCCTCTCCAACTCGGATAACCGACCGGTTTTCGAACTCACCCGGATA
>LS561837.1:0-40236 GCA_900490775.1 Pristionchus maxplancki
CTGCATTTTCAATCAATCTCATTCAATTCCACCATAACAACCATCTTCTTGTTAATAATAGGGGTGGGGGCTTCCTTAGTCTGAAGATGGGCTTGCAGAACTAGCTGGTCGTGACTACGGGCTATGTTCAGGAAGATGAGGTTTGATCTTTGATCTTTTCTCCTTGGCCGGGGATTTTGGTTGGTACGGATGAGATTATATCTGTGGAAAAAAAGAAATAAACGAATCATTGAACGAACCCTCCGAAGTTTGAACTATGATCCACTTGCGAAACGTATCTGGGATGAAATGTGAACGGAAGGGCAGTCTTACACCATTTTTTTCATTTTTTTTATTCTTGAGCCAGCATGTTTCTCAGATACAAATTGCAGGATGCCCTCTCCCAATCCATCTATGCACCGGCCAGGGCCAAGAACTTCCCTTACTTCGAGGTCGCGCTCAAGAAGGTTAATAATTAATTAGTTAATTAGTTAATTAATTAATTAATTAAATGCTTCAGTCAACCACCGACTGGTACGCCAACACGCCTTCATACAGACATCTTCATTGCTGCTTCTCTTGAGTGGCTGACTCGTCTGGATAAGAACTCCGATAAACGCCGATAAAGAGGCGCAGTACAAGAAGGTCAGTCAATTTTTATCCTCTATTTTTTGTTTTGAACCTAAAAAAGTGTATTATAGTTTTGGTGGTTATTAGAGTGCGAAATGTGACATTACCCGACATCTCGGGTACCCGCCTGCGCGGAATGAGAGGGATGAGAATGTCGGGTTTCTCTCGAAATGATCCATTACCCGACATCCGCGCATTGAAATAATGCGCGCAAATGATGCTAATTGAGCGCTCTTTGATTTGCTGATCATTTCGTCCTCTCCCCTTACTCCCGATCGGTCTCTTCCGATATTCTCGTGTTCATGGACTCCGTTTTACCCTGGATTTCGCCACTACTCCGTCCCTAAAAGAATCGAGACCTCTTCCCAAAACTCGCTGATGGTCTTTAAAGGCTCGTCACCGAGTTTGATGTGCATTTTCCTATTTGCTTACAGTGAAAACACGCAAATTCTTTGATTTTGGCATGTTTTAGATGACATGAATCAAAAGAATCAAGCCGAATCGATGATGGCACAAGATAATTCACAATTCGTCAGAGGAGTGCTTAAAATTATCTAAAACGCATCTTAATGATTCAGCACGCTTTCCAATTAACTTTCATGAAGAATTCAGGTTTTAATCGGTCGTTTAGCTGGCATTTCGCAAGAGATTAGGCTAGTCGGATGTCGGGTAATGGCGCGTTTCGAGGGTGGATGTCGGGTAATGTCATTCGTCGAAAATCGTCTCTATTACCCGGTCTCCGACCCGATTACCCGACTCGAATTGCGAACTCTAGTGGTTATACAGCTCTACTGTGGATGAAATTAGTGGAATACGCGGCATTTAATCGCATGAATCCCTTGTGAAACATATTTAAAATTGATTTCCGAAAATAAATCGACTAAATGTTCAGTTCTTCTCCCATTGTGAAGCACGTGGCGGAGAGATCCGATGCGAGATATTGAGGAATCGAAATCATCCTATGAATTGAAGCGTTTCGTTATGTAGCTCATGTTTGATTCTCATGTAATGCCACTGTATGAATAAATCAACTTCATCCAATCCACTCTGAACATGCGATAATGAATGGGTCAGCGCCCTGGGTTTCGACAGTCCCAAGGCTTAGCGCATACGAAGTACACATATTAGACACTATTTGTGTACAGTTTAGATTCTATTCTGATGCGAGGTCGGCAACTCGAGAGATGGGATGATTAGAGGAGAGAAAGAAAGAGTGGAGACTATAGGAGGGCGGCAGACAGTGCAAGTCATCCTCCTGTCTCTGTAGAACACTCGCAGCGAGGGGAGGTAGAGTACCTTACAAACGGAGTTTCAGCACGTATTGTAAATTCTCAAACCTTTCATATCGTCGCAAAAGACCAGAGGCATAGCACAGTCTGCGGCGTGCCGTACAACTCGGTCCACTCGTTGGGAGTGTGCGCAGTGAAACTAGCTATCGAACGCGCTTTTGGACGAGTTATCTGGATTTGAATTAGCTTTGTACTCTTTCGATCTTGCCTTTTGACGAAATCGTGTCAGAGGAAAGGGGGCGTGGCTTGTGGCCCTTAAATATAATAGCCCAGTTAATTTTGATAAGCCCAGATTATTTTCGAGTGAATTGAATAGCCCAGTTAATTCTGACAAGCCCAGATTATTTTTAGGGCCATTGAATAGCCCAGGTAATTTTTATAAGCCCATTTTATTTTCATAAGCCCAGTTAACTGGAACAGAGCCGAAATTAATTTAAAACTACCGTTACAACATACACAATAAATTTTTCTGAGATCTCCAATTCCATCCTTTGAGTTTCAGCTCGAGGCAATTGACCGAATAATATCGTGCGAAAAATATAATGGTTGAAGTTGATGACCTGAAAATGAGCAGTATGAGCTGAAATTGCGGCGGTATTCACTGAGCTTACGTTGCATCGACTTCTCCAGCGACAAATTCATCGACGACAATATCTTTCATAGCTCGGTCAATAGCTTTAAATTCTGAGGAAAATTTCAAATCGATCTCGAATCTCTCAACTTTTGAGCATCGCCCGAACAAACGCTCGAAGCGTTTTTTGAGCCATTTCTTTTTCACTATATTTTCAAACAGAGTGACACCGACCGTCTACAAAACAATTATATAAGTATTAATTGTTTGAGTTTTTCATACGTCTTCTGATCGTACATCTCGTGAATTCACCCATCTCTGAACCCCGAAAAATCTTGAATTCGGGCCCGAAAATTGAATGATTATTCTCCAATAGCACTTATGTCTTTCCCGTTTAAATGTCTTGATGACTGGAAGGCGTTTGATATCGCTGAGATGCTCTAGCGCTAGAGCTTCCCATCTACGTGAAATCTGAAATTGACTGTTTCATGTCTTCTAAGATGTGTGCCATTGTCTCAGGTTAACAATCGCATCCCATCTATTGAATCTCGTCCTACTCTGATGATATTGCGAATGATATCAGCCGGCAATTCGGAGAGGAGAAGGAATTTTTCAGGAAGAGACGACATCGTAGGTATCGACAGCGAATAAATAAACGTGGCAGAACGTTGTTGATATATCACAGCAATTTCGAAAGTCGAATATTATTTGCAGCGGCTGACGCATATACGAAACTTAGTTCGGACACGTTCAATGCTTTCGATATTAAAGCAGTTGTCTCCTAATCTTGATGTTGAAAGAGAGAATAGGAGTCAGCGTTCTTTGCACTCCACTGCGATCGTCGTTCACGGGGGATGGGGGTAACACGAATGCTTTCATTTCAACTAAAATTCGAGAAGAACACTAAACTTTAGCCATGGGTAGACAATTATTGAACACAATTCGAGAAATATGGATTTATCGAAAGAAAGCAGAATGTTGTTTCAATGGATACAATAGAGATACAACTTAGATTACGGATACTCTGAGTCAGAAAAGGCGATCTGTGCTCAACTAGAGTAATTTTTCGGCATTACTGCTCGATTCGTTCGACAGTCACGCACATTTCCGGATATCCGCCGTACATATTCTTATTCTCGACAGTGACGTAGCGAGTGTCTGCATTGAGTAGATTGTGCATGCGAGTCCTCCACTTTTCCATAAACTCTGCTTCGTTGTAAAATTGAGGGACGGACTCAGTGAAGTTGAACTGGATCGATGAGAGTTCAGGCGCTGTTACGTTGAAGAATGCAGAGAAGACTGAATGGGTCAACTTTTAATGGGTCGAAGGGTAATGAAACCCACATGCGATCTCCTTTTTCCAGTGACGAAGCCCCATACTCTTCAGTACCAAACTTTTTACTGAGTGATCTCGTGCAAAATCTAGTACTTTTGAGCTGCAATATAATCTTTTTCTCGGATAATTAGAGTAATTCAATTACCTCAGTGTGAGTAATTTATCCTTCGCTCCGTCATAAAAAGAAGGATACACGATCAATTCATCAATCGTCTTCCCTCTCATCGTGTCAATCATTTCTATCTGGTTGAAATCTTGAAATTCGGCTATTTCGATTCGTGAACATCGATGGAAAATTCGACTCAATTCCTTCTTCGCCAAATAATCTTTCGTTATATTTTGGAACAAAGGACTCAGATATAAAACCTAAAATATCAAATATTATGAAAATTTTGAATACAAATCCTTACATTTTCGACATCGGAATATTCACGAAGATCCCAATGCTGCACTCCAAAATAGCGTGTATTGCTGATTGGAATTTCCAGGTATGCTTTCCAGCCATCGTCCATTTCATCTGACCATTCGAAGGATTTGATCGCTTTGTTGGGAGCAGCGCAGTACTTATGCACCACGTCGTTCCAATAGGGAGAGATCTGAAGAAATTCGAACGATATTGAATATTAATGATTAAATCAAACTCACCAATCGCATTTTCTCCATCGATTCTTGTTCCATGTCAATGATCGTGAGGATGATATCAGACGGTAATGCGGAGAGACGAAGACCATTGTTGATAGACAACGACATCGATGCCACGAATGAAATGGGAAAATAGGATCGCGTTTATTTGAATTATTTGAAACTTGGACTCGAGAATGGCTTAGCGCAGCCCGTGGGTAGACCAAAATATTGAATTTCATGGATCAGACGCCTATTCAAAGCTGCGTTCCTTAGCGTGTCTACCTACCCAGCCGCGTCGTCGCATCCGCGTGCGGTCACGCGTTCTGTCGCGAGTACGCGTCAGCCGCGAATGCGTATCCGATCCGTGATTAATCGTCCCAATTTTTAAATTATCGTAATAACGGTAACAAACTCGAAGTCTGAAAGTGAATCATTCCAGCTAAAGACATTTTGATTGAGGAAAATAGTTGATGAGTAACATGTATTTATCAAATAGTACGACGTATTCAATGAATAGTGTTGTTGCTAAGTTTTAATGAATCAAATGTCATCGTTGAAAACAATGTTCAATTCGTTTGACAGTCACGTACAGATTTGGGGTTCCGCCGTTCTTATTCGCGAAGTTGGTAGCTGGAGGGTAGACAATAATCATTCGATTTCAAATATTGAAGGCCCACTCAAACCGAAAGTAGTGCGGCAGTCTCATTCATTTTGACGGTGAAAGAGTTTAGGAAAATCAGACTACTTTCCGTGTTGCGTATACGAAGGGGCAATGAAGTCTTTATTTCTTTAGAATATTAAGAAGAAAATTCCAAAATTGTATTAGGCGAGTCATGAAATATTGCATCAGAAATTGGAAAGGATACAGAAATGGATGTGTTGTTACAAATATAATTGAACGAGATGTTATTGTGTTGAGGCGAAGTAGTGTACTTTGTTAGATGGATAAAATTAGCCATTACAATACATCACTCCGCAATTAGTTTGACAGTCACGTACAGATTTGGGAATGCGTTATTTACTTTCTTATTCTCGACTATGGCCTTGTGAATTTCTTTATTGAGCAGACTATCAATGTGAGTCTTCAACTCGGCTAGAAACTCTGTTTCATTGCGGTCTCTCATCGATTCAATGAACTTGATCGTTGAGAAAGAAGGCGCTTCTTTGTTGGACAATACAGAGAAGACTTAAGGTAAGAACGGTATCAGGTTATCCTACATAAGACTTTGTTTATAAACCCACATTCAATCTCCTTTCTCCATTGACGTAGCCCCCGTGTTGAGTACTAAATCTTTTACTGAATAAGCAAATTCAATAATCTTCAAGCTGAAATTGAACAATTCATAAATTTGTTTCTAAATTAAAATACCCCAATGAATACCCCAAATCAATCATCTTCTGTAGACTGTAGACTGTAGTTCTGTAGTTCTGTGATCTATATTCACGTAAAGACTGTAGTTCTGTGATCTATATTCACGTAAAAAACATCCGTAAAAACATCCTCCGTAAAAATATTCTTTTAAAATCAAATAGCTCGCGTCAATACTGCATGCTTGGTGGCAGTATGGGAAAAGCGTATCCAGAGGGTAACTCGATTATTAGCGTGAGAACTCTCACGGAAAGATCATTTAAATATACGTTTTTGACTTTTCAATTCATACCACCATTGCCATACCATTTTTAAATGGGAAATTATTATTAGACCGTAATTATTGCGTAAATTGAGTTTGATTTCAGGACCTAGAAAAAACTTAACATCACAAAAGGACAGAGATAAAATGTTTCATCGACAGGAAGCATTCGCAAATCTCGCCTTTCAGGGACAGTTGCAGCACGCGCAAAACAGATATGGTGTGGAATTTTTAGTGAGTCTTTACTTCCGATTACAAGTCGCATAATTACAATGTATTCCAGATGAAATGTTTCTTTACTGCAGTTGGATACATCAGGCTTAGATCGGAACACGAGCGAATCACTACTCAGAACATGACAATTGAGGAGAAAGAAGTACTATCCTACTCAAACTATCTATGATTCGTGAGATTTCGTGCGATTTTCAGATTTGCCGCACCAGCATGGCCAACTTTGTGAATAACTTCATGTCAATTAGACATTGGGATCTCATCTTTAGCGAAGTGTGGGTATTCAGCAAGTTTGAAGTAATATGAAAAATACAGGGACTGCGGTTTTGGAATGAGCGAATTCAGAATCCAAGTGCTACCGATTTTCATTCAATACACGGATACCGAAATAAATTGGGCAAGATTTTATAGACTTTCGCATTTCCTACGAATTATTTTTCAATTAAATTTCAGAAACCTGTCTTTATTAAGTTGCTTTGGTGGGAAGACAAGTGCAAATGTTTGCTGAAAGAATTCACTGAGACGCAGGACTCCGAGGTACATTTTCTTTCCTTTATTCATTATTTGTCTCAGGTATGGTTGCATTTTCTATGTTCTTGATTTCAGTCTATTTTAATGTTCAAAAAGAATACTTCATACGAGGAACAGATTAGAAGACGTCGATGGTGGAGTAAACACATCGACAGCATCGAATCGGACAGATTTGGCCGCATCGCCAAAGAATATGAGCTGACGGACTAATATCGTGCACCCTGTTCTGATTATTCTTACTCGATTTTCATGTTGTCAATAAATGATTACACACGCTGAAGGATATTGCTTTGATTTCAGACATGGGCATATTGTCTCAAAAGTCACCACTCACCAGTCTCATGTCATCGATCGAGTCTAATTCCATTCCGATTATCGTGAGAACGACATCGGAAGGCAATGCGGAGAGAAGAAGATCATTATTTGGAGGTGACGACATCGAAGGCACTAAGCATTTTTTTTTGAAAATGGAGACTACTTGTGTAAAATTTGAAAAAAGGCGCCATAATATTCATAATATAGTTGGTGGGACGCACATTCAAACTGAACGCGTTCGTTAGCGTCCCACCTAATCTGATAATTTCGGCGACATGCTAGTCAACCAACAACATCCTCAAAAGAATTCATGAAAATCTGCGAGGAATCAGAGTAGAGGAGCCTAAAAACAAAATATGCCAGAAAGAACAATCACAATCATTTTTGAGACGAATTATTGTGCTCAACGGTTTTTGCTCTTATCTGCTCTCGCCGATCTCATTCCCACGCCCTTTCTCACGATAATTTGTTTCCGCCCGATCTAGGGTTGGCATTTTGTGTCCCAAAGCACCGCTCTTTTCCCGAGGATTCGGACAGGAATGATCCGAATGAAAAATGATCTCTCGCCTTTGGGACACAATTGTTTCACAGCATTCTGCCCCTACAGAAAAGGGGTGATCACTTTACATATCGAACTGCCAATTCGAAACTTGACAGATCGCTGAAACATATCGCAATTCTCATTCTGAACAAGGGGATTAATTTTTGAATTTTCCCGCGTTGCCGTATTCGCGATATGTTTCAGAGATATCGCAAATTGCGAAGGTGTTTTGCAGTTCAAATACGGTAACGCGGGAAAATTCAAAAATTAATCCTCTTGTTCACCCTTATCTGTAGAGAACAAAGGGGGTCAGAACGCTGTGGTTTGGGACACAATTGTGTCCCAAACAATTTCTCTCTTTCTCATTCGCCTGAGAACAAAGCAAATTGACCGCGTCGAAAGAGCGAGGAGATGAGAAATGGGACAGAATTCTGTCTGGGACACAACTGTGTCCGAAATTTGGGACACAATTCTGTCTGAGACAGTCCATTGGACACAAAATGCCAACCCTAGCCCGATCAAATTTAGTTTGCTTTCTCTGCATAATTTTTGAATGAGAACCGTGTTGCAGATACTTCTAAAAATGACTACAATGTGAAACAGTATTCAATTTTAGGTGCACATTTATTTTCCTACCACTGACGTTTCCGATCCTCCACTGAACTCGCTCTCGACCAATCAATTCCTCCACTTTCACTGACTCCACTCGGTAAGGCGCTTAGCCAGCAGTAGCCTTCACTCACCGAAATGGATCGAAATATCTCTTCAAACCGGTTCTACCGACTTCCTTTCTGCTCTTTAGCCTTCTCACAACACCTCCGCCTGCTCAGTGCAGTAGACACTGGATGCTGGAATTCCTTTCACTGTCTGACCTCCCTCAACCTACTCGCAACCTCTTTTGATCATTGACTCTCCTACTACTCCTTTCTCGATCTCTCTCCCATCGCATGATCTCACTTTCTCCCCTTTCTTCTCTCTTCCTCTCTCTAAAGGCGCGCAACGTGACTGCCCCTGTTCAACTTGGCCACACACTCGCCTTTCTCACGATAATTTGTTGATTTTTAGTGAATTCTAATCATTTTACTCGTATTTATCACTAAATATCACCACCTAGATCACTTCACTCGCCGATAGCCAAACAGCTTGTTTTCACCCCCATTCGCCATGTTTGAGCAGTGTGACTGTCCTTCTTTTTTTACTCGTCCGCTACATTCGGCGCACTGTCTTTGCTTGACTTTTTGCTGCGGATTCTCACCATTTCCTGGAGCTCCTCGCGTCCTCATTCGAAATTCGTAATCAGCTCAGCTGATCATGTCATGATCCTCATGTTTACCCAATTCTTACCCTGTTTGTACCTTGTGACTGACGCCTTTTCACTTTCACCGAACGAACAGACATTGTCTTTGCTAGATCTCACTCTTTCGTTGAATTTCCCCCAGGTGAAAATGCAGTGGGAATGCATTGTGCAGTAAAATTTCAGGGAAAAACGCGATGTGAGATTTGAATTCCTTATCACTTCTCACTGATCTTATTATCATTCGCGCGTCTCGCGGGCATTCGCCACTATAAAAGAGCGACGCTGTGGCGAAATTGTTTTGCGCATTCGCCGAAAACTGCCTCTTCCGGTCGCATTATTTTCCCAAGACAGTACATTCCTTGCAATAGTTACTGCGTAAAATTATCGAATTGTTCTTCCGTTCTTCCATTTGCGCTTTTCCCTGTTCCAACGCGGCAATTCCTTTTTTCAGTTCGAAAAAGTACTGGAGCAGAGATGCCAACTCGGCTTCTGTTGCTGTTATTAGTAGCATCGGCGGTAAGTTCTATTTAAAACCGATCTCACTCGGCTGATCTATCTCGGGAAATCTAATCTAGTATGAGATCACCGTTGTTCGCTCATGTATTTCCGTCACGAAAGATCGAGAGATGCAATTAGTGTTCTCTAGAACTTTTCCCCGTTCTAAGTTAGTAATCTGTGAAGAGGAAATAGAGAGGGGGAATAAGCGCATTACCCACAGTTTGAGCTCCGCGCGTAACAGGAATAGTGTTGACCGAGGAAAGCATAACTCGCCCAATTGTCCCGGGTCTCGCCCTACGACTGTTTGATCTCTTCTTTTCGCCTTTGGTCATAAGGAAAAGTGGTCCAGACATAAACTGAAATGAACAAAATCGATAACCATCAATTACAGTATGCCCGAAAACGCACGACGACTCCCGCGGTGAAGGAGGAGGAGTACGATGACTATGAGGATGAAGATGACGAGTACGGTAGTTACCACTTTCAAACACTCTCAAAAAATCTATTTTCATATATGAGTATCAAAGATAAGACTGTCTTACACTGGTCTGTCAGCCTTTGCAGTGTATCTGAAACACATCCGAAAAAAAATTTTTTGAACGATAATAAGTAATTCTCTCTGCAGCCTCGGGGACGTGAACACGGACCAGCACCACGCCGGATCGCACTTCCAGCAGATGAGCATCACTTCCGTGTTCCATGTACGTTTATCTACCACCATTTTCTGATTTTTAATGGTGATTTCAGACTGATATCATGAAATAATGCATAAGAACGTTCAAAATACGCTAAATTGCAGGACAAGAAGTCCTTCCTCTGCCCGCACGTCAAACCCGCCTTACACACGGGCACTTCCCTCGCTGATCTCTCACCGGAGGACATTGATGTGGTCGCGGCACTCGGGGATTCGCTGGCGGTTCGCATTTTCGAAACAGATAATGACGACGCTTGATTACGAATCGAAGTGTAATCCTGCCTAATCCAGTCCGGTCGTGGTCTCTGGGCTCCCTCTGAGGTGGACTTCCGTGGCGCGGCTTTCCCGATTGGCGGCGATGCCAATATCGATGGATTGGTCACCATTCCGAGTTTGTTAACTTTCATCTACAGAACCTTTCAAATTTTCATCAAGTATGTTTCAATGAGATTGCTAAAGCTGGCCTTGCTGAGTAGCCATGATAGTGATTGGTTCGAATTTGTTTGTCAAAAAAATCATTTTTGAATGCTCTTGCAGATCTGCTGCTCGAATTCAACGAGGACCTCGAGGGCGTCTCGCACGGAATGGGATCGCGGTACGTTGATTATTCTCCAATAAATTCTACAAGAGCATGAAATCATCAGTGAATGCTCTCTCGGTTCTTTACTGCAATGACTTTACACTCGATAATTTGAGTCTTTCTCTGTACCATAGCTCAAAAGATATCCGCTTCGGGTACCCTAAACCACAGATTCGAAAGAATAAAAGCATCAAACTAATTCAGTGACCGCCTGCCCGACCACCAGTTCAACGTGGCGAACTCGGGCGCGAGGACGAGAGACATGCCCGAGCAGGTAATTGATGGATCCGGCACCAACTCCCTATTTTGAAAGAGATTTTGCGCAAATATTACATCCAATCATCGGAAATATCGCAATGGAATTATAGCACCTTACGGTGAAAAGTAGCCCGTTTTCAGGCCGACGAACTCGTTCGCCGCGTCAAACTGCACGCGCATGAGCTAGAAGAGAAGTGGTTGATGGCAACGATGGCGATCGGGACGGAGGAGGTGAGAGAGGATTTTCGAAATTCCCGATTTTAAAAACAGAACTGAGCATTAGTTTTGCAAAATTATCAACAAAATGATTCCTTCAGATGTGCGACACTTGCTCCGAACCGGACGTGCGTTCGCTACGCATTGCAATGGCGAAGCTGCGGACGGGCATTCCTAAGGTATTCAATATCAAAAAGGAGATTGCATCATCACTACTCCATCTGCAGATCTTCGTCATTCTCCTCGGCCCGGCGCACGTCGCCTCTTCCTATTCGCAGAATGTGAACATGATGAAGTTCGTGATGATTTGCGATTTTCGAAAAATATGAGAACGACGTTTGTGTAACGAATAAATTCATTCAGGAAACGATGTTCATGCTTGGAAGCCCTTTCGAAGAACCAATACTCATCACTACTCAGGAAATGGGCCAACATCTTTTATGATGTGCAGGTTCGTTATTTTTTCTGTACCTTTTTATTATACCGCTGACCAAGCAGTAGCTACCCGCAGGACGCAAGTGTCTAGAATAATTGGGTCATTTTTCAATTGTTGGCACTGACTTATTACCCCATTTGAGAATTTATTGCTCTATGTGGACGTTGAAACATAACTGAATCACAGATATCTACTTCAATAAAAATATTCTGTCTACTGTAGTAATACGTAAATGTTCTTCCAGATGGAGTTCAATTCCTTCAACTACACGACCTTCGGAGTCCTCGCCATACCTCAGTTATCCATCCACTCGCGCGACCCCAACAGCCTTTTCTCCGAGGGAGAACCGCAACTGAATCGGTGAGCTGGAATCGGCATTTAGAGTCATATTCATACTCCAATTTGCAGTCGCGGTCACACCTACGCGGCGAAATGGCTCTGGAACCGGCTTTTGGCCGGTCCCACATACAACACGACTGCAGCAGTCTTCTCCAAAGACGCATATTACTGTCCGTCTGTGGTGAGATTCTGAGCATTTGACGGTCCTGCATTTTTCGGTTTCCACTAATATTCCGTTCCAGGGCTGCCCGTACTTC
This sequence comes from Pristionchus maxplancki, assembly GCA_900490775.1. Taxonomy (NCBI): domain Eukaryota; kingdom Metazoa; phylum Nematoda; class Chromadorea; order Rhabditida; family Neodiplogasteridae; genus Pristionchus; species Pristionchus maxplancki. The sequence continues at coordinate 12,254 of LS561837.1, forward strand.
CGCACGCCGCAGAACTTTGAGCACTGCTCGATTCTGACACAGGTTGGTATCATATTTGTTCAGAAAAAAAGAACGAATGTATAATTGATTTCATCTTCTCACTTAGCATTTGTCGGCATCGTGAAACACAATTGAAGCAAAACAATTTCAGGACGACTTCGAGGCGCAGCAGTCAACGACGAGACGACCACGAACGACGACGATGAAGACGACGAGGAGAGAGGTGAGAGGGAGAAAGAGATGGGCACTGGCACGATGCAAAAGATTCATAACTTTGACCACATTCTGATCGTTCGAATGTGCTTCACAAAGACATCAATTCGTTTCGAAATTTGATGTTATCGATTTCAACTCGTTCTTCAGCAGTATTCCAAAATATTCTTCGATAAATCAAAATTGCAGACGATTCGTCGCAATCTCGCAGCAGTCATCGTCATCGTCGTCTTCCTTGCCCTTCTCGCCGTTTGCCTCCTCGGAGGAGCATTCTACTGCCATGGATTGAGAGCGACAATGGGACGATTCGAAGAGTTGTCAGGGGTTTAGTAAGGATTGTCCTTACTAAACCTATTTAATCAATCGTATTCGCTCTTCTACTCTTATTTGCATCACTGAGCGTTCAGTTAATCACCGTCTAGTTTCCAAAGAGACCAACATTAGACTATATGTTGGATACGCCCTGGAATTTAATCAAAACATTCTCAATCTTTTTTATCTTGTTTTCATTGTGAAACATATCCCAACCCCTTCCCTCACTTCTGTGATCCCTCGAGATTCTTGTCAATCCCCTCTGTACGAGTACCCTTCTCATCACTTACCAACCATTCCGAGTTTCCAGAAATAATATCACGATTCATTTCTGAAGCTTTACCGCACACTGTGCAATCCAACTCGATCGATAAATCGTGCTACCGTATTCCGTATCGAAATAAATAGAGCAATATTGCGGAAATGTGATCTGTGAAAGCCTCCGAAGCACTGAAACAAATACGCTTTTCCCAATGATAACACGAAATATAAAAGGAATCTTGTGATAATGGACCTCGATCAGAAAGTATAAAGTAGGAGCAGACTCCTGATCACCTTCGCTCTATCAACACTTCGGCATGCTAAAGAGCACGCGATATTAAGAGAGTGAACTTCACTGCCTAACACGGGCCGCGTTCTCTGCGCTCGTAGGTTAATTCTGTGCTTATCTTCACTCTCGCCTGTCTCACCCACTCCAATTTCGATACACCCTAGCCCCTCTTACCCCGAGAGATAAGGCGAGTAGAGAGCGCCTTTCTGATCTTTCAATCGTGCTAGACATATCCTCTTCCATTTCAGGCAGTTCTCTGTCCAAATGAGATGAAGGACGTATAAAAGACGAAGTGATCAAGCGAAGTAAAGTGCGAAATGCGCCTCTCAATCGTGCTGGGAACCCTTCTGCTCGGGTCGGCCGAGTCGTACAAAGTGCTGGTCTACTGCCCTCGCTTCAGTCAGTCGATCAACAACTTCCTTGGAAATATAGCGGACACGCTTGTGGAGGCGGGACATGATGTGGTGAGTACTGATTTTTTTCTTTTTATCTGTAAGAGTTGGACCCAATCACGACACCTTGCCGTTATGGCAAAATATGATTTGTGAAACGTACCCGAATCCCACTCTTCATTCCACGTGCGCTCTCATCGCTCGGACTTGTGAGAGAGCAAGCTGAATGGTTGAGGCGGTTTCTTCATTTTCACAACCATATTCCAGACCACCCTCATCCCGATCGTCAATCCCCAACTGAGAGACGGAACGCTCAAATCGAAAAAGATCTACGTTCAGCCCACCGAGGAGGTCAACAAAGTAAGACGAGCGCATTTTACGAAATCGAATTCCGAAAATTTAGATAACCGAAGCGATGAACTTCGACGAGGTTGACTTCTTTGACTTTGACGATTGGAATCTGATTCAGGGAGTGGCGGTGAGCACTTCCATTCTATTGCATTGCGATAACTGTAAAATCTATTGCGGTGGTCTTATCTCAATATCGCACATTTAGAACACATCAAACTACAAAAAAAACTTGCAGATGGGAAACGGTCTCAGCTCGTGGGTGAGCGCCCAGTGCAAGGGAGTGTTGGACGAACCGGGATTGATGGAGAGAATGAAGGACGAGAAATTCGATGTGATGATAGTGGAGAACATCGATGTCTGTGGAGCTGGTGAGCCCTCATATTCCATTTCCCTCTCCTTATCCCCACAAACAATGCACCAAGAGACAACCTAATGATTGACCTTTCACTGCCAACTCGATCAGGAATGAGATGATAGTGAGAGGCAATCTCTAGGATGCGATAAAAGAGAAGAGCGAGCATGGCTGAGTGGTCTAGTGGTATGATTCTCGCTTAGGGTGCGAGAGGTCCCGGGTTCAATCCCCGGCTCAGCCCTTACTTTTGCTTTTTTTATAACCGTTAATTGATTCATTATTTCTCATGCTTATGGTCGCATCACATGCTCAAATTGCAAGAAACAACTTTGTGAATACTTTTCATTCTGTTTCTACCTTCTGGCAATGCATGTATTATTTCTCCTATTTGGATCCTCCGTTCGATAGTTATGCGTCTGGTAGGAATCAAAACAACATGGCTGACTGGTCTAGTGGTATGATTCTCGCTTTGGGTGCGAGAGGTCCCGGGTTCAATCCCCGGCTCAGCCCAATATTTTGCATTATTAGTTTGTTTTGTATTCATTTTCCGAAAGATAGGCGACTGTCAGAAATGAAAATAACATGGCTGAGTGGTCTAGTGGTATGATTCTCGCTTTGGGTGCGAGAGGTCCCGGGTTCAATCCCCGGCTCAGCCCTACCTTTGCTTTAGCTTCATTCGAGATTCTTTCCAGCTTTGTCCCACATCTTCAAACCCCGGTCGCTCATCACAACCTCTGGTTCTGTGCCCATTGCATGGATGTACCACGAATTCGGACTGGACATGGCACTCAGCTACAATCCTAGTGAGTGTGCGATAATTCGCTCCAATATTCCTGTTATTTCCCCCACAATACAAATTCCCTTTCAGATTCGATCGTCGAGCACCTCGACGTCCACTCCTTCTGGAGTCGTCTGTCGAACATCTATGCTGAGCTCATCTTCCATCTCACGTGGATGGGCACTCGCACTCAGGTTGGTTCAGTGCTGTTCGAATGAGAAATCCATCCCGGTCAGGTATCAATTGAGATAAATTTGCAGATCAACAGCCTCTTCCACGAGCGATTCCCTGACTTTTCTGGAGTTAAGGTTTTCAATTTTCCTAAAGAAGAAATCAGTGATCGATTCAGGAAATCTGCTCACACGCCGCCTTCTCATTCCTAAACTCTGAATCGCTAATTGACTATGCTGTGCCGACACTCAATAGGTGAGCTCTTCATAGACGGAATACGGTGCAAAATCGACTATTCCGCTCCTTATCATTATTTAGCATTCTACAATAGAATTTCAGAGTGCTCTATATCGGCGGAATCGGCGCGAAGACTCCGATGAAGTTGGATGAAGTAAGAACCCTTCACTCCTTCGATCAGCAAATTTTGTTAAGGACCTCGACCGTCTCTTCACTCTCCGCAACAAAACCGTCTTGATCTCATTCGGATCCGTCGTTGTCGCTAACAAACTTCCGTTGAAAGTGAAGGAATCGATTGTTGAGGTATTCGATTGGGGATTTACAAGAACGAAATGGTAATTTTCAGGTCGTATCTCGCTTCCCCGAGGTCACATTCCTATGGAAGTATGAGAAGCCCGAAGACGAATTCGCTAAGGTTTTTTGCATTTAATTTCCAAAAAAATGTTTACCGATTTTATTGCAGTCCGTACTACCCTCAACTCCGAATCTTCACATGCTTAAATGGACTCCTCAAAACGATATTCTGGGTGATGAGCGACTGACAGCCTTCATTACTCACGCAGGAATGGCTAGCACTCAAGAGACTGCTGTGAGGGGCAAAGCAGGTGATTAACAAACTATTTCTTCGTATTGATGAATGGACTTGGAAATAATAATTTGCAGGTCTCTTCATTCCTTTCATGGGCGATCAGCCTCGCAACGCGGGAATGATGCAGCGAAGTGGAGTTGGAAGGGTTGGAATTGCTCTTTCTACCATTTTCTGACAAATAATTTCCCAGGTCTTTAACAAATACGACCTCTTCGATGCAGAAAAATTCTACGCAGCTGTCAAGGATCTGCTTGAGAATGACAGGTAGTCTAACATATTTTATTTCGTGAACCTCCTGTTTTTAGCTATCGTCAAACCGCTGAGCGCATCTCAGGAATGATTCAGAAGAAGCCGTTCTCTGCGAAGGAAACGCTCGTCAGGTGAGATATTTGATGATCAGATCACTTGTGATGAAACATTTTCAGAACGGTCGAGTTCGCAGCCCAATTCGGTTCCTATCCCGCTCTCCGTCCTCAATCCTTCGACATGAGTTGGATCGAGTATCACAATGCGGATATCATTCTCGCATTCGCTCTGCTATTGCTAGTTTTGACAGTTGTCATGCTCAAATTAGTGGCGTTGTTCCTCAGGAAAGTCTTTATTTCAAAAGTCAAAAGAGAATAAAAAATGGTTTATCAAGTCATTTTAAACCAACAGATTGGAGTTATCCACCCTGAATTTTCCCACCATCTCCCTATTCACGTAATTCATCCAATTGTTCTGCGTCGCTTCATCGAAGACTCTCGGATCTTCTCTTCTCTTTGTCTCTTGATGACAACTCTTCTTTCCCCACCAGTTCCTCTTGCACTGCTCCTCCTCCCATTCCACGAGAACCTGAACAATACGCATGGCCACGACCAGATGGACCATCATGCAACAAGGCAACTCTAATTGAAACGTTGGTATTCTATTGTCAGCCACCATGTTGCATACTGCTGTGATATATTTGCTCAGCTTGTTCAGCACGAAATCAGAAACTGCCGTTGAGAATGCGATCATCGTCGTGTCTTCTCCTTCGATATCAACTCGAACAGCGCGATCCACGGCGAATTTCCTATCCGGTCTCGTCGATTCCGAAGGGCCCATCAGATCCGTCGTCAGGCCGACCACTTCGCATCTTGGGATCCCACAGTTGAGGAGGCGATTGCGCGCCTCGTCCGACAGCCAGTCGGCCAGCGCGTTGATGACGTCAGGCACGAGGCTTCTGGTGACAGTCATGAGCGAGGTGTGCACCTGAGGTTTAATAATTGATCTTTTTAGGATACAAAAATGAATATTTTACCTGAGTATTAATGCTCGCGAACACATTGTTGTCCACTCCCACTGGCTCGCTCTCTGCAGGCGAGAAGAATTGATTGAGCTCATCAACTCCGGGTTGCTGAAGGATGGCGAATCGAATGTCCTCGAAGGCGTCTCTCTTGCTCCTGTCGTGCAGTGCGACAAGGTGCTGCAGCGTGAGGGCTGCAGTGGCTTGCTGTCCGGGTCGGATGAGGGCGCAGCGACAGCCCAGCTGCATCGCCTGAGCAGGCACGCACACGTCGCTGTAGTCGACGCACGGCGCTGCGCCCAGCACTAAAACAATAATTATTGCATCCGGTTGTCGTAATTTATCGAAGAAAACTGCTTTACCCGCAGAAAAGAGTCCGTAGAGCAAGAAAACAACTTGATCTATCGCTGACATGATGGAAGAGACATCCACGAACATTTGATACCTTCTTTTATACCCCTGCAAACCGAGGTGCTCGGCACCGTTGCCAAAATAAAGCTGTAAATCGAACGCCTACGTTGTTTGAATTCTTGGTAACCCATTCAAAATTTTAAGTCACCCATTCAGAGTTCTTAGTCACATCTTCATCCTGAAAAGGTTTCCATTGCGCATATTTTATTGCTTCACAAACTCGCTCATGAAATGTAATGTGTACAGATAAAGCGCCATAAAAGGGTCATGGCAGTTGGCACGTAGATATCTTCCGTCACTTCACTTCCATCGCTATGCTTTCTTGCTCACTTGAAAGACGTTACCATACCTCAAATTTGGCTGCATGGCGTTTTCTCCCGTGGAACGAATACCTCATTCAGATGCGTCTAATCCTTCTGCTCCTTCTCATCTCAGTTGTTTCACTCGCTCGAGAAATCCCCGAATTCGACGACGAACTCCTCGGTCGTCTCGTCGTTTCCAAGAAGAGATTCCCCTTTCTCACTCCCAAAGATGCGCCCGATATGGCCCATGTCTATCCAACGGATCAACAACTGAATGCCATCAAGACGGCCATTGGAGCACCTCAATTCGCTTCGAGAATCAAGAGATCCATCGACGATGACGACGGGTTTCCGAGTGATCCGACGGCAGCTTTTGAAGGGTGGGATTGAGATGGAAATGTCTGGTTATCTAAGAGTGTAAATTTCCAGGTTCGGCAATTTCCAGAAGTTCCTCGGACAATTCCTCAAATTCGAGTTTAGCTACGAAGTGCTCAACAGTACGGTCATCGATCCCGGATCGCTGCCCTTTGACAAGATCAATTCTGATGCCTACTTCAAAGCTATTGTGTGAGTTCATGACTCCACGCCTCTACTTCATTCATTGAACTTCATAGGATCGCATCATTGTAATACCACAGGCGCCAAATTTCAGCGTCGACAAGGTGCGGTTCCAGCCGTATCTGGAGGAGGAATTCAACAACAGAATGAGGTCGCTTGCTGCGACTGAGAAACCATGGCTGCCCGCTGAGAAATTGATTCAGGAAATGAAGGAGTGTCTCTATTTCAAGTATGGATCCGCTTCCGATGAGGATTTCCAGGTGCTCGCAATTGCTTTTGATTCCTGTTGCTATTATTTTCGAATAGGTGATTAAGAGACGAATCATTCCAATTTTCCCCTTTTCAGTACGACAAAGAGATCGGCGGCACGATGGTATACTACAAGGTAACCTGCATGCTGGTCAAGGACTCCTACTACATCGGCCTGTCCACTTACGACAACAAGTTCACTCTCCACGACATCGAGCATGTGGACACAATTCAGTCGGGATGGAAGTTCCTTGGATTCGGGAAGCAGAAGACCGAAATCGAGAGATGGTTCGAGAAGAGATACGTCACTCTCAATGATCTCAAGCAACTCCTCGATTTCATCATGAAAGATTTCGCGGAACGAATTCGAATGGAGTACAGACAGTACCTCGACTCTGCGAATATTCCTGTACCTGCATGATTATGTGCTTTACTGTTTCATAAAAGTGATTAATGCAATTAAATTTATCACAGTTGAAAGAATTCGTAATATGAAGCACACAGAAGATGAAGATTGTGTTTCTGTACTTCGGATATTCCTTGAAGAGTTGGCGAAATTGAGATGACAGCTCACCTGCCTTTCCCTTTCCTCTCTTCCACTCAGAGGAGGATTCGTAGTCATTTCTGAAGCATTATGCAGTCTTTTCATTTCCTATTTCCTTCCATTCTAGTGATCTTCTGAACTTCATTTGGTCTCATGCCCCCACAATTACCCTCTGGCATGCCCTCTCAGACGATTGACCTCACGATCGGATGCTGGTTTACGGCACTCTCTAGCATCCTAGACATCCATTTACAGTCTGACCAACATCGGACGTGCCCACCCAAGGTGTGTGTATATTAGGGTGAATCTAAGGACCAGTCCGCACTCATTCCTTCTCTGCTCCTTCCTTGACCGACATTGCCTTCCCCTCCCTCGTCCATTTTTTAAAACATCATCCGTACTCAGCAGTATTCCACTCATTCCTTCTCTTCTTACTTCTTCTTATTAATTACTTTGATAACCACTGGCGTGCCTGCCTCCTTCTTGAATTATTTCTCACTTTTTTCATCCACAATCAACGCATAATTCATTTTTCTTTCAGTTCACTCAATCAATAATGTTCACCCCTCTTCCCTCTCACAATCAGTCTCGTTGCTGTGAAGACGACAATGAAACGATGGAGCTTACCATCGAAGACTTGGATTCGTACCTCCACGAAGACACTCACTGTGCTTCGACTCATCACGAAGATGAAGAAGATGATAACACCGTCAACGTCGCCTTCCAGAACTTTATCCAATCGCTGAGAAATGCTGATGAAGAGAGGTAAATTGAGTCGAATTTCGAAAAAAACCAATGAACCCGCTCCCTCCCCCGTTTCCAGATTATTTTTGAAGGCTCAAAACTCGTGGAAACTAAAGAACAAATTTAGTTTGATGTTTGTGGAAGCTCAAAATCACGCTCAAAGAAAAAACCCATGAACAATGTAAAAAAAACAGCTGTGGAATTTTGAACGTTCGTTACATCCATTCTTGAATCAATTGGAAAAGGTACGAAGTTGTCCAGTTAAAAACTTCTAGCAATAATTACTTTTTAAGCTACAACCGCGGCGACCGCTTCTCACGCGCCTGCCGCGCGTGCAACCGCGACCATCCGGACCGTCGCGTCGTCTCTCTAGCATGTCTGCACGTCGTCTGTGCCGAGTGCGCGGCTTTCGCCTACTCGGAATGTCCCCTGTGCAGGTACGAATTAGATCATTTTTCATTTTCCCATTTTTTTAGCTCTTCTCCATACCAATTTCCGCTCATTCCAGAGTGCCCACAACCTTCGCCACCCTCTTCGAAGATCCTCGCTCTCCACGTGCCTGCTCTTCATGCTACTGGCCGTCGCCCGCGGAGCGCGCGCTCCTTTCCGCGTGCGGTCACGCGGTCTGCCGCGCCTGCGCTTGGGAAATGAACGCGGACGCGAAGAGAAGAGGCGCGGACGTGTGCTGTTCCGTCTGTGAGGTTCCATCCCCACTCATATCGTTGGAGGAGGAATTGATTGAGGATGTGGACTCGATAACTGCAAGATTCGCCAGCATGGAACATTAGATTCCATCTCACATTTATTTTATGTACCCCATCGCCACTTATTGTCTATTTACTAATATCATCACACGTAATAATTGATTACCTTTGCTCGTATCCCTGAAAATAAATAAAATTGCCACTAAAGTTTCATGCACACTACATAGCAAGTTTGAGAAAGCACTTCAATTGACGAATCAGATCAGATAAGATTGAGTAAAGAACTATGAGAGTGAATCATATTGAAGAATAATTTGCACCTTTTGATTAGCCCTCGTTCTCTTATTCTCTTTCCATTTCCACTCTCTGCGCCCATCGCAAGCGGTCCATCAGCAATGTCCGAGGTATTTTTTTTATTATTGTTGAAATCAGTTGGCGATACCGTATGATCGATACCGGGTTACTGTAGCCTACCACATTCCAGAGACAAGCGGCGCCCACGCTCACCCTCGCACCCGGCGAAGAGTGCAACGAGGTACGGTAATATCTCTGACTACCGTACATCTACAGCACTTATTATCTACTGTAATCCGTCACGCTAATCAATTTCGTTGCAGGAAAAGTTCGCCGACTTCATGCGCAAGCTCGAAGCCCACCTCCAGAGTTCGTTTCTCAAGAATCTACCCTACCGTACTCCTACAGTACCCCGATCCTATAGTAATCACTCAGTTATCGATTGCAGCCCCTGTTTCCACTCGTGAGGAGGCGATGGCTGTGGTGGAGGAGAACATGGCTGCTGCGAGAGCCGCGCTTGCACTCTACGAAGCAGCCAGGGGACAGCACGGTACGGTTGTGGTAGTCAGGTACGCCTGGTACCGGATCTTGGTTCCAGTACTCCTACCTATTTTACAGTACCAAATTCAGGCTCGCAAGATCCGTCCGGTCAGAATGCGATTGGAGAAGAGCTGCTGAGTGAGAATGAAATGGAAGGAATAGAAGAGGAGATCAAGAATGAGGCCTAGACTGCACTTAGAGATTTAATCTTTGATAAAGCCGATTGGAAGACATTACTCATGTGTGTTCTGATGGGAAATTCTAGCTACACACGAAAGAGTATTGAAAGCGTCGCACGTTGAGTGCTTACAATTATGCAAATTAAATTTTTGCTAATGACAAAACAGAAATCGATTCGGGACACCTATGGCAAATATCAAAAACTGTGAAACTCTCACAGGGTATCTTTTTGCTGTAACGTGGGGTGTGCGATTCTTATGCGAATTCCTCGTTCATCAAAATCGACAGTTGAGTGAGAGGAACAAGAGTGAGAGATGAACAATAAGAACAAATCTCATTATATTCCAATTTCACCTATTTGCCTTTGTTCGGGGCCTAGACAGCACTTCTCGAATTAATCTTTGATAAAGCCGATTAGAACACATAGGTTCAGATATGTACTAGAACACATGCATAACTTCATATTTATCAATCTCGTTTCACCTTTGAACCAATTATTTTCTGAAGGCACACTAATACTAGTTTGAACATAACTGAGAACAAAACAAGTGAAACTAAAACGAGAACAATGATGATGTCAATATTGTGATACTCGATCCAATTCATGTCGAAGGATTGAGGACGGAGAGCGGGAGAGGGACCGAATTGGGCTGCGAATTCGACAGTTCTGTAAATATTGATCTCTTATGGATACTCCATGCATCGCGAATATCGCACCTAATGAGCGTTTCCCTCGCCGATAACGGCTTCTTCTGAATCAGTTCTGAGTTTCGAAGAGCAGCTTGGCGATAACTGAATTGCAGTTGAAATTAAATTCGCGAAACGTCGATACCTGTCATTTTCAACCAGATCCTTCACAGCAGCATACAGTTTCTTGGCATCGAACAGATCGAGTTTGTTGAACACCAGAAATTATTGTAATTCAGCGAATTTTTCTTTTATTATTAACATGGTTACGATGCTCGAACACTGATAACTCTATGATTCAATTCATTATGAGAAAAGAGTGACAATGAAACATACTTTTCCTACTCCACTTCTCTCCATCATTCCCGCATTGCGAGGTTGATCACCCATGAAGGGTATGAAGAGACCTGCAGATAATTTTATTTTTAAAAAATTTGTGATATCCTCACCCGGTTTTCCTCTCAACGCCGTCTCTTGAGTGCTCGCCATTCCTCCGTGAGTAAAGAAGGCACTGAGTCTATCATCAGCAAGAATGTCATTCTGAGGAGTCCGTTTTAAAATGTGTAGATTCAGTGTGGAAGGAAGTACGGACTGCAATTAAATCGTTATTTTCAGGGAAAGAAAGCTCAAGAACCTTAGCGAAATCGTCCTCCGACTTCTCATACTTTCATAGGAACGTGACCTCGGGGCAGCGAGAAACGACCGGAACATTCGATAATTTTAAGGGGGGAGTAAGGGGTGAAATGTTTTCGCTGTGGACACAGATTTTACCCGGGGAGGCAGTGCGAGAGAGAATGCTATGAGACGAGTCATTTTTGCTCAGAGCAGAACGTATCTAGTGATCGTTACCGGACGCAATGCAATTTTAATATACTTGTGAACAGTGGGGAGACAGAGTAATTCATAAATGGACTAAATTGCGATATGACGACTGCTATCGTACACTAGAAGATAATGATGACGATAGGAATGAGTGTTGTCTACAATTTTGTTTATTAGACGAAATTCTTAAAGAATTAGAGACACTCACCACATCATGTCCCTCCTCCACCAGAATGTCCGCGATATTTCCGAGGAAATTATTGAACGATTGCATTAATCTGGGGCAATAAACGAGAATCTTGTATGAATGAGCGGCATTGATCCATAGCAAAACAGTGAAAACGAATGAGAGTCGCATTGCGCCACTCCTAATGGAGGAGTGAACCTTCTTCGAATGAGAGAAGAGAAGACTAATTTGAGAGTGCACGAAGTACAGAGCATTACTTTGCCTTTTTCTTTACCGACTCTGTGCACAATAAACACGCGAATGCTCCGGGACCACAGGCACATTCCGAGAGAACAGGTACAGCGTACCACCAAGCGAAAACGAAACAAATAATTTTTTTTGGAGATTCCCGAAACAAGCCATTGTCATTTTCAAGTGTTCAGATTATTGAGGACTCTGTGAAACATAACTCACCATGTTTAATAAAGATTCTTTTTTCTGCCTCTTCCAGGGCGGTTTCGTCCTCATCGTTCGTTAGCTGACATTCGGATCGTATGCGCATCTGAGTTTCTCCATAGTTTTTGTAAGAATGAACCACTTTACACTGCTCCACGGCATAAAAAGTCTCTTCTTCATTAAGCACATCATCGCAACCGATTCCTTGCCCTCTCAGATGGTTGAAGTCGTCTTCTTCACCACATTTCTGCCCGCTTTCGGGTGTCTGATAGCAGAGGATGTGGTGAGGCTGGAACTGAAAAGACATGGTGAGTGGAAAATGTTACAAATTATTTTATTTTTTAAAGAAAAATTCTCAAGCAGGCCGAAAAAACCATTCCGAATCGCGACTTAATCTCTTTGTGCAACACATTTGCATCAATCAAAAACTGCAAAAGTGAAGAGTTATTCAGTTGAAAAAAGCGACTAAACCCAGCGTTATCTCAATTCAATTCAATTCAATTGTTTATCCACCATGGTTAGGGGCCACAAGCTCCGCCCACTTTCCCTTGACATGATTTCCCCAAAAAGCGAGACGAGGGGAGCACAGTCTCAATTCGCAACGAAGTCGATCGTGCTAAAGAAGATTCTGCAGCTAACACCCTTATCTATCCATGGTAGGGTCAATGGAGCGTATCGATGATCTTCGTAATTATTTGGTGGAGGTCCGTCGTCTTATACATAGGTGATCATTGGTTCAAGAATTGGAACAGCACGGCGTCTTTATTCCGCACGTTCTCTCATTCATTTTGTTGATTAGAGAGAAATGAGAAAGTAAGTGGTTTATCACAGAAAATGAATTAATCTGCACTACCCGTCAAATCATCATCCTGAGATGAAATTGATCACTCAAGTTTGAATTTCACAACCGTCGACAATTTGGTTGCAACGAATAAGACAGTTTTGAGGGCCACGAGGGCTCCAATTATTGAGATAACAAATAAAACAGCGATAATATCCAGATTATGGTACTCGATCCAACTCATGTCGAAGGATTGAGGTCGAAGAGCGGGAGATGGACCGAATTGGGCTGCGAATTCGACAGTTCTGTAAATATTGATCTCTTATGGATACTCCATGCATCGCGAATATCGCACCTAATGAGCGTTTCCCTCGCCGATAACGGCTTCTTCTGAATCAGTTCTGAGTTTCGAAGAGCAGCTTGGCGATAACTGAATTGCAGTTGAAATTAAATTCGCGAAACGTCGATACCTGTCATTTTCAATCAGATCCTTCACAGCAGCATACAGTTTCTTGGCATCGAACAGATCGAGTTTGTTGAACACCGGAAATTATTGTAATTCAGCGAATTTTTCTTTTATTATTAACATGGATGCGATGCTGGAATACTGATAACTCTATGATTCAATTCATTATGAGAAAAGAGTGAAACATACTTTTCCTACTCCACTTCTCTCCATCATTCCCGCATTGCGGGGTTGATCACCCATGAAGGGTATGAAGAGACCTGCAGATAATTTTATTTTTTAAAATTTTGTGGTATCCTCACCCGGTTTTCCTCTCAAGGCCGTCTCTTGAGTGCTAGCCATTCCTCCGTGAGTAATGAAGGCACTGAGTCTATCATCAGCAAGAATGTCATTCTGAGGAGTCCATTTTAGCATGTGTAGATTCGGTGTGGAGGGGAGTACTGACTGCAATTAAATCGTTATTTTCAGGGAAAGAAAGCTCAATAACCTTAGCGAAATCGTCCTCCGGCTTCTCATACTTCCATTGGAATGTTACCTCGGGGCAGCGAGAAACGACCTGAACATTCGATAATTTTTTAAAGTTGCGGGTTCAACTTTACCTCAACTATTGTCTGCTTAACTTTGAGTGGTAGTTTATGGGCAAAAACAACAGAACCGAATGAGATCAAGACGGTTTTGTTGCGGAGAGTGAAGAGACGGTCGAGGTCCTGATATCTCGTTTTATTGTTTATTTAAATTAATATCTAATAGTTAATATATTTGAAAACCCACATCATCCAGCTTCTTCGGTGTCTTCGCGCCGATTCCACCGATATAGATCACTCTGAATACAGCATTAGCAAAAGAGACGGTGACATGTTTGTTATAACCTGTTCAACGTAGGCACTGCGAAGTCTATCAGTGGTTCAGAATTGACGAAAGAGAAAGCAGCGTGAGAGCTGATTTCCTGTAATGAACCGCTCGTGGAATCGTTTTATCCTTGTTTGTACCTGCACTCCAGGAAAGTTCTCGAATCGCTCTTGAAAGAGGTTGTTAATCTGAATGTTTTCCAAGATTTGGTTATTATTGTAGCATTGAAAGGCGCTGACCAGTGTTCTCGATTTCATCCATGTCAAGTGGACGATGAATTCGGCGTAGATATTCGTGAGACGACTCCAGAAGGAATGGACGTCAAGATTAGAGAGAACCATGCCTTGAATCAATATTGAAAAACGTGATCACGGATAAAAATGCGGACTCACTGGGATTGTTGCTCACTGCCAGATCCAATCCGAATTCATGGTTCATCCAACCGAACGGAGCCGATCCAGAAGTTGTGATGAGTGATTTGGGTTTGATGAGGTGGGAGAGGGCTGGAAGAATGATTTGTTGAAAAACGCAGCAAAAGATGGGGCTGAGCCGGGGATTGAACCCCTGACCTCTCGCACCCTAAGCGAGAATCATACCACTAGACCACTCAGCCGTGCTTGCACTTCACTTATCTCCTTCCTAGAGTGCGCAGTGTGATCATTATCCTTGTTTGAAGAGAAAATGAAAATTCTCTTCTCAACTTGGAAGTTTTCAGCACATTTCAGTGAATATTTTACTAGATAATTCGACTCACCCGTGCCGCAGACTTCGAAAACCTCCACTATCATCACATCGAACTTCTCTTCTCTCAACTTATCAATCATTCCGAGTTCATCCAGCACTCCCTTGCAGTGGGCAGCCACCCACGTGATGTAGGCACTGCCGATCTACAACTATTCGTTAGAAGGGAAATCGGGGGGAAACCAACGGCGACACTTTGAATCAGATTGAAATCATCATAACCGAAGAAATCCGCATCTTCGAAGTTCATGGATTCAGCGATCTGAATGTTTTTGGTTTTTTTTTACCTGAAATCTAACCTTGTTGACCTCCTCAGTGGGCTGGAGGTAGATCTTCTTCGATTTGAGAGTACCGTCCCTCAGTTGGGGATTAATGATGGGAATGAGGGTGGTCTGAATTCAACAATAACTTATTGTTCGAGTATGTTTCATCGGTGGTATGTAAGTGCTTTGAAAAGGTTATAATCAATGCTATCTTGATGCTGTTTAAAACGCGTTCTCTGTAAGAGCGGGCCGGTCTCCTACAGGGGTGGCACAATGCTTCAAAATGGTCGGATGGGGCTGAAAATTGTTGTGCGTGGTGCCTGTGGGTTGGGTATGCTTCCATATAATTTTTAGGTCGATTGATCAACTTTTTGACCTACCAAAAAATTTCATTTTTTGCCCTAATGCAATACACCGTTCGAGAGGGCATGAAAAGTTATGTCTGTTGCTCGATTATCATCACAAAAAATGCAAATCTAAGAAAGTTATGCATCGAAAAGTGTGTTTTTCACAGTTTTTGATTTTTTAAGCTGCGAAGATTTTATTTGTACATGTTGTGTTTATGATTTTCGGATTCCCCGTGGAATTCTAAGTCGATTTCATATTTTTATTATTTATATTTTGTTCCGCAATGTTGTCGTATAAAGCAAATAGTAGGAAGCAGTCACCGGCGCAGGTTCGAATCCGCCACCCGACATTGATCTTTTGCCAGCCAGTTTTTGCACAAATTGACCCTTTTTCGACGTGAGAACACTTGCAATTAGTTCCTATGATGCTTCATCAACTTCTCAGTATGAATTGTGATCATTCCTATGCATGTCGACGTTGAGCGTTTTTCACATAAGGGTCCCCCCTTGTGTGAAAAACGATTTTTTGGTCTTGTCCGAATAAATATCTGAGAAGTAGTCAAAATGTCATCAAATCAAAGTGAAAACATAGGGAAAGTGTTTTCGCGTCGAAAAAGGGTCAATCTGAGCAAAATCTGGCTGGCAAAAGATCAATGTCGGGTGGCGGATTCGAACCATCGCCGGTGACTGCTTCCTACTATTTGCTTTATACGGCAACATTGCGGAACAAAATATATATATTAAAAATATGGAATCGACGTAGAATTCCACGAGGAATCCAAAAATCATAAACACAATATGTACAAATGAAATCTTCGCAGCTTAAAAAATCAATAACTGTGAAAAAACACACTTTTCGATGCATAACTTTCTCAGATTTGAATATTTTGTGATGATAATCGAGCAACAGACATAACTTTTTATGCTTTCTCGAATGGCGTATTGCATGAGGGCGAAAAATGAAATTTTTTGGTAGGTCAAAAAGTTGATCAATCGACCTAAACATTATGTGGAAGCATACCCAACCCACAGGCACCACCCACAACAATTTTCAGCTCCATCCGACCATTTCGAAGCATTGTGCCACCCCTCTCCCGTTCTTACAGAGAACGCGTTTTAAAAAAAAACACTCACCACATCATGCCCTGCATCCACCAGCGTATCAGCAATATTCCCAAGAAAATTGTTGATGGATTGACTGAAGCGAGGTGAGTAGACAAGCACTTTGTACGACTGAGCAGACTCGAGCAACAACAAGGCTCCCAGCAGGATCAAAAGACGCATGATTGCACTGTCCCGCGGATGATCAGCCCTTCTTATATACCTCTTGACCATTCCGACGCAGAAGAGCGGTACTCTGGCGAGGTTGAAAAATCAGCGAGAGAGAAATAATCTCTCGAAATAGTATGCTCCCTCATGGATCATAACCTATTCGAGTAGAGAAATGGACAGATCATGCGGTGCTCATAGGGTTAGCAATGTGTGGTCAGTTTATGTAGCGAGCACATCTGTGGCACAACTGAATTCATGCACAGTGCAGATACACATGATTGTTCTTGAAATGGTATTGCAATTAAGGAAACACACTTTATCTGAACCGATTTATGAAATTTATGATCATTCTAATTTTCTTTTAGATGATGGAATTCCGAACCAGAAAAAGCAAAGTTTCCAAACGAAGAACGCAATGATAATCGTACTAAAGGCAGCCATTATGTCCAGATTGTGGTATTCGATCCAATTCATGTCGAAGGATTGAGGTCGATGAGCGGGTGATGGTCCGAATTCAGCTGCGAACTCGACTGTTCTGTACAAAAAGATTATCCCTGCCTTTACATGAAATGGAAGCTCACTTGACAAGCGTCTCCCTCGCAGAGAGTGGCTTTTTCCCTATCATTGCTGCTACTCTCGCCATCTTCTTTCGATAGCTGAGCTTCGAAATTAAATTTTATCATTCGATGCTGTTTACCTGTCGTTCTCAATCAAATCTTTGACTGCTGCATAAAACATTTCGCTATCGTACAGATCTTTCTTGTTGAACACCTGAACCTTGTTTATGGGTGGGTCACGTGAAAAAATTAAAGTGATTACGTATCATTCAAAGCCATCAATAAAGAAGATACGCGGAAACATACCCGCCCTAAACCATTCTTCTCTATCACTCCCGAGTTGCTCGGTTGATCGGCGAGGAAGGGAATGAAGAGGCCTGAAATTGACAGTTCACGGTAAAAGTACAAAGTGGTCTCACCCGGTTTCCCTCTCAACGCGGTCTCTTGAGTGCTAGCCATTCCTCCGTGAGTAATAAAAGCAGTTAGTCTGTCATCGGCAAGAATATCGTTTTGAGGCGTCCATTTGAGCAAGAGAAGGTTACGCGCAGTTGCTGTTGCCGATTAAAATGATTAATTTGCGGAATCATAATAGATTTCGATTTGTTATGTTGCTCACTCTCGCGAAATCGTCCTCGGGTCTCTCATACTTCCACAGGAAGGTTACCTCTGGGAATCGAGAGATTGTCAAGAATAACATCGTTGATTCAACTGATAATATTAGACGATCACTTTTAGAATACTCTGCTTCACTTGCAACGATAATGTGTGACTTTGCTCGATTGATCCGAATGAGATGAGAACTGTTTTCTGACGATGTGCCAGAAGTCCTTCAATTTCCTGAAATAATCCCTAAAATATCAATTAATAATTGAGCTTACTTTATCCAGTTTCTTTGGCTCCTTTGCACCGATTCCGCCAATGCAAATGACACTGAACAAGTGCAAAATTAATTATTTTGGCATCCAATTTACCGGTTGAGCGTAGGAGTTGCAAAGTCGATTAGAGGTCGCTATTGATGAAAGAGTAAGCAGCATGAGAGCTGATTTCCTGAAATATAATATTTTCTCTCTACTTTTGGATGACTCACTTGAATACTCGGGAAGGTCGGTCCGTATCGCTCTTGGAAGAATGTGTTGATCTAAGAGGCGGGTTATTTCTGAATATTTCAATAGCTTTCATACCTCATTACGCGTAGCAGCATAAGTAGCCAGAAACATCAAATTGGCGTAAATATTGAATGTACGACTCCAGATCGAGTGCACATCAACACTGGAGACCAGTGGGTCTGAAATATATTTTAGGAACGACTGCGAAAGCAGAATCGATTATCTGCATTACATTTCCGTATCAATACATCATAGATGAAGCGTATCCGAAAAGTGCAAAAAAATTTCAAATTTGCTT
This sequence comes from Pristionchus maxplancki, assembly GCA_900490775.1. Taxonomy (NCBI): domain Eukaryota; kingdom Metazoa; phylum Nematoda; class Chromadorea; order Rhabditida; family Neodiplogasteridae; genus Pristionchus; species Pristionchus maxplancki. Next base: position 30,803 of record LS561837.1, read on the forward strand.
ACTAGGATTGTAGCTCAAAGCATCGTCCAGTCCAAATTCCCATCCCTGCTCTCCCATCGGAACTGAACCAGAAGCAGTGATCAGCGACTTGGGTTTGATCAGGTGAGATAAACCTTCAATTTTAATATTTTATTAAACATCGCCATTTTTACTCACCGACTCCACACGTTTCCCAGTTTTCCACGATCATAACATCGAATCGTTCCTCCTTCATCCTCTCGATCAACCCCGGTTCATCCAGCACTACAGGACATTGAGCATTCACCCATCCCATGAAGGCTCGGCCGATCTGCAAACAGATTGTGTCGGCCAAAACATTAGTAGAATAGCGGAGGATGTATCATTTTAGAACTCACGTTTTAGAACTGGTCATTTTAGAACTCAATTATGGTTCTAAATCATGGGTTCTTGATCGGTACAACCTCTATTTCTTTCATGATTTTTCTCGGGCGACCAATAGAGAAATTCTGAGAGAAAACTAGATGCAGATATCATCTAGAACCCACGATTTAGATCTCATCGTGAGTTCTAAAATGATACACCCCCGTAATAGCGATGTAGGGACAACTTACTGGAGCAGAATTTATCAGATCGAAATCGTCATACTCAAAGAAACTTGCTTCCTCGAAGTTCATGTTTCCTGTGATCTGCAATATTGTTTTCGCTCTTCTCTTATCGATTAAAATCTGACATTGGCAACTTCCTCCGTTGGTTGTACATAGATCTTCTTCGATAAGTGCGTGCCATCTTTTAGGTGTGGATTAACGATGACTTCCCCTCCTAGAACCATAACTTTGTCGCTAGTCCGACATCGTAATATCGTGTTTGTAGTAGCCATTTTAATTAAACATCTCGTCTCCACTTATGTTACCTCGCACTGCGCGATAAACTTATTATTATTAACGATAGGAATCAGAGTTGTCTACAATTTACTTATTAGACGAAATTCTTAAAGAATTAGAGATACTCACCACATCATGCCCCTCCTCCACTAGAATATATATTTCCAAGGAAATTGATCGATTGCATAAATCGGGGGCAATAAACGAGAATCTTGTATGAATGAGCGGCATTGATCCATAGCAAATCAGTGAAAACGAATGAAAGTCGCATTGCGCTACTCCTAATGGATGGGTGAACCTTCTTCAAAAGAGTGAAGAGAAGACTAATTTGAGAGTGCGCGAAGTACAGAGCATTACTTTGCCTTTTTCTTTACCGACTCTGTGCACAATAAACACGCGAATGCTCCGGGACCACAGGCACATTCCGAGAGAACAGGTACAGCGTACCACCAAGCGAAAACGAAACAAATAATTTTTTTGGAGATTCCCGATACAAGCCATTGTCATTTTCAAGTGTTCAGATTATTGAGGACTCTGTGAAACATAACTCACCATGTTTAATAAAGATTCTTTTTTCTGCCTCTTCCAGGGCGGTTTCATCCTCATCGTTCGTTTGCTGACATTCGGATCGTATGCGCATCTGAGTTTCTCCATAGTTTTTGTAAGAATGAACCACTTTTCACTGCTCCACGGCATAAAAAGTCTCTTCTTCATTATCCACATCATCGCAATCGATTCCTTGCCCTCTCAGATGGTTGAAGTCGTCTTCTTCACCAAATTTCTGCCCGGCTTTCGGATGTCTGATAGCAGAGGATGTGATGAGGCTGGAACTGGAAAGACATGGTGTCTGGAAAATGTAACAAATTTTTTTTTAAAGAAAAATTCTCAAGCAGGCTGAAAAAACCATTCCGAATCGCGACTTAATCTCTTTGTGAAACACATTTGCATCAATCAAAAACTGAAAATGTGAAGAATTATTCAGTTGAAAAAAGCGACTAAACCCAGCGTTATCTCAATTCAATTCAATACAATTCAATTGTTTATCCATCAGGGTAGGTTCAATGGAGCGTATCGATGATATTCGTAATTATTTTGGTGGAGGTCCGTCATCTTTTACATACGTGATCATTGGTTCAAGAATTGGAACAGCACGGCGTCTTTATTCCGCACGTTCTCTCGCCCATTTTGTTTAATTGAGAGAAAACGTGAAAAAGTAAGTGGTTTATCACAGCAAATGAATTAATCTACACTACCCGTCAGATCATCATCCTGAGATGAAATTGATCACTCAAGTTTGAATTTCACAACCGTCGACAATTTTATTGCAACAAAAAAGAGAGTTTTGAGGGCCACAAGGGCTCCAATTATGGAGATAACAAAGAAAATAGCGACAATATCCAGATTATGGTACTCGATCCAGCTCATGTCGAAGGATTGAGGTCGAAGAGCGGAAGAGGGACCGAATTGGGCTGCGAACTCGACCGTTCTGGAATGCATTGATTTCTTACGTCGATCATTCATGAAAAACTCACTTGACAAGCATTTCCTTGGACGAGAATGGTTTCTTGGCAATCATTGCGCCTATTTTGGCCATGTTCTTGTGATAACTGCAGTTCGATTTGGATCAGGTTTCTAGAAGGTTGAAAGTACCTCTCATTCTCCAGCAGATCCTTGACTGCCGCATAGAACTTCTCAGCATCGTAGAGGTCTTGCTTGTGGTAGACCTGAAATTTATTTTCTTCACTTCCAGTAATGTACCATTTTTTATTATTTTGTTTTGCGCAGTACTATCAGTGATAAGCGGACTCTCCCAGTACGGATGTTGCGGTGGAATAATAGTGACGATAGAAGCGGTGGTTCTAAGGTGTTTAGACTGGGAAAACGCGTTACCATTGGTTGGTTTACCTGAGTTCCTCTCCTAGCGCGAGGAATCTTGTCCGACAAATTGAACATTGGCGTGGTGAACTAATCAGCGATACTTGCGATCGTAGGGATGAGCGCAAGCATGACAGATAGTTCGATAATTATGGGGTCTCTCACATAGAGAGATAAGTTTATCTCAGTTAATCACAACACAAGAGTATCTAACCTACAGGCATGGGATTCTAGAAGTTAGGGAAGAGTAACAAGTCGAGAGAAGCGCTAAGAGAATAAAAGATGGATGATGCGGCAACACGCCCGCATAGCGGCGTGGTGAAGTCGAACAGGTGACCAGGCGAGAGATGTGATGTGAGGGCTAACTCAACTAACTCCCGAGTGGACGCTGTACACTCTTTTATACTCGATCTTCTAGCTCTCTATCTCGAGTCTGAGTTCTCTCAAGATTACACACTCTCTAGTTCATTTTGATAGAACTCTGGAGTTTGCACTTGTCAGCTGTTTGATGACTCATCGATTTCATAAGAGTACTTAAAGATCATCAGCTAAGAATAGCTGCAATTCCTTGAATTAGCTGACAGCTGATTGCGAAATAACTTGAGAAATCTCGCAGTACAAAGTTCAAGTCTGCGTTCTAGATATTTTCCTTCCTAGTTACTCTTCTACTACCTTCTATACATGACAGTACCATGGTTGAGACCAAAAAATCACGCTTTCATGGCAATTGACCAATCACTGAAACTCACTTTTCCCAGCCCATTCTTCTCCATCATTCCCGAGTTGCGCGGCTGATCGGCGAGGAATGGAATGAACAGACCTGAAAATAATTTCTAATGAATTTTCGCTAATTTTCGCTAATAAGAAGAAAAGGAAAAGGGAGGCGTGTGATCTCACCCGGTTTCCCTCTAACGGCCGTCTCTTGAGTGCTCGCCATGCCTCCATGGGTAATAAAAGCATGCAGTCGTTTATCAGCGAGAATATCGTTTTGCGGAGTCCACTTGAGTAATTGGAGATTTGGCGTGGCGGCGAGGGCTGACTGCGAATATTTGTGAATATTTTCGCCCTCATCCACTCTGCACACCTTCGCAAACGCGTCCTCCGGCCGCTCATACTTCCACAGGAACGTGTACTCCGGGAATCTCGCCACTGTCTGAAATATCCATTGAGTGGCTTGAAATGAAGTGTGTGTTACCTTCAGAATGTTATGCTTGATTTGCAAAGGGAGCGCGTGGCTCTGAACAACGGACCCGAAAGAGATGAGCACTGTCTTGCTGCGGAGAGAGAGAATTCGGTCGAGGTCCTGATTGGAATTAGGATTACTAGCGGAACGGAAAATATGCCACTTTGTCCAGCTCTTCGGGCTCCTTGGCGCCGATTCCGCCGATGCAAATGGTGCTGAAGTATTGTTTATGTTTTATGTAAATAAGACTTTCCTCGTACCGACTCAGTATCGGAGTGGCAAAATCAATAAGCGGCTCGCTGTAGATGAATGTGAAGGCGGCATTCGAGCCGATTTCCTGAATTTATCGTCATTGCTTCATCATCAACCTACCAGCATACTTGGACACTCGGGAACTTCGGGCCGTAGCGCTTCTGGAAGAGCGCGTCCATCTGCAGAGCCGGGATTTAGAATCAATGCTATTTCCCGGTCCTCACCTCAGTCCTCGTCGTGTACCACATGGCTCGGAAGATGAGCGCAGCGTACAGATTCCATGCTCGACTCCAGATGGAATGAACGTCGACGTGGGCGATAAACCGGTCTTCAAGAATAGTTAATTTTAAATAAACTGCCGTTGAGGACATCATGGTCTATGAACCAGTAATCCCAGGTGTACAATGAATTCCATTGCAAAAAAACGTGAAAATACAGTAACTCGGATTGTAGCTGAGGGCGCTCTCAATGCCAACGTCATCTCTCTGACGTCCCATCGGCACGGAACCTGCTGTTGTGATGAGCGATTTGGGCTTGATCAGGTGTGAGATACCTGGAATTAATCCCAGCCTTTTTCCTACTGTACTCTGAGTAGGTGTTATCACGAATGCTTCTTTCAAGGTGACCGAGAGTGAGAGCGCTTCATCTTCTTTCTCCTCATTTTTCCTAAAGGAACCCCAAGATTCTCGTCACGATTATAATCGAAAACAAGAGAACATCCTGACTGCGATCATTCCTAGTGTAAGAATAGTCCTCGCTGTCCTAATCTGCAGAGTACGAAAGAAGTAATCATAGATCTTAGGAGTCATTCAGGATGGAAAAACGTGATTTGGCAGGTAATTCGCCAATTGATCTCACTCCAGAAATATTAGAACTTGAGAAAATGAATGTCTTACCAACACCGCAAGTCTCGAAGTTCTCCACTATCATGACATCGAACTTCTCCCTCTTCAATTTCTCGATGAGTCCCGGTTCGTCCAGGACGCCCTCACATTGGGCATTGAACCACGCAGTGAATGAGTGACCGAACCGAAAATAACGATTGAATGAGATTCTTTTCGAATTCACTGACCTGAATTGCACTGAAGACGTTAAAGTCGTTGTAGTTGAAGAAGTCCGCCTCTTCGAAGTCCATGCTTGCTGTGATCTGCAACGAATCGATTATTTAGATTATTGAATGGCAAAATCCTCACCTTTCTCACTACATCCGTTGGTTGCACGTAGATCTTGGTCGATTTATGCGTCGCGTCTCGCAGGTTTGAATTGACGATCGTAATGACGGTTGTCTGGAAAATTAATTCTCAAAATATGTTTCGGAAACGTTTCACATATTCTGTTAACGTGGAACTTAAAAAATGTATTGCAATTTAGGAATCGTCTGCTAATAAGTGGGAAAAAAGATTACAAATATCACTGACAGTGACAGCTCACCACATTATGCCCTGCTTCCACTAGGGTATCGGCGATGTTTCCAAGGTAATTCGTGAACGATTGACTGAAGCGGGGACTGAATACTAGTATCTTGTACGATGAAGTGACTTGGATCCATGAGACTATGAGAAGAATCGATGCCAACCGCATCTTCGTTCGTTCTCTTCTCCATCTAATTCTTCCTATTTATATGTTCTCCGGTGTCGATCGAGTGATTGATACTGACACTGCAGACTACACTTGGAGTAAGGGGTGAAATGTTTTCGCTGTGGACACAGATTTTTACCCAGGGAGGCAGTGCGAGAGAGAATGCTAAGAGACGAGTCATGTTTGCTCAGAGCAGAACGTAGTGATCGTTACCTGACGCAATGCAATTTCAATATACTTGTGAACAGGAGACAGAGTAATTCATAAATGGACTAAATTGCGATATGACGACTGCTATCGTACCCTAGAAGATAAGACAGAATTAATACTCATGGAGGGGTCATTGTGACGTAATTCGCACTGCTCGGGATAACACTATCTAATCCTTCGATTCAAGCTGTTTTCGATTGCCAATCGTATGCCAACGTGGTTTACTTTTATTCACAATCCAACTCATTTTTCACAGCAAATGCAATTATCTACACTACCCGTGCGGACCTTCTTCCGATAATTGAAAGGTATCACTCCAGTTTGAATTTCACAACCGACGACACCTTGTTCATAGCAACAACGGCGGTTTTCAGAGCCAGTAGGGCGGAAACTATCAAGACAACCGCGAAAATAACAATAATATCCAGATTATGGTACTCGATCCAATTCATGTCGAAGGACTGAGGTCGAAGAGCGGGAGAGGGACCGAATTGGGCTGCGAACTCGACCGTTCTGGAATGCATTGATTTTCGCGCTTTTCTTCATGAAAAAGTTACTTGACAAGCATTTCCTTCGACGAGAATGGTTTCTTGGCAATCATTGCGCCTATTTTGGCCATGTTCTTGTGATAACTACAATTTGTTTTCCATCAAGTTTCTAGAAGATGAAAATAACCTCTCATTCTCCAGCAGATCCTTCACTGCCGCATGGAACTTCTGCGGCAGTGAAGGATCTGCTGGAGAACCGCGACTTTTGAAAGTTTCCAGTGATAGAGTAGGGTCAGGTGCATGACATATCCAAAATTAGCCTATTCTGCCAGTGCCCACGGATGGTGCATGAGCTCAAAGTTCGAAAAATCAGAAAATATTCGAGCTCATGCACCATCCGTGGGCACTGGCAGAATAGGCTAATTTTTGGATATGTCATGCACCTGACCCTACTCTATCACTGGAAACTTTCAAAAGTCGCGGCCCTCTACTGGAACTGATTTTATAAAGCCTCAAAGTCGAAGTTTATTAATAATTAGACCATTTTTTGAACATAAGGTGGTGCACCATCCGTGGGCACTGGCACCATTGGCTCATTTTCTCAGCAAAGTTAGCCCATACTGTGTACTAAACATCTATGAAATCAGAACCCGCGGCCCTTGCATCCCCTTCGAGTTATTCAACTTAGCGCTCGCCGTCATTTATAGAAAGGGATGGTGGTCCCTACCTGTAATGTACCATTTTTTATTATTTTGTTTTGAGGAGTACCCTATCTCCAACCAAAAAATGACGTTTTCATGGCAAATGACCAATGTCTGAAACTCACCTTGCCCAGCCCATTCTTCTCCATCATTCCCGAGTTGCGCGGCGAGGAAGGGAATGAAGAGACCTGAATAAGTTCCTCTCCTAATGCAATAATCGACATTAAGTAATCAGAATAAGTGCTGCAAGCCTGTAATCTCACCCGGTTTCCCTCTAACGGCCGTCTCTTGAGTGCTCGCCATTCCTCCATGGGTAATGAAAGCATGCAGTCGGTTATCAGCCAGAATATCGTTTTGCGGAGTCCACTTGAGTATTTGCAGATTGGGCGTGGCGGCGAGGGCTGACTGCGAATATTTTTGAATATTTTCGCCCTCATCCGCTCTGCTCACCTTAGCAAACGCGTCCTCCGGCCGCTCATACTTCCACAGGAACGTGTACTCCGGGAATCTCGCCACTGTCTGAAATATCCATTGAGTGGCTTGAAATGAAGCGAGAGTTACCTTCAGGATGTTATGCTTGACTTGCAACGGGAGTGCGTGACTCTGAACGATGGACCCGAATGAGATGAGCACTGTCTTGCTGCGGAGAGAGAGAATTCGGTCGAGGTCCTGATGGAATTAGGATTACTAGCGAATGGAAAATAAGCCACTTTGTCAAGTTGATATATAATTTGTAGGGGTTTGGAGCGCCCCTCGCGAAATTGCATTTACCCCCTGGCACGGCGGAGTGTGCCACAGGGTATTGGGGGTTAGAGATACGGCTTCCTAAGGTCGATTTTCGAACTCTACATAAAAAAGTACCCTTAGGGGCCTTTTTTCAGCATATGTTAAAAAATCGTTGTACGGCCCCTGAAGAAAGTATCTCAATTCTCTCAGAAAGTCTCTGTTACTTATCGTTCTCAATCAAATCTTTGACTGCTGCATAAAACATTTCGTCATCGTACAGATCTTTCTTGTTGAAGATCTGAACCTTGTTTATGGCTTTGTCACGCGCAGAAATTAAAGTGATTACGTATCATTCAAAGCCATCAATAAAGAAGATACGCTGAAACATACCCGTCCTAAATCATTCTTCTCCATCATTCCCGAGTTGCGCGGTTGATCGGCGAGGAAGGGAATGAAGAGGCCTGAAATTGTCAGTTTATGGTAAAATTACAAAGTGGTCTCACCCGGTTTCCCTCTCAACGCGGTCTCTTGAGTGCTAGCCATTCCTCCGTGAGTAATAAAAGCAGTTAGTCTATCATTGGCAAGAATATCGTTTTGAGGCGTCCATTTGAGCAAGAGAAGGTTACGCGCAGTTGCTGTTGCCGACTGAAATAATAATTTTAGAGATGCTATCGATTATTCGTACCTTAGCGAAATCGTCTTCGGGTTTCTCATATTTCCACAGAAAGGTTACATCGGGGAAGCGAGAGATGGTATGAAAAATGTATGAGAATCGTCGTTCGAATCAACCACTCGAAGAACTGCGGCTCCCCGGAAAACCACTCCGAAGCCTTCCCTTCTGACCACGCTGGTGACACCAGCTCCTTGAAAAACCAGTCAGAATCCGTCCCTCCCAAACACATTGAGAACTCGTGCACTCAAAGTGACTACATGGAGGACCTCGCCTCCCAGAATCTGTATATTTTCAAACTTCTCGGACAATTCCGAGTAGGAATTCAAATGATGCAAAATACAGGCAAAGAATGATGAATATATAAATATTTTCATCTAAAATCCGTACGGAACACGATAATCTGAGGTGTCATGGGGCCACGATAATCTGGTCGGGCAACGATAATCTGAGGTGTGTCATGGAGCCACGATAATCTCATCGGGCCACGATAACCGTAAAGAGCCGAAAGCGCTAAAGTTTTTTCTTTCTTCCATAGTACTTCACCATAAGAGACGAATCGCGAGAGAATCGACCACCGCTGTGCGGTAGAACAAAAGTTGTTCCTACCAGCCCCCAAAGTGAACCCAAGGTACTTCGAATGACGCTCTTTCAAACTGCGCTTTTAGAATTTTGATATTTGGTCTAAATTTCGCAATACGAAAGATCAGAGATCAGGTATACAATACGATTTCGCAAAATGCTCGTCACGGAAATGATCATAACTCGGTTCAAAATCAAGATATTGACTCGATCTAAGTTGCATTAGGTAGATAAAAGATCGAACAATATTTCGCAACACTGAAACTCATTTCTGGCTGATGCGCTGGTGCGGAGCGGTCGGGTGGCCGTCAAGACGGTGCCACTATG
>LS561837.1:46316-63837 GCA_900490775.1 Pristionchus maxplancki
GTGAAAAATAACTTTAGGCTCATGCAAAAAAGTCGCCCAATAGCGCGAAATGATCGGGGGAGTATGCTCTTTCTACTCTAGAGATTTTAGCGCACACACTTTTTCCCTTTAATTTTTCATTTTTTTCTGGAACACGAAATTTTTTCATCATGTGTCAACAATTTCATTTGAAAGAGCTCGAAATTCTGACCAGAATGTTCTGATTTCAGGCCATTTTGACCACTCCCCGACGAAAAAACATCGAAAAACGCGAATTTGGCCAAAATGGGGGGTGCCCCTCCTGGAGCGCGGAGGGGACATATGAGGCCGGTTGCCTAAGAATCAATAAGGACGTGGCACACTGATTTTTGGAAAACTTGGAAAAAGTGGTTCTCGAGGGTGCTGATCACCATGGCCAACTTCATTTTGCTCCAACTCGATCGGTGGGTCCATGCTGCTACCATGCAGCAAGTCACGAAATTTGGAGATCTCAGCTTTGAGTCATCCAAATAGTTCGAAAATTTTACAAGGTATGTAATCGAGCATGCTGATTCCGATTATGATATTCATGATTTTTCAAATTTGCTTGTTCGTCTTTAATAAAATCATTTTTGAATACCAGGCCGGAGTGGAAGCTGATTTTATCACCATCAGTTGCGCCTGTCTCTCAGGATCATTTTTCGTATATTGGTTGTGGGTAACAAAATAGTAATTTTTGAGAAATCTTCCTGTTTGTGAACAACATTTCATCATTTTCCACTGCACCGCACCAAATAAGGGCGAAATTGCGAATGAAACTCAGTTCATTCCTCACTCAAAGCACGAATTTAGCGGCAAAATGATGAAATATTGTTCACAAACAGGAAGATTTCTCAAAAATTACTATTTTTTTACCCACAACCAATATACGAAAAATGATCCTGAGAAACAGGCGCAACTGATAGTGATAAAATCAGCTTCCACTCCGGCCTGGTATTCAAAAATGATTTTATTAAAGACGAACAAGGAACGTTAAAAAATCATGAATATCATAATCGGAATCAGCATGCTCGATTACATACCGTGTAAAATTTTCGAACTATTTGGATGACTCAAAGCTGAGATCTCCAAATTTCGTGACTTGCTGCATGGTAGCATCATGGACCCACCGATCGAGTTGGAGCAAAATGAAGTTGGCCATGGTGATCAGCACCCTCGAGAACCTCTCTTGCCGCATTTTCAAATTTTTTGTGTTCCACCCCTTACACACGTTTGGTTGATTCTTAGGCAACCGGCCTCATATTGCGAAATCGACCTCACCAGCGTGTAGAGGGTCAAAAATAACCCCTAGGGCCATCTTTTCAGACATCTCAATTTTTTACCTGTTCCAACCATTTGTTGAACCTTAGACGGACGGCCTCATATAATAGAGCAAAATATTCCAAAAGAGGCTACAATTGGTCTAAAACATGAGAGAATTCACTGATTGTGTTGAAAATGCAACAAATTCGCAATATTTCATGTCTTCCGCTTGATTTTCTCGATTTGATCAAAGTATCTTTTTCATGATTTTATCTCATTCGAGCTATCATTCAGACCAATAGATAATCTTTTTACAGACTGATTCGGTTATGAATTATCTCACACTACCATCTAGTTAGTGAAAATAAAAAATAAAGCTACCAAAATTTAAAATAATTGTGATACATTGACTGAAAGTAGCTGTCTCGTGTATGAGTAGCTGTCTCGTGTATCATTTGATATGCTAGATAATATCTATGATAATATCTATGATAATATCTAGTAGATATGCTCAGAACTGCTCATTTTCAGTGACATTTCAAAATGATTTTGCGGTATAGTTTTCTAGTAGTTTTAGGTGATTTTGAGTGCATCGAAAGTATTTTTCATCTTCGCTAAAAAAATCTTGTATCGCATCGTGAGCTGCTCTAGAAAAATCGAAAAATTAACAAAAAGTTTGATCATTTCATATTCCTATGCGATCGACAGCCCTTTCCGCGCTGATTACAAAAGTAGTAATACTTTTAACTTTTTGTCCACTCCGAGCTGAGATAATCGCCGGCTCGTTTTCGGCTCGAAAGAAAACGGCACACCCGACCGGGAGGGGGCAATAAAAGAGAGAGACTCGAGTACTCGAGTTACCCGACTCCGGCTCGAGGGGGTCGTAAATATGGCGCCTCGTTGCGCCATTCTCGCCACCCTAATCCTGACTGCGATCATTCCTAGTGTAAGAATTGTCCTCGCTGTCCTAATCAGCAGAGTACGAAAGAAGTAATCATAGATCTTAGGAATCATTCAGGATGGAAAAACGTGATTTGGCAAGTAATTTGTGATCGCCAATTGATCTCACTCCAGAAATATTAGAACTTGAGAAAATGAATGGCTTACCAACACCGCAAGTCTCGAAGTTCTCCACTATCATGACATCGAACTTCTCCCTCTTCAATTTCTCGATGAGTCCCGGTTCGTCCAGGACGCCCTCACATTGGGCATTGAACCACGCAGTGAATGAGTGACCGAACCGAAAATAACGATCGAATTAGATTCTTTTCGAATTCACTGACCTGAATTGCACTGAAGACGTTAAAGTCGTTGTAGTTGAAGAAATCCGCCTCCTCGAAGTCCATGCTGGCTGCGATCTACCGAAGTATCCATTATCTTTAATATTGAGTAGTAAAAATATTCACCTTTCTCACTTCATCCGTTGGTTGCACGTAGATCTTGGTCGATTTATGCGTGGCGTCTCGCAGGTTTGGATTAACGATGGGAATTACTGTTGTCTGGAAAATTGAAAAAAAAAAAAAAAAAATTTTTGTTTCGGAAATGTTTCACATTTTCTGTTAAAGTGGAACTTCAAAATGTATTTCAATTTAGGAATCGTCTGCTAAAAAGTGGGGAAAAAAAGATTACAAATATCACTGACAGTGAAAGCTCACCACATTATGCCCTGCATCTACTAACGTATCCGCGATGTTTCCAAGGTAATTCGTGAACGATTGACTGAAACGGGGACTGAATACCAGTATCTTGTAGGATGAAGTGACTTGGATCCATGAGACTATGAGAAGTATCGATGCCAACCGCATCTTCGTTCGTTCTCTTCTCCATCTAATTCTTCCTATTTATATGTTCTCCGGTGTCGATCGAGTGATTGATACTGACACTGCAGACTACACGAGTAAGGGGTGAAATGTTTTCGCTGTGGACACAGACTTTTACCCAGGGAGGAAGTGCGAGAGAGAATGCTAAGAGACGAGCCATTTTTGCTCAGAGCAGAACGTAGTGATCGTTACCTGACGCAATGCAATTTCAATATACTTGTGAACAGTGGGGAGACAGAGTAATTCATAAATGGACTAAATTGCGATATGACGACTGCTATCGTACACTAGAAGATAATGATGACGATAGGAATGAGTGTTGTCTACAATTTTGTTTATTAGACGAAATTCTTAAAGAATTAGAGACACTCACCACATCATGTCCCGCCTCCAAAAGAATGTCCGCGATATTTCCGAGGAAATTATTGAACGATTGCAGGAATCGGGGGCAATAAACGAGAATCTTGTATGAATGAGCGGAATCGATCCATAGCAAAACAGTGAAAACGAACGAGAGTCGCATTGCGCCACTCCTAATGGATGGATGAACCTTCTTCAAAAGAGAGAAGAGAGGACTAATTTGTCAGTGCGCGAAGTACAAAACATTACTTTGCATTTTTCTTTTCTTTTTTTTCTTTACCGACTCTGTGCACAATAAACACGCGAATGCTTCGGTACCACAGGTACATTCCGAGAGAACAGGTACAGCGTACCACCAAGCGAAAACGAAACAAATAATTTTTTTTGGAGATTCCCGATACAAGCCATTGTCATTTTCAAGTGTTCAGATTATTGAGGACTCTGTGAAACATAACTCACCATGTTTAATAAAGATTCTTTTTTCTGCCTCTTCCAGGGCGGTTTCGTCCTCATCGTTCGTTTGCTGACATTCGGATCGTATGTGAGTTTCTCCATAGTTTTTGTAAGAATGAATCTTTTTTCACTGCTCCACGGCATAAAAAGTCTCTTCTTCATTAAGCACATCATTGCAACCGATTCCTTGCCCTCTCAGATGGTTGAAATCATCTTCTTCACCAAATTTCTGCCCGCTTTCGGGTGTCTGATAACAGAGGATGTGGTGAGGCTGGAACTGAAAAGACATGGTGAGTGGAAAATGTTACAAATTATTTTATTTTTTAAAGAAAAATTCTCAAGCAGGCTGAAAAAAACCATTCCGAATCGCGACTTCTCTTTGTGAAACACATTTGCATCAATGAAAAACTGCAAATGTGAAGAATTATTCAGTTGAAAAAAGCGACTAAACCCAGCGTTATCTCAATTCAATTCAATTCAATTTAGTTGTTTATTCACCAGGGTAGGGTCAATGGAGCGTATCGATGATCTTCGAAATTATTTGGTGGAGGTCCGTCATCTTATACATAGAGACCGCAAGGTGCACTCCCGAATTAACCAAGGCGGACTATTCATGACCTCAATGTGTAGATATAGGTCTGAATATCATCATGCTTTTTACCGTTTGTGGATATCTCTTCTCTATCAAAAGTTATGCCCCTCCCCCAAAAACCACGCGCGCAAGGCACACCGGGCGAGAGGGAGAGATGGGGAGGGAGAGGGAAGGGGGCGGAGCCTTTCTCGCACGTGTCTCTCTCACTCCTCCCGTACTACAAAGTGACCTGCATGCTGGTGAAGGACTCGTACTACATTGGCCTGTCCACCTACGACAACAAGTTCACTCTCCACGACATCGAACATGTGGACACCATTCATTCGGGATGGAAGTTCCTTGGATTCGGGAAGCAGAAGACCGAAATCGAGAGGTGGTTCGAGAAGAGATACGTCACTCTCAATGATCTCAAGCAACTCCTCGATTTCATCATGAAAGATTTCGCGGAACGCATTCGAATGGAGTACAGACAGTACCTTGAATCGGCGAATATTCCCTTGCCTGCATGATTATGTGCTTTACTGTATCATAAAATCGATTAATGCAATTGGACAGTATAAAGAATTCGTAATATGAAGCATACAGAAGCTGCAGCTTGTGTTTCTGTACTTCGGATACTTCTTGAAGAGTTGGCGAAATTGAGATGACAGCTCACCTGCCTTTCCCTTTCCTCTCTTCCACTCAGAGGAGGATTCGTAGTCACTTCTGAAGCATTATGCAGTCTTTCTATTTCATATTTTCCTCATTTCCAGTGATTTTCTGAACTTCATCTGCTTTTTAGGTTACATGCTCCCACAATTACCCTCTGGCATGCCCTTATAGTCGCTTGATCTCATAACCATCCATCATCGGAAGCTGCTCTCCTCGCTTACCACACTCTCTCGCGTCATAGACATCCATGTACAGTCTGCTCAACATCGGACGTGCCCACCCAAGGTGTGTGTATATTAGGGTGAATCTGAGGATCAGTCCGCACTCATTCCTTCTCTGCTCCTTCCTTGACCACCCTTGCCTTACTAGAAAGTAGTCCTTCCCCCCTTTTAAAACTTGATCCATACTCAATATCCATCAATTACTTGTATTTCTTCCAGTGTAAATGCCCATTACTCCCACTGGCGAGCCTGTATCCTTCTTGAATTATTTCTCACTTTTTTCATCCACAATCAACGCTTAATTCATTTTTCTTTCAGATCACTCAACCAACAATGTTCACTCCTCTTCCCTCTCACAATCAGTCTCATTTCTGCGAAGTCGACAATGAAACGATGGAGCTTAACATCGACGACTTGGATTCGTACCTCCACGAAGACTCCCACTGTGCTTCGACTCATCACGAAGATGAAGAAGATGATGAAACGGTCCATATAGCCTTCCAGAATTTCATCCAATCGCTGAGAAATGCTGATGAAGAGAGGTAAATTGAGTCGAATTAAAAAACCCAATGAAGCCGCTCTCTCCCCCGTTCCCAGATTATTTTATGAAGACTCAAAACTCGTGGAAACTTCAGAATAAATTTCGTTTGATGTTTGTGGAAGCTCAAAATCACGCTCAAAGAAAAAGCCATGAACAATGTGAAAAAACAGCTGTGGAATTTTGAACGTTCGTTACATCCATTCTTGAATCAATTGGACAAGGTACGAAATTATCAAGTTAAAACTTCTAGCAATAATTACTATCTATTTCAGCTACAACCGCGGCGACCGCTTCTCGCGCGCCTGCCGCGCGTGCAACCGCGACCATCCGGACCGTCGCGTCGTCTCTCAGTCTTGTCTCCACGTCGTCTGTGCCGAATGCGCGGCTTTTGCCTACTCGGAATGCCCTCTGTGCAGGTACGAATTAGATCATATTTCATTTTTCCCATTTTAACTCCTTTCCATGCAATTTTCGCTCATTCCAGAGTGCCCACAACCTTCTCGGCCCTCTTCGAAGATCCTCGCTCTCCGCGTGCCTGCTCTTCCTGTTATTGGCCGTCGCCCGCGGAGCGCGCGCTCCTCTCCGCGTGCGGTCACGCGGTCTGCCGCGCCTGCGCGTGGGAAATGAACGCGGACGCGGAGAGAAGAGGCGCGGACGTGTGCTGTTCCGTCTGTGAGGTTCCATCCCCACTGATATCGTTGGAGGAGGAATTGATTGAGGATGTGGACTCGATAACTGCACGATTCGCCAGCATGGAACATTAGATTCCATCTCACATTTATTTTATGTATCCCTCTTCAACCGCCTCTTGTTGTCTATTCTCTCTTTATCTTCCCTTATATTGATCACACGTAATAATTGATTACCTTTGCTCGTATTCATGAAAATAAATAAAATTGCCACTAAAGTTTCATGCACACTACACAGCAAGTTTGAGAAAGCACTTCAATTGACGAATCAGATTGGATAAGATTGAGCAATGAACTATGAGAGTGAATCCTATTGAAGAATAATTTGCACCTTTTGATTAGCCCTTGTTCTCTTATTCTTTTTCCATTTCCACTCTCTGCGCCCATCGCAAGCGGTTCTTCAGCAATGTCCGAGGTGATTTATTTTTATTTTTGTCAGTTGGCGATATCGTATGATCGATACCGTGCTACTGTAGCCTACCGCATTCCAGAGACAAGCAGCGCCCACGCTCACCCTCGCACCCGGCGAAGAGTGCAATGAGGTACGGTAATATGTCTGACTACCGTACACCTACAGTACTTATTATCTACCGTAATTCCATCTTGCTAATCAACAATTGCAGGAAAAGTTCGCCGACTTCATGCGCAAGCTGGAAGCTCACCTCCAGAGTACGTTTCTCATGAATCTGACCTTCCGTACTCCTACAGTACCCCGATCCTACAGTAGCCACTCAGTTGTCGATTGCAGCCCCTGTTTCCACTCGCGAGGAGGCGATGGCTGTTGTAGAGGAGAACATGGCTGCTGCGAGAGCCGCGCTTGTACTCTACGAAGCAGCCAGGGGACAGCAGGGTACGGTTGTGGTAGTCTGGTACGCCTGGTACCGGATCTTGGTTCCGTTGCCCAATCTTTGAGTATTCCATTCAGGCTCTCAAGATCCGTCCGGTCAGAATGCGATTGGAGAAGAGTTGCTGAGTGAGGATGAAATGGAAGGAATAGAAGAGGAGAAGAATGTAGCCTAGAAGACACGAAGAATTATCTAATTTTTGATAAAGTCGATTGGAAGACATTACTCGCGTGTGTTCAAATGGGAAATGCTATAGATTACATGAATAGCTACACACGATACAGTCTGAGAAGCGTCGCACTTTGAGTGCATGAAATTATGCAAATTAATTTGGTTCATGACAAAAACAGAAATCGATGCAGGACATCTATCAAACACTGCGATACTCTCAGAAGGTATTTTTTTTGCTGTAGATGGTATGCGATTCTTAGGCGAACGCACTGATAATTACTCGTTCAGCGAAATCTATAATGAACAATAAGGATAAATCTCATTATATTCCAATTTCACGTATTTCCCCTTGTTCATCTCTTCTTCCATTTCCACTCTGTGCGCCTATCGCAAGCGGCTGCCACCAGCAATGTCCGAGGTAAATTTCGCTTCTTTTAAAGTCAGTTGGCAATACTTAACAATCGAGACTTGTTAGCCTACCGTATTCCAGAGATTTCCGGCTCCCAGGCTTTCCATCGTACCCGGCGAGGAGTTTGACGGGGTACGGTAAGCCTGACTACCGTACATCTACAGTTCTCGGAACTGGTTACCGTAAACCTACAATATCCCATCACTACCGTATTCCCACTACTCCATTTCGTTGCAGGAGAAGTTCGCTGAATTTGCGCGCAAGCTTGAGGCCCACCTCCTGAGTATGTATATTTATCGATTCGGGATTATGTCTGTGAATCACCGTACTCCTACCGTACCCTGAAACTACAGTACCTACTCAATTCTCGATCCCCTCTTCAGCTCCGGTGTCGACTGTCGAGGAGGCGTTGGCTCTGCTGAAGGAGAATTTGGCTGCAACGAAAGCAGCACTCGCACTCTGCGAAGCAGCCAGTGCACTACAGGGTACGGTAGTAGTATTGATAGACTGGTACCACATCTTGGTACCGTGACGTGGTACCAGACTACCACAACGACTACCACAGCACCGTGCCGAACCTTGGTTCAATGCTCTTACAGTACACTATTCAGGCTCGCCCGATGCGCTCGGTCAAAATGCGATTGAAGAAGACTCGCTGGGTGAGGATGAAATGGATGGAATCAAGAGGAGAAGAATGAATGAGGCCTAGACGGCGCTTCTCGAATAATTCTTTCATAAAGCCGATTGGAAGACATACAAATGTGCACTACAACGCATGCAAAACTTTATTTGTTCAATCTCGTTTCAACTTAGAACCAACGATTCTCCTGAGGCACATTAATACCAATTTGCACATAACTGAGATCAAAACAAGTAGAACTAAAACGAGAACAATGATGATGTCAATATTGTGATACTCGATCCAACTCATGTCGAAGGTTTGAGGTCGAAGAGCGGGAGAAGGACCGAATTCAGCTGCGAATTCGACAGTTCTGGAAGTGTTGCTCGATTATTGATACTCTATGTATCGAATATCCCACCTAATGAGTGTTTCCCTCGCAGAGAACGGCTTCTTCTGAATCATTCCTGAGTTTCGAAGAGCCGCTTGGCGATAGCTGAATTATAGATGAAATTAAATCCGCGAAACGTCGATACCTGTCATTTTCAAGCAGATCCTTCACAGCAGCATACAGTTTCTTGGCATCGAACAGATCTAGTTTGTTGAACACCAGAAATTATTCCAATTCAGCGAATTTTTCTTTTATTATTAACATGGTTACGATGTTGGAACACTGATAACTCTATGATTCAATTCATTATGAGAAAAGAGTGAAACATACTTTTCCTACTCTACTTCTCTCCATCATTCCCGCATTGCGAGGTTGATCACCCATGAAAGGAATGAAGAGACCTGCAGATAATTTTATTTTAAAAATTTTTGTGGTATCCTCACCCGGTTTTCCTCTCAACGCCGTCTCTTGAGTGCTAGCCATTCCTCCGTGAGTAATGAAGGCACTGAGTCTATCATCAGCAAGAATGTCATTCTGAGGAGTCCATTTTAGCATGTGTAGATTCGGTATGGAAGGGAGCACCGACTGCAATCAAATTGTTATTTTCAGGGAAAGAGAGCTCAGGAACCTTTGCAAAATCGTCCTCCGGCTTTTCGTACTTCCATAGGAAAGTGACCTCGGGGAAGCGAGAAACGACCTGAACATTCGATAATTTTTAAAGTTGCGGTTTCAACTTTACCTCAACGATTGTCTGCTTGACTTTCAGTGGTAGTTTATGGGCGACAACGACGGATCCGAATGAGATCAAAACGGTTTTGTTACGGAGAGTGAAGAGAAGGTCGAGGTCCTGAATTGTATGTTTGATGGACTGAAACCATACTAACTTCATCGAGCTTCTTAGGTGTCTTCGCGCCGATTCCACCGATGTAGATCACTCTGCAGGCATCATTGATTAGCCAAACAGACTTTAAAATGTTTGTTCTAACCTGTTCAATGTAGGCACAGCAAAGTCAATTAGTGGTTCAGAATTGACGAAAGAGAAAGCAGCGTGAGAACTTATTTCCTGAAATGAACCACATCCATACACAAATGAACATTATATTTCGTGTTGTACCTGCACTCCAGGGAAGCTCGCGAATCGCTCGTGGAAGAAATTGTTGATCTGGAATAAGTTTTTTATAACGTTGAAATGCATGCCAACGATGTTATTGCCAACGATGTGAGGATATTGTCCTCACCAGAGTTCTCGATTTCATCCATGTCAGATGGACGATGAATTCAGCGTAGATATTCGTGAGACGGCTCCAGAAGGAGTGGACGTCGAGATTAGAGAGAACCATGCCTGGAGCGTCTTTAGCAAAAACCGGAAAAGTCATCACTTACTGGGGTTGTGACTCAAAGCCAAATCCAGTCCAAACTCATGATTCATCAAACCGAACGGAGCAGATCCAGAAGTTGTGATGAGCGATTTGGGTTTGATGAGGTGCGAGAGGGCTGGAAGAATGAATTGTTGAAAAACGCAGCAAAAGATGGGGCTGAGCCGGGGATTGAACCCGGGACCTCTCGCACCCTAAGCGAGAATCATACCACTAGACCACTCAGCCGTGATCTCTCTTAGCTTATCTCCTATCCTAGAGTGTCCATTGTGATCATAATCCTTGCTTGAGGTAAAAGGGAAAGCCCCTTCTCTAATTGGCAATACGCAGCCCATTTAAGTGTTTATTTCGCTGAATAATTCAACTCACCCGTGCCGCAGACCTCGAAGACCTCCACTATCATCACATCGAACTTCTCTTCTCTCAGCTTATCAATCAATCCCGGTTCCTCCAGTACTCCCTTGCAGTGGGCAGCCACCCACGTGCTGTAGGCACTACCGATCTACAGTTATCGATTACAAGGGAAATCGGGAAAACTCTGACCGCGACACTTTGAATCACATTGAAGTCATCATAACCGAAGAAGTCAGCGTCATCGAAATTCATTGATGCCGCTATCTGAATTATATTGGTTTGCTATGAAATTTCAGAGGAAATCTGACCTTGTTGACTTCCTCAGTGGACTGGAGGTAGATCTTCTTCGACTGGAGAGTACCATCTCTCAGATGGGGATTGATGATGGGAATGAGGGTTGTCTGAATTCGACGATTTGATATGTTTCATCTTTGGCATGTTAGAGATTCAAACGGTTGAGATCAATATCATCTTGGAATTCCTTCTCATGTTAAAATAATTAAAACTTACAACATCATGCCCTGTCTCCACCAGCGTGTCCGCGATATTTCCGAGAAAGTTGTTAATCGATTGACTGAAGCGAGGTGAGTAGACTAGCACTTTGTACGACTGAGCAGACTCGAGCAACAACAAGGCTCCCAGCAGGATCAAAAGACGCATGATTGCACTGTCTCTCGATTGGTCAATCCTTCTTATATACCTCTTGACCATTCTGACGCAGACGAGGGGTACTCTGGCGAGGTTGAATGATCAATGAGAGAGAAATTCCCTCTCGAAATAGTATGCTCCCTCGTCTGATGGAACATAACCTATTCGAGTAGAGAAAAGAACAAATCATTAAGTGCTCATAGGGTTAGCAAAGTGTAGTCAGTTTATCAAACGAGCACATGGGTGGCACAGTACAGATACACATGATTGTTCTTGAAATATCTAGTATTACAATTTACGCAACTTTATCTGAACCGATTTATGAAATCTATGATCATTCTAATTTTCTTTTAGATGATATCATTCAAGACCAGAAAAAGAAAAGTTTCCAAATGAAGAACGCAAACGTAATGGTAATCGTAGTAAAGGCAGCCATTATGTCCAGATTGCGGTACTCGATCCAACTCATGTTGAAGGATTGAAGACGGAGAGCAGGAGATGGACCGTATTCAGCTGCGAACTCGACTGTTCTGAACAAAAAGATTATCCCTGCCTTTACATGAATTGGAAGCTCACTTGACAAGCGTCTCCCTCGCATAAATGGCTTCTTGGCAATCATTGCTGCTAAACTAAATTTTATCATTCAGTGTTGTTTACTTATCGTTCTCAATCAAATCTTTGACTGCTGCATAAAACATTTCGTCATCGTACAGATCTTTCTTGTTGAACATCTGAACCTTGTTTATGGGTTTGTCACGTGAAAAAAATGCAGTTATTACGTATCATTCAAAGCCATCAATAAAGGCGATACGCTGAAACATACCCGCCCTTAATCATTCTTCTCCATCATTTCCGAGTTGTGCGGCTGATCGGCGAGAAAGGGAATGAAGAGGCCTGAAATTGTCAGATCATGGTAAAATCACAAAGTGGTCTCACCAGGTTTCCCTCTCAACGCGGTCTCTTGAGTACTAGCCATTCCTCCGTGAGTAAGGAAAGCAGTTAGTCTAATATCGGCTAGAATATCGTTTTGAGGCGTCCATTTGAGCAAGAGAAGGTTAGGCGCAGTTGCTGTTGCCGACTGAAATGATAATTTTAGAGATGCTATCGAATTTTCGTACCTTAGCGAAATCGTCCTCGGGTTTTTCATATTTCCACAGAAAGGTTACATCGGGCAATCGAGAGATGGTCTGAAAAATGTATGAGAATCGTCGAGACAGTCGACCATTTCAAACTGCACTTTGAGAATATTCTGCTTCACTTGCAACGGTAATGTGTGACTTTGCACGATGGAGCCGGATGAAATTAGAACTGTTTTCTGGCGAAGAGATAGGAGTTGATCCAGATCCTGGTTTTGCTGTCTAAATAAAGTGAAAAATAAATGCCCCCCTTGTCTAATTCTATTGGATCTTTGGCCCAATGCCGCCAATGAATATGACACTAAAATGTTATCGGTTTTCAATTATTGGCATTTTTTTCGGTACACCTATCGATTCAACGTAGGAGTTGCAAAGTCAATCAGGGTAGGGTCAACGGGGCGTATCTATGATCTTCGTAATTATTTGGTGGAGGTCCGTCGTCTTATACATAGGTGATCATTGGTTCAAGAATTGGAACAGCACGGCGTCTTTGTTCCGCAAGTTCTCTCGCCCATTTTGTTGAATTGAAGAAAAAATGAGTAAGTGGTTGAATCATTTATCACAGCAAATGAATTAATCTACACTACCCGTCAGATCGTCATCCGGAGATTAAATTGATCACTCAAGTTTGAATTTCACAACCGACGACAATTTTGTTGCAACAAAAAAGACAGTTTTGAGGGCCACAAGGGCTTCAATTATGGAGATAACAAAGAAAATAGCGACAATATCCAGATTATGGTACTCGATCCAATTCATGTCGAAGGATTGAGGACGGAGAGCGGGAGAGGGACCAAATTGGGCTGCGAACTCGACTGTTCTGAAATTTATTGTTTTCTTACGTCGATCATTCATGAAAAACTCACTTGACAAGCATTTCCTTGGACGAGAATGGTTTCTTGGCAATCATTGCGCCTATTTTCGCCATGTTCTTGTGATAACTGCAGTTAGATTTGGATCAGGTTTCTAGAAGATGAAAATCACCTCTCATTCTCCAGCAGATCCTTCACTGCCGCGTAGAACTTCTCAGCATCGTAGAGGTCTTGCTTGTGGTAGACCTGAAATATAATTTCATCACTACCAGAAATGTACCATTTTTTATTATTTTGTTTTGAGGAGAACCCTGGATCAGACCAAAAAATTACGTTTTCATGGCAAATGACCATTGTCTGAAACTCACTTTGCCCAGACCATTCTTCTCCATCATTCCCGAGTTGCGCGGTTGATCGGCGAGGAATGGAATGAAGAGACCTGAATAAGTTCCTCTCCTCATGCAATAATCGACATTAAAGAAGGAGAAATATCAAAGTTTGAGTGCCTATACAGGAAACGCAGTCTTGTAGCTATTTCCAACCATATCAGAATTCTGAAAACCCCATGTTAATATCTGGTCTCTGAATCAGGTTAGAGCGAGTTGGCTGCGAGCCAAGTCACCCTGATCCCAGGCAACGGGCGAGAGAGCGTGCGAAATGGAGAGAGCGCGGGCATACCCTCTGGCATAGTTGCGGGTTCGCATCTCTCCTTCTTTAAAACGCATTCTCTGTAAGAACGAGAGGGTGGTGGCACAATGATTCAAAATGGTCAGATTGAGCTGAAAGTTTCTGTGGGGAGTGCCTATGGGTCAGATATGCTCCCGCCAAAATTTTAGGCCGATTGACCAACTTTTTGACCTACCAAAAAATTTCAATATTTGCCCTCATGCGACACGCCATTCGATAGGGCATGAAAAGTTATGTCTAAAGCTATATTTTCGTCCACTTTGGATCAAATCTGCATGAGTTATGCATGAAAACGTGCATTTTTATGAGGTTTTGATTTTTTACAATTTGAAGATCTCATTTGCACCGGCTTTTCTCTTGCTTATTTAATTCCCCTTTCAATTCTGCATCGAAAAGATTTTTTTCGAAATTTATATCGGTCGCCAAATTTGTCATTTTTCACGTTTATTAGCACGCAATCGTCGACGCAGGTTCGAATCCGCCTCACTACAACAATCTTTTGCAAGCCTAATTTGCTCTCCAATGAATGTTTTTCGCCGTGAAATCACCTCTCACATGATTGAATGATGTTTTGACAATAATTTGAATACTTTTCAGATGCCAATTTCGGCAAAATCCCATTTTCATTTTTCACATAAGGGTCCCCCCTTATGTTTCGCACCGACTCATCCCATCCAAAGGGGGGACCCTTATGTGAAAAAGACTGGATATGGTTTGACCACAAATTCATGTGATAAGTGATCGTAGCATCGTCAAAATACTTTACAAACATATGAGAATTAACTTCACGATCAAAAACATTATTTATAGTGATAAAAACGCTTGCAAAAGATTGTTGTAGGGAGGCGGATTCGAACCTGCGTCGACGATTGCGTGCTAAGAAACGTGAAAAATGACAAATTTGGCGACCGATATAAATTTCGAAAAAAAATCTTTTCGATGCAGAATTGAAAGGGGAATCAAATAAGCAAGAGAAAAGCTGGTGCAAATGAGATCTTCAAATTGTAAAAAATCAAAACCTCATAAAAATGCACGTTTTCATGCATAACTCATGTAGATTTGATCCAAAGTGGACGAAAATATAGCTTTAGACATAACTTTTCATGCCCTATCGAATGGTGTGTCGCATGAGGGCAAATATTGAAAATTTTTGGTAGGTCAAAAAGTTGGTCAATCGGCCTAAAATTTTGGCGGGAGCATATCTGACCCATAGACACTCCCCACAGAAAATTTCAGCTCAATCCGACCATTTTGATTCATTGTGCCACCCCCTGTAGTCGACCGTCCCGCGCTTACAGAGAACGCATTTTAAGTAATCCGAATAAGTGCTTCAAACTTGTAATCTCACCCGGTTTCCCTCTAACGGCCGTCTCTTGAGTGCTCGCCATGCCTCCATGGGTAATAAACGCATGCAGTCGGTTATCAGCCAGAATATCGTTTTGCGGAGTCCACTTGAGGATTTGCAGATTGGGCGTCGAGGCGAGGGCTGACTGCAATTAATTTAGAATATTTTCGCCCTCATCCACTCTGCTCACCTTAGCAAACGCGTCCTCCGGCCGCTCATATTTCCACAGGAACGTGTACTCCGGGAATCTCGCTACTGTCTGCAAGAAACCATCAATGACATGAAAAGAAGTACGGCTCACCTTCAGAATGTTATGCTTGATTTGCAACGGGAGCGCGTGGCTCTGAACAACGGATCCGAAAGAGATGAGCACTGTCTTGCTGCGGAGAGAGAGAATTCGGTCGAGGTACTGATTGGAATTAGGATTACTAGCGAATGGAAAATAAGCCACTTTGTCCAGCTCTTTGGGCTCCTTGGCGCCGATTCCGCCGATGCAAATGATTCTGAAATATTGTCTTTATCTATGTAATTAAGTCTTTCCTCGTACCGACTCAGTATCGGCGAGGCAAAATCAATAAGCGGCTCGCTGTAGATGAATGTGAAGGCGGCATTCGAGCCGATTTCCTGAATTTATCGTCATTCCTTCATCATCAACCTACCAGCATACTTGGACACTCGGGAACTTCGGGCCGTAGCGCTTCTGGAAGAGCGCGTCAATCTGCAGACCCGGGATTTGGAATCAATGCTATTTCCCGGTCCTCACCTCAGTCCTCGTCGTGTACCACATGGCTCGGAAGATGAGCGCAGCGTACAGATTCCATGCTCGACTCCAGATGGAATGAACGTCGACGTGGGCGATAAACCGGTCTTCAAGAATAGTTAATTTTAAATAAACTGCCGTTGAGGACATCATGGTCTATGAACCAGTAATCCCAGGTGTACAATGAATTCCATTGCAAAAAAACGTGAAAATACAGTAACTCGGATTGTAGCTGAGGGCGCTCTCAATGCCAATGTCCTCTCTCTGATGTCCCATCGGCACGGACCCTGCTGTTGTGATGAGCGATTTGGGCTTGATCAGGTGTGAGATACCTGGAATTAATCCCAGCCTTTTTCCTACTGTACTCTGAGTAGGTGTTTTCACGAATGCTTCTTTCAAGGTGACCGAGAGTGAGAGCGCATCATCTTCTTTCTCCTCATTTTTTCCTAAAGGAACCCCAAGATTCTCGTCACGATTATAATCGAAAACAAGAGAACATCCTGACTGCGATCATTCCTACTGTAAGAATTGTCCTCGCTGTCCTAATCTGCAGAGTACGAAAGAAGTAATCATAGATCTTAGGAGTCATTCAGGATGGAAAAACGTGATTTGGCAGGTAATTCGCCAATTGATCTCACTCGAGAAATATTAGAACCTGAGAAAATGAATGGCTTACCAAAGTCTCGAAGTTCTCCACTATCATGACATCGAACTTCTCCTTCTTCAATTTCTCGATGAGTCCCGGTTCATCGAGTACTCCCTCACATTGGGCATTGAACCACGCTGTGAATGAGTGACCGAACCGAAAATAACGATTGAATAAGATTCTTTTCGAATTCACTTGCCGGAATTGCACTGAAGACGTTAAAGTCGTTGTAGTTGAAGAAATCCGCCTCCTCGAAGTCCATGCTAGCTGAGATCTACCGAAGTATCCATTATCTTTAATATTGAGTTGTAAAAATATCACGCCTGTCACGAGACAATCGAGCTAAAAGCTCATTTTTTGGGAATGGGGCGAAAATCGTAAAATGAGTTAGCATCAGTTTTGGTCACCCCTAGGCATGTCCTGCCATCCCCCAAAGTTTCATTGTGCAGAGATCATTCTGCGGCTTCATGCACCGGGTGCTGCATCCTTGGAGTCAACTTTAGCCGCTGTTTTCTCCGTTCTAGTCAATTTTTAATAGAAATTCTTCTTAGAGTGACCCCGGCTCATTTTTCAAGCTCTATCGAATGATACAAACTAGAAGTCATGATAATTGTTTTAAACCGAGGTACACTTAAGTTCACTTAACTCAAAAATTTAGGTAAAGGCGCGGCTAATTTTTGGATATGATATGCATGACGCCAAGCTCTATCGAATGAGTACCTTGCGCAAAAAATA